>VZRZ01008866.1:0-43140 GCA_013398175.1 Climacteris rufus | reverse complement strand
GGCCCGGCCGCGGGTCACAGCGGGCGGGGGCGGCCCCAGATGGACACAGCGGGGCGGGATGTGGGGTGTCCGGGCGGGATGTGGGGTGTGCGGGGATGTGGGGTGTTCGGGGTGCTCCGCGGGGTGTCCGGGATGTGGGGTGCCCGGGTTGCTCCCTCCTGGGCGGGATGTGGGGCGTCCCGGCTGCTCGCTGGGATGTGGGGTGCGCGGGATGCTCCCTGCGGGCCGTGGGGTGCTCGGGCGGGATGTGGGGTGCCCGGGGTGCTCCCCGCGGGGTGGGGCTCCCGCAGGACATGGGTGGTAGCGGAAAACACGCGTGTAAAAGCTCCGTGAGCTGCTTTCCAGCAGCTGCGACTGACCACGGGCGCAGTGCAGAGCCGGGTTGTTCCCGAATCGCTCGGTTTTGTTGGCACGATTTTAGCCTGAGCTTGCTCTTTATCCCTGCACCTTGTGCCAAAAGCACCCGATTCCAGCTCAGTCTGCTTCCTCATTTTGGCTAGGGATAGAGAATAAATTAATTTACCTTTAAATTACATTGCCGTTAAATTACCTTCTGGGTTTTGTAATCCCTGGTGTTGTTCAGGGTCCAGCCCAGTCTCCACAGAAAAATTTGTGTAAATCCCTGCAGGTGTAAACTCCACTTCCTTTGGCTTTGCAGGAGCAGAGCAGCATTGAGCTCAGGCTTCCTCCTCTTCCCCCTGTAGCTGGGGCTGGGGCAGAGCCCTCCCTTCTGTAATATGTTTGCCTTGTGTGAGATGTGTGTAGAATATTGCTTTTGGACAACCCATCCCTGCAGTGTTGTAAAATGATGTTGGCATAGCAGAAAATCAGCTTTGGTAAACCTCAGGACAGGTTATACCCACTGCAGCTCAGGTGTGTCTTTCAAACTTCATCTTTGTTTTAGTTTAAGGCTAAGAAAGTTGCAGGAAATGATTGCATTTAGTCGATTTTTTTCTATTTTTAATACTGTTTTTTTATTTTAAAATTGCAGGAAGGATTTCTGCTGGGAGAGGTGAGGCAAGAAGAGACTTTTAGCATTAGTGATTCACAGATCAGCAACACTGAATTTCTACAAGTGATTGGTAAGTGATGTAACTCAGATTCTGAAACAGGTACTGCTAAAGTTTCAAGTTTTCAGGATGTTTCATTAAGAATTACTTCACTTGTGAGAGCATCAGGGCGTGTCAGACCTTCAGGGTCCTGTTTGCCACAGTGTCTGTGTGTTTGTGCTTGAGATGTGAGGAAAGGAAACAAATCTTTGCAAGTTACAGGGGGTTTATGCACCTCCTTTTTTTGGAGGAAAGATCTTGTATTGAAAACATCTCCATCATGCATTCCATGATGGAGAAATTACTTGTTCTGCTCTTGGTGCTGTGGGGAGTTTCCTGCTTGATACAGGTACATAAATACAGCATGTGCTCAGAATGAAATTAATTCATTGCTTGATTTACTGCTACTGAAAGAGGCAGATTTTCAGGAGCAGGTTTGGGTGGATAGCTCAGAGTTGGTGACATCATAAATTGTCACAGCAGGACTGGACAAGGAATATTTGTCTGTTTGTTGATAAGCACAAGGACTGTACAACTGCTCTGTTGTGCAAAGTGAAAGAAGATCAAAGATCTTGCTGTTAAGTGTTGGTTGAAGTAGATTTTTTTTTTAGGCATGAGTGAGAAGCTGCTGCATGTTTTATAGAAAAAGGACAGCCCTGAAAGAAAATGCCCTTTTGCTTCTGTATATATGTTAGATGTTAGAATATATTTAAGCCTTCTTAAAAAGCCTGGCTTTGTGAATGTGATCCCAGGTAACAAAGCAATCTGCATAAAAGCTCAGTGAATGCACAAACAGCTTGGGTTGACTGTCAGGTGTTACTCTGACCCAGAGCTGGTGATCTGTGCACCTGTGGGCTGTGACCCTGGTACATCTCAAGAGACTTCCCACCTTGGAGTGGTGGTGGTTTTGTGCTCTGCACTCCATAAGGTTGAGTAGTTTCCTGTCCTGGTTGTTCCTAAGAGAACATGGGTGGTGAATGAACTGGAAGTGTCACTTAATTACAAGCTCAATTACAGAAAATAAAGGCATAGTGTTTTTTGTGTGTGCACATAGTCATTATCAGAGTGTTGCTGATAGCTCTGTGTGTTCAGACAAACCTGACAGAGCCAGTCCCTTTTTGAAGTGTTTAAATTAGACCTTGCTCTTTAGTGGTCACTGATCTTGGTTATTGTTGGCAGTGATGTCACCAGCTGCAGCCTCAGCCTGGTTTCCTAAACCAAGTGTTCAAAATTGTTCCCTTTTTAGATCACTCCTTTGTCACATTGGTTACAGTTACTTTATGAAAATGGAAATTACCCACCCCTGAAGACCTTCTGGGTATTTTTTTTTGTTTGCCATTTTTACTTCAATATTTATTCATCAACATTAACTCTTGAACTCCCAGTTCAGCTCACAAGAGTGACAGTTTTGTGGCACTGCTGTCACAGCTGAGTTTGAACCTTCTTTTGTGTCTCCTGGCTTAGTGGTGGTGTTTGAGCATAGATGTGTGTACACACTGTGTGTACTATATATTTATAAACAACCCAATGTGTAAACCCTTAATTTAGAATGTTGGCTGCTTCATGTGGCCTGAGCAGGAGGCTCCTTGCTTCCTGTTTTTCAGAACACAAGGTCTGTGTAGCAACATCATCACCCAAGAATGAAGAATATTGTTGCAGTCAATGTATTTGACAAGCTGGAATAATTGTACTTACAGGCTCTGTTAGCAGATTGTTTCCACAGATTCCTGCATGATGGTGTGAAATTATTAGGGTTGATACAATTTTATATCGAATAAAGGAAGGCAGTAACTCTAACAGCACCATCCTGGGGAGTATTTGGCAGTGAGAATGTGCAGTTGTCAGGCAGTGTGCCTGCAGTGGATGCTCAGGGCCTTGTTTTGCTAGACACCAAAGATGCTGGATGTGAATGTGTGCTGTGTGCTGTTCCTGGGAGCTGGAATGCACTGGTGCCTGTGCTGAGGTGGCAGAGCAGAGCTGTGAGTCACCCTCCAGGGAGGCAGAGCTGAACAAAGTTATTGCTCAACTCCAGAGGGGTTCTGATGGAGCAGCTGGGAACATTGCTGCTGTGTCATCACAGGATCCCAGAATGGGTTGGTTTGGAAGGGATCTCCAAGCTCATCTGGTTCCACCCCCTGCCATGGGCAGGGACACCTTCCATAGACCAGGCTGCTCCAAGCCCCTGAAAAAATGAATCATTCTTGATCTTGGAAAGATAATGTGGGTTGGATTTTTACTCTTTTCTCACTCTTGGATTGCTAACATGTTGCAACCTTTGTTGATTAACAACCTTTTCAAGGAAAAAACACTCTCTGACTCTTTAATATTTCATGTAACAGAATTATCAATTGCTGCTAAATGTTTTGAAATTGCTTTTAACCCCTTTTGTCGTTAGAGATTCTGTTTGCTTTGCCTTTTTAAACACTCCAATGTTTAACATTCCCTTCCCCATCTCTTTTTTTTTTTTTTTCATTGCTGCTGTAATAAACAATGTGTATGAATGCAAGTAAACTGTTGTGGAGAGGTGCAGCAAAAAGAAAACCAATCAGAAATGCCTTTGTGAGGAGTTTGCAGCTATAGAATAGTATCAAAACTGTTTATTTGAGGTTCAGATATATCTCTGTGTATCTGAGCAAGTGTACCTCTTGCTTATTAAAACACTTTTCTAAATAAAATGGCAAATTATAAATTAAAGCCATTTTTCTGGGTGTGGTGCTGTGAGACATGAAGGGCAGAGTGTGGTCTGACACCAATGTTTACTTGCTCAGTAGCTCTGAAGTGGAAAGTTCATGCAAGATGTGCCACTGTAGTTTCTCTTTGCCTGGAGCAGTTGGACATATGTCTCTTTTTCTTGTTTGTTTGTTGTTGCAGAAATCCATAACCATGAGCCTTGTTCAAAACTCTTTAGGTAAGCTTTTTTTGTTGTCTTCCTCTGTTGGCTGCAGAATATAAAAACAGGGAGCTCACTGCAATGTATTAGCATTTCAAATGTCCCTATCAATGTTTGCTCATCTGATGGTATTTCAGAAACATGGAAATGGCACCAAGCATGACAATGAAAGTAGGAGTTCACAGTTTCAGTAGTAGCTTGGAAGGGGTTTGTTTCTGTCTCTCTTTGAATTTCCATCTTGTGTAGCTGGTGGAGGTAGGATAGCAGTCAGGCTAAATCATATCACTCTGATAATGAGGATGAATGTCAAAATCAATTTAAATTATTGTAGTCTTAGGTTGGCTCTCCCTGGGCCTGGTGGTTCCCTAACCCTTGTAACTTGCTGGGTTAACAAATTGGTTTGTACTTGGTGGTACCAACCTGCACCAACTAATCATTGTAAAACTTTCAGCTTTCTGGTTATTTTTGCCTTCTGATCTCCTGAACTCCAGAATCTAAATTAATTATGGGGCTAATATATTCTATTTAGCAGCTTCCATCTATTGACATGGAGATTTTCTCTATAGCCTTCACTTGTCACACAGTGATGGCTTCAAAGTGCTGTCTAGAATTCCTTTTGAGAAGGAATTCCCAATTAATCTCCTCTTGTCTTCAGAGATTTCCAGCCAATTAAGAAGACACAGCAGCTTAGACATTATGATTGGCACTGGTTGCATTAAAGAGAAAAGCTGCAGTCACTCACTTGCTGTCTGATAATTACAGAGAGGCTTCTCTTAACCCAGTTAAATGCTGCAGACTGCACACATGGGGAGGATATCCCAGTGTCTGGGCAGCTCCTTCTGCATCCCAGGGATGCTTTGTGCAGCTCATATCCACAGGGTCCCATTCCCTGCTGCCCCAGGCAGGACTTTGGCTGCTGGAGGAAGGGAGCACTCAGCACCTCTGTGTGCTGCTGCTCAGCAGAGCTGATGAGTTCATTGACTGCACAGCACCAGGGGAACTCTCACAGCTCACACACTTTTTATCAGGACCAGAGCATGCTCTTGGTTATTCCTGTAAAGCACAGACAGAGAAAGAGTTGCACATCCAGTACTTACCAGGATGTATAAATATTGCAAACATGAATGGAAAAGATTATGGGAATATGTTGTGTCTCAAATCAGTAATTAGTTGTAGTCTGAATGTTCCCAACAACTTATCTCTGGAAGCAAATGGTATTTCCACCTTTATTTAGCAGCCAAGCATTGAGCTCAGGATTTGGTGGGTTTTTACCTCTTCCCCCCAAGAGCTGAGATCACAGAGCTCTAAACCAGAGTGTTTCCCTGCACTGCTTTAGTGTCAGTGATACCAGCTCTTGAAAGAGACTAAGGGGGAATCTATTTTCAAATGTTTTTCCTTTTATCATGCAGTGGGATCTACTTGAATTTATAAACCTATCTGCTTAAGTAGATTTATAAATTCCTAAATCTGTCACGTCCACAAAATAACAACATGTCGGGGTTTGGGCCTCAGCTGTGGAAGCAGAGCTGTATGGAAAGACCATGATACTTTGAATTATTGCTGGCTCTTTTGGCTTCAAGAGTCCAACCACCTGAGTGTAATTGCAGGATTGGAGCTCAAGAAATTGATTTGGAGTTGCTTGTAAAATGGCCCTGCTTTCATTTCTTCTAGGCAGGTAGGCTTCTGATTGTCAAAGCAGGCTTTTACAGTCAAAGTGAAATTACACAGTGCATTTATGTTGGTAAAGGTCAGGCTGTGGAAGTTGCTTGGTATTGTCTAGAATGCCATCTATTTGAAGAACACTCCAAGTATAAATTATTTATGTATAATATGTGTGTGTGGACTGTGTACTTACCTTTCTGTCTTCCCTTTTGGTTCAAGCTTTTATGACTATGCAGGCAAAGTTAATGAGGAGAGTTTGGACAGGATTCTCAAAGACCGAAGAAAAGTAAGTGTTCTGCCTTCTCCTCCTGTTGTAGGCATTAGAAACAGTAGGTTTGGAAAACAAACAATTAAAAAAAAAGGTAGTTAGCTAGAAGAAATACTTTCCTTCCCAAATCTGATGGTTTGTGTTGATCCAGGGCTTATCCTGTACAGAAGTTGGTGGATTTATGGTGCTTAGGTTAAACTGGGGGCAATGTCTAATTTCTCTGGAGAAACACAAAGGATTGAAGTGTAGGTCTCCAAAAGTGAAGGGCTGAATTGACCCACTCAAACCCAAATCTCTAGGAATTCAGTTTGTTTCATTGTAACAAAGCTTTGGGTAACTGTGATACCACAGTTTCAGCACCTTTGTTCTCAGAAGGTAAATCTGTGTCACTCAGGTAACACTTTGGATTTTTTCTGATGTTCCCTGGTTACAGAACGTTATTGGATGGTACAGATTTAGGAGGAACACTCAGCAGCAAATGTCCTACAGAGAGCACATCATTCACAAACAGCTGACACACATCCTTGGAGTGCCTGATCTTGTCTTCCTCCTCTTCAGCTTCATTTCCACTGCAAATAACTCAACACATGCTTTAGAATATGTGCTTTTTAGACCAAACCGAAGGTAAGCAGTCTCCAGTCATCCTTTGTGCTGCTTCTTACTGCTGTTCTTTCAATTATTTAGGGGTTTGGGTGAGCAAAAATTCTTTTCAGTCTCTAAATCATCAGACAAAAAGTTCTGCTTTAAGAAACATCAGATGTCAGGACCATGTTTCTTATGGTGGACCTGAATGTATCTCTGGTAGTCTGAGTGCACTTCACAAAGGTTCTAAGAGGTGTGGAGGTGGCTCTGTACTAAGGGAGTTTTTGGTCTGCATTTATTTTGAACACAACTTGTGATATTTAGCAACTTTTATAACAAACTTAATGCAGAAGCTTTCAAATTAGATGAGTGTTATCATCAGAGGGATGGGCTAATATCAGTGCTTTAGTAATGAATCTTTTTCAGATGAATTAAGAAGTCTTTCTAAACTTTCTCTGCAGGTATAATCAAAGGGTGTCACTTACTATTCCTAATCTAGGCAACACTAGTCAACAGGAATACAAAGTTTCTTCAGTGCCAAATACTTCTCAGAATTATGCCAAAGTTATTAAGGAACACGGGTAAGGACTTTTCCTTTATAAATAAAGTACACACCAAGCTCTGTGTTCTGTACCTTCCAGACAATACCACAAATGTGCATGTTGAGCAGGAAAAAGCTGGTTCTGGAGGAGAGTGGTCAGTTCCCACTGTGCTTTTTCCCTCCTCAGAACTGGATCTTTTAGGAGAAGAAAGGGAACTTGGTGCACTCCTCACAAAAGCAGGGTTGGTGTGGCCAGTCTGTGCTGGAGCCCTTCTGAGTGGATTTCCCCCCACCACCCACCTCCCCAAGGAATTCTGTGCAGGCTTGGTTTAAAACTTGAACTCTGACATGGAAGCATTGAAGTCTTGTTGTTTTTCTTCAGTATTTTTAATTAAATGCCATAAATTCAAAGTAGCTTTGCTGGCTGTTAACAATGAAATTATACAACTCTGAAGATTTTGGCACAAGAGGTTGAGATTTTATTGTTCCAGAAGGAATTTTGGTATTGTGTGTGCTGCTGTCCAGATTTTGGTTCTTGACAGTATGGTACGTTATTAGCAGTATGCTATTGCTAAAATAGGATATTTAGTAATAAAATACATTTTAAAAATGCAGTGATAGACTGCTTTACAGGAATTCAAAGACAGCATGAACTAGAAACCTGTGTTGTCTTTTCTCTCTAATGATTTCTGCTTTGCTTTTGTTTTTAGTACTGATTTTTTTGACAAAGATGGAGTGATGAAGGACATCAGGGCTATATATCAGGTTTATAATGCACTTCAGGAAAAAGTACAGGTAACACCCTTTACTTCATGTTGGCCAGAATGTGTGTGGCATCTTTTATTCACCCTTTGGTTAAAGCAGGGGTGGAGGAGATGGAGGTTTTTAGAGCTCATAAGCAATTATCATGAACTGTAGGAAAATAAGTCTGACTTTAAAATTAAATGTTTCAGTTTCTATTTAATGTGAGCATTTTCAGTGGCTGCTGTAAAAGTGGTTCGTACAAACATCACAAATTTTTCCTCTTCTGCAAGTAAGTGATTTAATACTTAGTGATTTATGGGAGGTGTTAGTCATTTTTAAGGGTTTGCCTTGAAGAAAAACCCTGCTGAAGGCTGTAGGGATTTGCAGAGGTTTAAAAATGACTCCTGGCTCTGGGTATGGAGCATGAGCAGAGCACCATCTGTTAGTTAAAACTTGTGAACATTTTGTGTGGAGCATGAGTGAATCCTGCTCCAAATGTGCCAAAGCATCTGAAAGTGCCTGGAGTGTGAGCTCTGCTCCTTGTGAGCTTGTCAGTTCACAGCTTGTCCTGTGTGCAGAGCAGTGGAGCTGTGCTGCCCCAGGAGCTCACCCAGCTGCTCACTGTGCTGCAGCCACAGCCTGCTCCAGGCTTTCCCTTCATCTGCCCTGGGGGGAGTTGTGTCTCTGCTCCAGCTCAGCTCTGTGGTTGCCTCCTGGAGCAGGGAGCAAGGCAGGAACCCCTCAAACCCTCCCCTGCCCCTCCCTGCACAGGGGAGCTGCTCTGTCTCACTGGGAAGTTGCTGCTTCCCAAGTTGCTTTGTGAGGTGGGTAAGGCAGACACTTGCATGGCAGCTTCAGGGGATAGGAAAATTTATCTTCAGAGATGTATCCATTAGCTAATGGCATTATTCTGTAATGCTCTTCTGGCCAAGAGCACTCTATTCTTTGGGCTCCTGCTGTTCTTTGAATTATTGTCTGGAAAAATGGAAATGGGGTTGTCTAGCCTGGAGAAAAGGAGGCTGGGGGGAGACATTGTTGCTCTACAACCACCTGACAGGAGGGTGGAGTGAGGTGGGAGTCAGTCTTTTCTCCCAGGTAACAAGAGACAGGACAAGAGGAAACCACCTGAAATTGCAGAAAGGGGTTTATTTGAGTATTAGGAAAAATTTTTTCACTGACAGGGCTGTCAGGCAGTGGAATAGGCTGTCCAGGACAGTGCTGGAGCCACCATCCCTGCAAGTGTTCTCTTCAAAACTGGTCATGGTTAATGATGATGACCGATACTTAATTTCACAGAATCACATAATGGTTTGGGAGGGAAGGGACCTTAAAGCTCATCTCATTCCACCCCCTGCCATGGGCAGGGACATCTTCCCCTAGACCAGCCTCATCCAACCTGAACACTTCCAGGGATGGGATGCTAACTTTGGATCTTATTACCAATCTTCTGTCATGATGAATTAATTGGAAATGCTTTTCCTATAACACAGCAGTTGGGAATTGGCAACAGCCAGTAAAGAAAATGATCCTGAGGTGCAATATCTCTGATACAGTTAACTCCTGCTCTTAGTTTTGTGCTTCAGTGGCTTCTTGTCTGGTAGTAGCTTTATTAATGTTATCCTGAAAATATTTCATGTATTTCTGCCCAGTCTAAGCATATCTTCTGTTTTTCTCCCAGGCAGTATGTATAGATGTAGAAAAAAGTGAACGTGTTGTTGAATCTTTCCAAGCTGATGTAAACAAGTTAAAAAGGCAAATCGCACAAAAGAAGAATGAAAAAGAACAAGAAATAAGTAAGTTGCCTTTTAATTATCTTTTTTTCTTTCAGAAGCATATAAGGACAAAAGGTTTTGTGGAATTAAAATCATGGTTGTAATATTTGTTGTGTTCCTGATAAGTCATAGGGGAAAAGGCCCATTGGGAAGGGAATACAGTGGGATTTATGTTGAATGACACCTGAGCTGAGAAAGTGAGTGCAGGTATTTCTGATGGAGGCATAGAGGAGAGAGACAGCACTGTAGGGGAAAAATGAGCAAGTCAGTTCTGGAAATAACACAGGAGAAGATCAGCTGTAGGAAAGGAAAAGTGGAAAGAACAAATCTGAACACTGGAGAGATTCCTTTTGAGGGATAGAAACAGGGTACTGTTTCCAGGCCAGGAGCTATCCATGGTTTATAAAATATTTGTTCCCTTTCCCACTCCCCATTCCCATTTGCTAACAGTGGTAAACATGTTTAGCATTGAAATACCACTTTTCAATGTTGAACTAAATCTTTTTAGGTGTTTGTTCATCTTTTTTAGCTGCTCCTTAATTTCCTGAATCAGGGAGACTTCCTATGTGAGCATGTTTGGCTGATTGCCACACTGTCCCTCCTTCCTAAAAATTGAGTGTGGCCTCAGGAGACTTGTGCTTAGCAGTAGATAAGTTTTGTGAAGAGCTTGGCTCTTTCCAAAGAGGCACTGCTGATGTAATTGAATTTGTGAGTGCAAGGGAAGACTGAAGCTAGAGAGCAGGAGCAGAGAAGAGGCAAATGGAATGTAAGATTAAAACCCAAATAATTCATAAGCAAATTACATATTTCAGCAAACACTGCCTCTTTTTTCCATGTTCCAAAATGATAAGCAAATAACCAGATTTTGTCATTTTAGCTACAAGATGTTTTTTATTGTGTGTCCTGTTGCCTAAAGCTGTCTGACACTAAAAGATGGTTTAGGTGGGTGAACACCAAAACTCTGCAATAGGCCTGCTGCTGCTATGACTGGATATTGACATTTTCTCCAGGCAGCAAGGTACTGTTATCACATGAGCATTTTAGAGTTCAGTTTGATCTGTCAGCCCAAGTTCTTCTTCCTCTGAACCTCAAAGATAAGGGAAAAGAGCCAGGATCAGCCCAGGACCATTTAAAAGGTGGAAGTAAATGAGTCACTGCTGTTTCCTGCTTGGCTGTAGATGAAGTAGGCAGGGAACTGCTACTATGGGGAAGCAGAGGTGGATATTTAGTGTGACTGGAGCTGATCCCAGCACATGGGGAAAGCTGGGGGAGGAGGAGGAGGAGGAGGAGGAAGAGCAGTCAGTGCTCAGCTCTGGGTACTACCAGTGAGATGCAAATGCTGGACTGAGAATTCCTGCCAGAGCAGATAATCATGTGAGAGGGCTGAAACAAGAAAACATGCAGCTTGGAGCTCTGCAGTATTTTTAGATGTGAGTAGTTAATTACTGAATCTGGCCTTCTGTTCTCTCACTTGCTCAATGTTGAGAGAATTTCCTTGGTTTTAGTGAGGAAAAGGGAGTGTTTGATTCCAATCCCTGTGGTAGCACTGTGTGAGAGCTTGGTGTTCTCACCAACTTTGGGTTAACAGGTTATCACTGAAACACTCCAGCATAGAAGTCAGCTGAGACTTCAGCTGCCAGCTCACTGAAATAGTTCTGTGCAGGTAGCAGGGTGTTCAGGGTATGGTGAGTGCCAGGCACTCCCAGATGCCAGGAAATCTCCCACTGCAGCTCTCCTGCTGTGGCCCCAAAATGGAGTGCTCTTATATAGCCCCTTGAAGGAATATGCACTTTTTATTACCAAGAGACATCTCTTTGACTTGGTTAAAGGAACTCTTCACCCTCCATTTGTGGTTTCTCCAGAAATATGGTGTTCTGGTAAACAAAGCTCATCCCATGTTGGCCATCACCTTACACATAGCAGTGTCTGGGGGTTAATAACCCCTTAGAAACCTGTCAAAAACTTCAGTCTCTCCCAGTGCTTAACAAAATTTCCTGCCAGGAAGCTTTTCCTTGTGCCTAGTGTACACTGCTCTTAACTTCCTGCAGCAGCCTCTTAGGCATATTTGAAGGATGAAATGCTTTCCTCAGTCTTCCCTACTGATCCCAGTTATTCCAGCCTTTCCTCTTAGGTCATGATTTTTGATCTCTGACAAGTCCTTTTGTTTTGTAGAGTTTCTCCAGTTTTCTCTATTTTTTTTTAAACTGTGGTGTTTAAAATTAGATTTATTCCAGTTGTATTCTTAACCTTTACATTGGAGCAATACATACCTGTATCTCCACAGCTGAGCACACTTCATGCATATTGATATTGATAGCTTACATAAATCAAGTTTCTTTCCTGCAGAAGAATGCAAGTGTTCCTCATTTTGCAGCTTTTGCAGTTCATTATTCCTGTGCACGTCTTCCTTAAATTACTTTCCAAATCACCTCATTTAAGATGACTTTCACATTCCTGTTCTAATGCCCTGCTAGGCTCACAGCCATAATTCCATCATTTAGGCTTTTAATGTGAGTGTAGTTTTTAAAATAATAATTTGAGGGAAGAAGACAAGGTGATTCCTTTGTAGGTGTTTGTGATATCGTCCCCTAGCACAAGGGGCATTGGAAGAGAAAGTACAAAGTGATCTTTTTAAGATGTAATACCAAAAATCAGATATCATAGATGAAAAGCAAGTCAAGTTTTACTGAATAAGACAGGTGGAGAGGAGCAGGCAGGTTGAGCCCTAACATAGCTGCTTTTTGATGTGAACTGAAAAATACAGAGAAAAGAAGAGGTGGAAAGAGCAACAGGCTGTGGAAACATCCTGTAGCTGTGTTTTTGGGAGCTTAAACTGGAGGAAATGATCTGTACAGGATGACTGTGCACATGAAAGTGTAGCATGCTTGCACTTGGATAGTTTATTTGCTTTCTGACTCATTTTGGGTTTGAAATGGGATCACTGGGATAACTGAGTGGTGCTGATCCTGACGAGGTTCATGGCTGCACTGCTAAATTTAGGGAAGTTTGTCACACTCAGAGTGGGATGTAGTGTTCAGCAAGATTTGATGTGATGGTCAGGGACACTGATGACTGTATAAGCCTAAAATCAGAAATATGAAAGAGGAGTAGTGCAGACTGAGAGGACAGGAGCCAGTGCTGGGGTTGGAAACAGTGCTGGGGATGAACACTTTAACAAGCAGAGAGGGTTGGAAGCAATGCTGGGGATGAACACTTTCACAAACAGAGAGGGTTGGAAGCAGTGCTGGGGATGAACACTTTAACAAACAGAGAGGGTTGGAAGCAGTGCTGGGGATGAACACTTGAACAAACAGAGAGGGTTGGAAGCAATGCTGGGGATGAACACTTTAACAAGCAGAGAGGGTTGGAAGCAATGCTGGGGATGAACACTTTAACAAACAGAGAGGGTTGGAAGCAGTGCTGGGGATGAACACTTTAACAAACAGAGAGGGTTGGAAGCAGTGCTGGGGATGAACACTTTAACAAACAGAGAGGGTTGGAAGCAATGCTGGGGATGAACACTTTAACAAACAGAGAGGGTTGGAAGCAATGCTGGGGATGAACACTTTAACAAACAGAGAGGGTTGGAAGCAATGCTGGGGATGAACACTTTAACAAACAGAGAGGGTTGGAAGCAATGCTGGGGATGAACACTTTAACAAACAGAGAGGGTTGGAAGCAATGCTGGGGATGAACACTTTAACAAACAGAGAGGGTTGGAAGCAATGCTGGGGATGAACACTTTAACAAACAGAGAGGGTTGGAAGCAATGCTGGGGATGAACACTTTAACAAACAGAGAGGGTTGGAAGCAATGCTGGGGATGAACACTTTAACAAACAGAGAGGGTTGGAAGCAATGCTGGGGATGAACACTTTAACAAACAGAGAGGGTTGGAAGCAATGCTGGGGATGAACACTTTAACAAACAGAGAGGGTTGGAAGCAATGCTGGGGATGAACACTTTAACAAACAGAGAGGGTTGGAAGCAATGCTGGGGATGAACACTTTAACAAACAGAGAGGGTTGGAAGCAATGCTGGGGATGAACACTTTAACAAACAGAGAGGGTTGGAAGCAATGCTGGGGATGAACACTTTCACAAACAGAGAGGGTTGGAAGCAATGCTGGGGATGAACACTTTAACAAGCAGAAAGAAGAGGGTTGGAAGCAGTGCCAGGGCTGAGCACTTGGTAAGAAGCAGGAAGAAAAGAGGACAGGGCTGGGCGGGCGGGGAGGCCGCAGCTCGGGTCTGTGAAGCACATTGCCGAGAGAGCATTCAGTATCCCCCTGTTCTTTGCTTTGTAGGAATGCAGCAGGCAATTTTAAGCAGGCAAATGCCAACAGATAACTTGGAAGCCATGTTTGTTCCCCGAATGTCCTACACGGGGTTTGCTGTGGAAGGCTGCACCCTGGAGGATGCCGAGGTGTCCGATCCTCCCCCGCCCTACTCGGATTTCACCGCCAGCACCCAAGACAGTTCGGTGAGCCCCGGGCTCTTGGAGAGCAGCGTCTTCATGCCACGGCCTCAGGCAGTTGGTTCTTCCAGTTATGTTTCCACAACTGCAGGATTGAAATATTCTGGCAATGGAGCATCCATGCCAGCCTCCCAAAGAGCGCTCGCTGACAATGCTGAGGAGTCAGAAGACAGTGATTATGAGAATTTGCTGGAACCCACAGAGTCCTCTGACAGTGAATACTCACAGACACGGGAGCCACGGCCTTCAGCACATCCCGATGGTGATTCCAGGAACACTCAAACTTCTCACATTTGATAGGGGGCAAAAAGAAAAAAAAAAAAAAAATCCACATGGCACTGTTTTTTCATAATTGTTACCGAGAGATTTTGGGGATTTGACCCGGAGGAAATGAACTACACAGGATTACTGTGCACACAAAATGTAGAAGACTTGCACTAGATGGTTTATTCACCTTGTGATACGTTTTGCAAGTTTTATAATGGAATCATTAGGATAATCAAGTTGTACTAATACTGATGAGGTTCATGGATGTACTGGTAAATTTAGGCAAAATGAAATTTATAGAGATCTTGTAGCTTTTGTTGCCATATTTTCTTTAAGACAATAAATTGGGACGTAGTAACTAAGCACAGTTAGTCTACAGATAATGTTCTCAAATCAAAACTTACCTCTTGCACTATCATGCCTTGAATTTTAATTTTTGAAAGGGAATAAATATTTCAGCCGCCTTCAAAATAGCTTTCTATGGTAAGCCAAATTGGCCTTTGCAAGCAGAGAAATGTTGATAATTCTGAGAAGCCTGATTGGAAAAGATGTGGTCAGCCTCCTGCTGTGGGCATGCTTTCCTCAGAGGAGGGCTTTGGTTCAACCTTTCTTACCTGGCAGAATGTGTCTCACTTCAACTGATGGTTGCCTTTTTTTCTGTAAAGGGTGTGGGGAGGGTGGGATGCCTGGCAAATCATCCAGATGAATGTCATAAATAGAATTATTCTGGTTTCACTGGGTTTACAATGACTTGATGCCACACTAGCCTCATTTATTGTCTCATGTGTTGTTTTAGCATCAATATGAAGTGCACATACAGGAGTGAGTGACCGACAGAAGTAGCGAATTCCATCATGATTGGACTTTGGAGTCTGCAAATTACAAACAGCAGAGACTGCCTCTTGCATTTGATTTGCATCTGAGTATTGGATTTACACTTCTAGATGAGTTATTTTATGTAATAAATAGGGGATAGGGTAGGAGGAGATTGTTTGGAGAGTCCCCTGGGTTTATTACCTCTTTTCCTCTGGGTGAAACATGTAAATGATTATTTTAATTTGAACTACAGCTCTTGTCAGAAAACTGCCTTTTGGGATAAATGAAGTGTGGTATATTTAGAGAATTTCATGTTTGGATGCACTTACTTTTATTTAAGTACTGCTTGTATTCTAACGTTGCCCAAAATATGTGAAATTGTGCCACTAAGAAGTTTGTATTATTGGACTTTATCCCTGATGTGTAAATGAGAAAATACACATTTTAAGATGAGGTTTATCTGCAGCATTCATCACTTGGAGGTGTCAGTAGCCACTTCTTTGGTTTACACCCAGAACAGCAAAGCAGTTGCTTAAAAATTTTAAATATATCAAATTTACACAGTGAAATTTTAGTCTTTTGGATCATATCTGTAGGCAAAAGTCTGTCCATTACCCTCCCCTTACCTGTACTAAATTAAGCAAAATAACATTGAAAAATGAGGTGTTAAAATTGCCACTCTTCTATTGAGTGTTTCCCCCTTTAAAAACATCTAGTGCTCTGGTTTTAACTATTTTCCATTATTTTTAGTAGCCTTAACTTGATGGATTTGTGTCTTGGAGTGTTGCAATCCATGGAACAGAGACCTTGCTGTGGAGTTGCCACCTGTGAGCCCCTGAGGCTCGGGTGTGAACGTGTCAGTGCTGCAATCAGAATGGACAGGTTGGCAACCACAGCCTTTATTTTTATTCTGCACAGAAACCTGCAAAATGTACATCTCTGGCAAAGCAGTTGGATGTGACAATAAAATCTTATTTAATCCTAACATAGGTTTTAATGCTTGTTAGTGAAGGAGCTCACAGCAGTGCTGCTTTGCCCAGGCTGCTCTGTCTGTGGCACTGAGGGCACGTGGCAGCTCCATGCCGTGGGTATTCCATGCCTGACACGTGTGCTCAGACAAAAGCCTTGAGTTCTGGGGTTAATTAACAAAAAATATTCAAGTTCTGCTTGGTTTTACATCCCCATAGAGGTGGAACAGATGTGTCACCGTGCCCTCCAGCCAGTGCCTCTCTGCAGGTATTTTCATTCACTATAACTGCTGACTCACAAGAACAAAGGGTGTGGCTTTATTATATTTTTTTTTTTAATTCAGGTCATATTCTGGCAAAAATACACATGATTAGACTTTGCAGTTTTCATGCCAGTCCTGTTAAAAACAACGATGTTGGGTTGTGATCTGTCAGAAGGCAGCAGGGAGCACCTTTAATGCCAAAACTTGGAGCTTCACTCCTGTGAACAGCAGATTTCCAGTCTGACTCCTGGACAGGCCCTGGTGGTGATTCCAGGAGCAGAGCCTGGGGCTGTGTCCTCACCAACAGGGAGGCAGCCTTGAGGAAAAGCTGAAAACTGGCATCTGTGCCTTTCAGCTCCAAATCCTGGAGTTTCTCTGGTACAATGAAGTATTTTGGGGTTGACTGTGAGAAACCTGGAATCGCTGTTTCCTTTATTTCCAAATTTACTTTGATTCCCCCTCTGACTGTTCACAGCTAGAACAGGAATGCACCATATGGGAAGCCTCAGTGAATTAGAACCATCACATATGCTTACAAAAGGCAGCATCATCAAATATTTCTGAAATTAGCTGGGATTGACACTATGGGAGTCTCCAAGTCCTCTCTTTGCTGGTGGAGTGGTGTGTGCTGGCAGAAAGATGTGTGAGCATTGTTAATTTTGGCATATTGATGACTCTGCAGGTTTGGAGTTCATGTCTCACATCTCTGGGGACATTTCAGTGCCTCTGACATGTGTCCTGAGTTAAAATTTAAAGAGAAGCTGTTTCTGTTGGTGTAGCAGCAAGATAAGATAAGCAAACTGATAAGCTTCTCTGTTAAGTGGGAAGATGCTTCTGACTACACTGAAAATAACTAGAATCAGTCTGAAACTTTGCTTTTTTTGGTGCTGCAAGGTTTATTTTCAGTTTTTTTGTAACAAACTTGCTTTGCTTGGTTGTTCCATGGTTTTGCCTCTGAGCAGTCTGTGGATCAGATTGAAAGGGGTTGGTCTCTGGCTTCCTTTGAGGAGAATCTTCCCCTGGCTTTCTCTTGGTGTGTAAAATTACAGTGGTTTCACACACACATTTCTCTCTCAGATTTGTTTGGGGGGTATTTGCATGTACCTTTATAGTGCTCTCTTCTCTAGCTGATGGATTTGGGATGGAAACAGAAGTTTAATTAGAATTTCATTGCTAAATTGGTAAGTGCTTGGACACCTTCCAGTGCCTGAAGGGCTCCAAGAGAGCTGGAGAGGGGCTTTAAACAAGGGCCTGGAGAGACAGAACAAGGGGGAATGGCTTTAAGGTGACGGAGGGGAGATTTAGATGGGATATTGGGAAGGAATTGTTCCCTGGGAGGGTGGGGAGGCCCTGGCACAGGGTGCCCAGAGAGGCTGCCCCATCCCTGGAAGTGTCCAAGGCCGGGTTGGATGGAGCTTGGAGCAACCTGGGATGGTGGGAGGTGTCCCTGCCCATGGCAGGGGTGGAACAAGATGAACTTTAAGGTCCCTTGCAACCCAAACCAGTCTGGGATTCTGTGTTGTGTCCCAGCCTGTGCTCAGGGCAGTGACAGGAACATCCCGTGGCTCAAACTCCCCTTTGCCCCCTCAGAGGGCTCCTGCAGAGCTCTCACCTGCTTCCCCTTTCACACCTCCTGGAACCACGTGTAAGGATGTTTCTTCAAATTCTTGACTCTTGTGCTTTCCTACTCTTCCCTGTGAATAACCTTCTCTTGCACAGCAGCATCTCAGCTGAAGTTCCTAAGAGGAGAAAGGAGGTTCCTTTGCTGTGAACAAAACTACCTGTGGATTCCCCTCTGGGAACAGCCAGTGTGGTGGAAACAGGGTTTGTCTCTTGTGCTTACCAGCTTCCAACAAAACTGGGGAGGGGGCTGATCATTGTTCATGAGGGACAGAGGGGCTAGAACAGGGAAAATTCTCAGTGTTATCAGGAAACCCTCAGTGGGAAAAGCCTGCAGCTCCCAAAGGGACAAATCCTGCACTCCACAGGCTTGCAAGGCAGGGAGACAGATTTGGGAGAGCTCACTCTGTGGGAACTCCACTGTCAGTGAAGTGAGCACTGGGAGATTGTTCTTTTCTTCTTATTTTGAGAGAATTTCAGGCTCAGCTTCCCAGGGCAAGTCCTGCAGATGAAGATGGATGTCAAAGCAGGTCAGCCAGATCCAGTAGGAGTTACCTTGGGGAAAGAAGGGATCACCACAATCGCATCAGCTCGAGGTGTGGGTGGGTCAGGGCTAAATCCAGCAGTAGGCTGTGTGCCAGTGGAAATCTAGGAGGATTCTCCACCTAGGAAAGTAGGTTTTTTTCCTCTTTCTGACCTTTAAACAAGAGGGTAACTTGCACATCTTGGTATTTTCCCTAGGCACTGTCCAGTGAAAATAAAACACCTTGCTGCCTTTTCCAGGCTTATTAGGGAAAGGTGCCTGCTGAGCTCTGCAGAAGGAGCTCAAGGCCACCAGGGCTGGGAGAGCTGCTGCTCTGCAGCACTCCAGGTCACTGCAGGGGTTTGCAGTAATTATTGCCAGCTCTCCTGAGATCCTGGGGTGCTGTGCTTGGGGCTCTGCCTGCACCAGGGCCCTTGGTACCCACCTGGTACCAAAGAGAGGTGTTGGTTCCCCTCATGTGGATTTGTGTGCCAGGTATTTATTTCCTCTGGCTTTATTGGAGAAGGTGTTAGGAAGGGAAAACCTAAAAATCCACAAGAGGCAAGTCAGCGATAGAAGAAACATACAGGTGTTTTGAAATTCTTCAATTTTAAGCAATATATTTTTTGTAACTTTTACCAAATTTATTTTCCTGCTCAACATTTTGCTTTGAGCAAATGTGGCTTTTTTTTCCAAAGGAGGAAAATTAGTACTGCTAAAAGTTTTCCCTTCAGATGGCCCATTTCCACCACGGGGATTGTTCCATCAATTTTCTTTTATGCCAGTTTGTGATTTTTAACACGTTTTCAAGAGCAAGAGGCTGCTGTAGCTGTGAGCAGAGATCATTGGTGGTCTGTAGTATTAACAAGGAATAGCCGATTTTAGCCATAAATTGAATCATCATAAAGAAAATGTTCATACTCAGGACTTATGGAAAAAGTTAACGAAACAGAATGATATCACTCAAATGCTGTGGCTGTAACTTTCTGGCCCGAGCAGTCAGAGGCAGCACAGAAGGCACTGCTTGCAAAGTTTTTGTTTTAAACCTGTAGAGAGGTTTGAGTCAGAGAAGATGGAAAGTTTTGGCTTGGAGAGGACCTTAAAGCTCATTGTCAGTGCAATAATCCAAGGTTTGGTGTGCAGAAAGGTGAATGCTTTGCTGACTTGGGCTTATTAAAGTAGCTGTCACCTGCTGATAACAACTGTTAATGTAGTGATGTTAAATTTAATACAGCCTGGACACTTGGAAGAACAGAAAGCTGAACTTCCCATGAGTAGCTGTGTGCATCAGCCATGCAAAGTGGAATGTGGATCCCACTGCAATGGAACCTCTGTTTCAGCAGGTGCTGTGGTGCAGGTCCCTCCTTTCCCTTCAGCAAGGAAGACTTCTGGCTCTTAATCCTACATCCTGCCTTGAATTTTGAAGTGCTATACAATAAATCCCTGAAGAGAAAACGAGGACAGAGTCTGAGCAGAGGGACCAAGGGACCAAGCTCCTGGGAGTGCCCACTCCTGGACCTCCACAGCCCTCACACTCCTCATGCTGTTGGTAGAGTGGGCTGAGGGATGTGCCAGTTATCCTTACAAATGCCTAATCCAGCATTTTGGTGGCATTAAGGCTGTTGCTTTAGCAGCAGGTTTCTCACTGACTCCTGGTCATTCCCTTGGTTGGTCAGTGGGGGTTGGCTCTTGCTCTGCCATTTTTATGTGGTTGTGAATTGTCTGAATCCAGACAGGATTTTGCTTTGGTACAAAGGGGAGGGTCTTAACCCTGTGAGACCAACCACAGTGCCTTTCCCTAGGAAATAAACATGGACACATTATGATGGATGCACAAACTACTCCATTTCAACTGCTCTCCTACAGGTTTCTACCAGGGAATGTTTGTTTGCTGAGCTGATGGTTTTGGACTAAAATCCTTAAGTCAAGCCTTTATACCTAAAGTCAACTTTGCCTGTTGGTCCCATCTCCAAAAATGTTTAATGTCTCCGTGCCCTGCTGCTGGAAAAGCAGGGAGTCTGCAAGGATAAAGGAGCAGGAAAAGGCATTGAAGCTCTAGGGGTTCAGTGAGCACTGCTGTGAAAAATCACCCTGTAATTCTGGCAGTTCCCTGTGAGCTGTTCACCCATGGAGCAGAGAAGCCGGGGAACTTCTCAGTTCATTTATCAAAGCACCTCCAAGTCAAAGCAGGTGAAGCACTAAAAAAACACCGAGCAGTGACAGATCATTCCTCCAGAGTGTGTGGATGCTCTGTGTACAATCGATGGGGACAGGGGATGGGACTTACCCTGGGCATTTCATCTGTGCTGATGTTCCCATTTCTCACTATTGCTTTTGCCAGTCTTTAAAAACAGTTTTGGCCTTCACCATTGTGGGAAGGGTCATTTCAAAAACAAAAGGTGCTGATGCTGTGGCATTAACCCCCAGGCTTTGCACAGGCTTGCCTCCCTCAACCAGTGGTTTCCAGACACCAGGAGCTCCCAGAGCCAGGCCCAGTCCCTCTGTAGCTGGAGTGACCACGGCAGATGAGGCAGAGCTGTAGGATTGCTTTGATCTTCAGCTTAAACTGACACAGGTTGCAGGCTGTATCACAGAAATCCAGCTTTGTAATACCCAGCATTGCACGGAAAGGCGAGTGATTCCCTTTATCTAGTTGTCCTAGAAACTCCACTGCAGCTTATTTCATCCTTGGCCCTTGGGAATCTGAGAAGTCCCTCCCCAGCAAGGGAAATGGGTCAGTGTTGAGTCCCTGGGAACCACGAGTTCACAGCACGTGGCCTCTCTACTTGGCTCCAACGTTATTTTCTCTGGTTTATTGTTCATGTCTTTGTCGTTAATTACAACTGGTTTGATTTTATTTTTCCATTTCGTGGTTTGAATTGAGGGCACTATGAAATCAGATGGGGCAGCCACAGCTTCTCTGGGCAACCAGAGCCTCACCAGCCAGGACTTCCCCTCCTGGGAACCTGCAGCAAGCAGAGCTAGACCCTCCCACTGCTCTGCCTTCCATGTTCTTTATTTCTCCTGCTTTTGGCAATGATAATTTTAAATACCTTTGGATAATTCTTAGCTGCAACTGCAGAGTCATTGTGGGGGGGAATGATAATCAAAATGTCTCTGATTTGAACACCCCGTGCTTTTTCCCTTTTCCAGAAATACTCGTGCAGACTGACACCTGCTATTGTGCTGAGGCTCTTTTTGCTTCATCAAACTTCTCTGCAGATATTTAATCTACTCTTTTTTTTTTCCCAGTTGCAGTTACAAAAGGCACTGAGTCAAGTCTTTCAGAGCTGTCATTTCAAAAATGGATTCAGAAGAACAACAAAAAAAAAGGTTTCTTCTTCAAGGGGAGGTGAGAGAATGCAAAAGTACTGAAGTTAAGGACAACTTTTTAGCAGGTGCTGGAAGAGGAGATCAGCACGTTTATCATCCCTTTGGAATCCATATTTCAGGGTGTTTTAGGCAAGGATAAGACCTTGAGGAAAAGCAAGCAGTGTTTGGGAAGAGCTGGTGTGGGCAGCATGAGCTGCACTGGGGGCAGATGAACAGTGTGGCTCAGAAGAGTTTGGAATTACAGTGAGGATGGAGAGCTGGGATGTGCAGGGGAGGTCCTGGAGGAGAAGCAGCAGGTCCTGGCTGGGTGCTGGCTCTGGAGGCCTTGTGGCACGTTGTGGCTGTGGCACACCGTGGCTGTGGCACACCGTGGCTGTGGACACCGTGGCTGTGGCACACCGTGGCCCTGGCAGCCTGCCCACTGCTGCCAGCCCATCACAGCATCTGCCAGCTTATCTCCCAGGGAAATGTGATGTGCTGGTTGCCATCTGTAAAGCATTACGTGACCTACCCCCATTAAATCAGAGACTGCCTTGACAACTGCTGTCTGCAGCAAGGCTTTGGCTGCCTGCCCTCGGGGGGAGGCTGCAGAGTGCAAAGCCTGTTCGTGAGGAAGACCCACTGGTAAAAATGAATCAGACTTTTAAAAATTATATTTTTAAGCTATTAATGTCCTTTATTTGCTATAAAATCCCAGCTGCAGTTTTCATTTTGTTTTCTACATTTGAATAAAACCTTCAGAGAACACTCGGTGACAGAGAGGAGTATTTGAAGCCCAGGGAATGGGATCTGTTTGAAGACACGAGGACTGAAGGTTGGCTGCTGGGACGAGGTAAGGTCTCCACGTCACTTGGCCTGTGTCTGATGGAAGATCTGTGGATGTTTGTTCTCAGAGGGTGACCTGCCAGTTTCTGATTTCATGACTAGGAGGACAGATGAGCCACTGAGTCCTTGGGTGGCTTCCCTCAGTCTCTTCTTGGAGTTCCTTATTTTTCATGGACTGACCCACACCATCCCAGTGCAGCTGGACTGGATGATCAAGTGGGTTCCCTGTATCCTGACATCAGGGACTTGGCTTTGCTGGGATGCCCAACAGCACAGTACCTCTGCTTTTAAGACATGCTGAGCACAGTGGGGATGTTCAGCCTGGAGAAGAGGAGGCTCTGCGGAGACCTTAGAGCCCCTTTTAGTACTTGGAGGGGGTCCAGGAGAGCTGGAGAGGAACTTTGGAGAAGGGCCTGAAGTGACAGGGCAAGAAGGAATGGCTTCACACTGAGGGTTAGATGGGATATTGGGAAGGAATTGTTCCCTGGGAGGGTGGGCAGGCCCTGGCACAGGGTGCCCAGAGAAGCTGTGGCTGCCCCATCCCTGGAAGTGCCCAAGGCCAGGTTGGATGGGGCTTGGAGCAGCCTGGGACAGTGGAAGGTGTCCCTGCTCAGGGCAGGGGGTGGGATGGGATGACTTTGAAGATCCCTTCCAACTCAAGCCTTCTGTGATTCCATGAAATGCAGTGCCCAGACACCTTGTACAGGCCCATCCCGTGGGTTCCAGGGAGCTCCAGTCACACATGTGGTGAAAAAGGAAGGACAGAGAGTGAGGTCCAGAGCCTTTGGTGACGTGCCCTGTGCAGCAGGAGCAGGGCCCAGGAAGCAGCTCCAGCAGAGGGGAGGGAGAGCTCTGAACAGGTGAAATGCTCATTGTTGCTACTGGCAACATCTCTGGGTTGCAGAGTTTGATGAGACGTGGGTGGGCAGGGAGGAGGTTGCTCCATCCATCTCTTGCTCCCGTAGGATGGCAATGTGTCTACCACCCATTTTCAGCTGGGCTCATTCTAGAATCTAACCTGGCTATTGATCATAAATTCTCTGTTTAAACCATTTTGGGAGAAAAGCCCTTTCAGTCCACAGTGAACCTTTCCTGCTGTATTTTCATGTTAATCAGCAGTTTTCATCCTGTATGAAAAATCATGAAGCACATGTTCTCTCTCTTAATGCAGTTCTCTCTCACTTGGAAACCTTCCCCATCCCTTCTATTTTCCAAAGCAAAACAATTAAAATCAGAGGTTGTTTTGCATCCCAGTGTAGCTATTTTTTTTAATGTTAACTCAAAAAATGGCACAGATAATTATACCATGGGAATGTTTGAACACACATACTGTTTTTCCCCGAAGAGGGTAGATATTATTTCTGTCTTGCAATGGGTTTGCTGAGTTTCCCATGCACTGGGGTGGTGCCATCCCTCTGGACTTGCTCTGGGAGCTGAGCAGTGAGCTCAGCATTGTCCCAACCCCTTGCTCTGCCCAGCACATCCTTTCTCCCACCCTGCTTTCCCCTTGCTCCTGCAGCACCAGCAGCTCATCCCATCTCCCTGCCAAGTGTTCCCCAGCCCCAGGAAGGGGATAATAATGCTGTGCCATGCATGAGGATTAATATTTTAAAGTGGGTTGAGGTTAAAGGATATTACATGGCTCTGATCTGTGCTGCTGGAGGTCAGCAGAAGCTTTAGGATAAGGATGGCGTAACAGTACTTTAAAAAATAATTATGGTTTATTCTTTTTAAATCCAATTATTTCCTGGAAGAACAGCGAGTAGTCGTAGTGTAATGGCCATGGAAGTCGATTGCAAGACATGCAAACCCTGCATGGCTCACAGAGCCTGCACCAGCCCTGATGCCTTCCCTCCTCAGCACTGCAAGTTCTGCTTGCAGAGGAGTTTATAGTAAGCTCTGTGCCGCATAAATATTAAAACATATAATCAGATGATTGCCCACACGTTATATTTTCCTTTGCAGGGGTGATTTTGACTCTCAGCAGTGGCACAGCAGCCAAGGCCAGCCCACACAGCCCTGGGGGACTCGTCCCATGGAACTTGTCATGTGCTGCTGTGCCTTGGCCATCACCTCCTGCCTGGGTACCCGGGTTTGGTTTGCAGATAAATTCCCAGATGTGGCAAAAAGCAGCAGCTGCCTCTTTGCTGGTCTCCCAGCCACGCAGAGAGATGGCCCATCTGCAGGGTGTGCCCTGGGCTGGGGTGGCAGTAATTTAGTGCCCTTTCTCCTCCCTCACCATTGCCCCTGTAAGGATCCAGGCCAAGCTGCAGGTGTGCACTGGATGATACCTGGTTAAAGTGCCAGGCAGCATCCAGCCCAGCACACACAACTCCTGGTGAGTGGCTCCATCCCTGCTTTTATCCTGTGGATGAGGAGGCAGCCGCTGGTGTTTGGTGTCAGCTGCCCATCCCTCATGCAATGTGCTGCATTATTCATCAGAGAGATGAAAAACTGGAGGAGCTATTGTTGGTCCTGTTTAAACTCTCCCTTCCTGCAGCATTGAAAGGAGCAGTCATTACCTGTCTCCTCTTTCAGATCCAGTTTACTGGGGTGCATATTTCCCGGGAAGCTCCATGGGGCTCCTCAGGGCCAGGATGATTTATTTATAGGAATGACCTTACAGCCACTTGGAAGACTGTCTGCTGACATTTGGTGCACTGTAGACTATGTGTGGCCAGAAATCCCCTGTATTTCTAATTCCCCTTCCAATCTGAAGAAGTTTTTCAGCCTGTTTTACTGCTGTAAACCCCGGGATGTCACAGCTGGGACTCCTCCATGGCTCACTCAGACCACTTGCTCGTTTTCCTTGTGTTTTCTTGTTCCCTCTCCAGACCCAAAGCCTGGTGCTGCTGCATGGAGCAGCACTGCTGTGTTTTCCTGCAGTGGGATGCACATTCCCCTTGTGCTGCTGCCTGCCCGTGTTTGAAGCATTTTCACCAATTGAGCTGGAAATGTCGCCAGGATCAGCCAGCATTACCCAAACCTGCTCTGGCTCTGAGCAGAGATGATTAAAGTGCAGGTTCAGGATCCAAGGGCTTGGCCACGCAGCCCCCCGGGCAGGTTCTTGATGAGCAGGAGTCCCTGTGCTCCCCGGGGCAATGTGACTGTGCTTTTTGTGTGCTGTTTGTAAACAGCCGGGCTGGGCTCACCCAGAAGGGTTTTGTTCGTACCCGGGCTGTGAAGGGCTTTAAATAGCTACTGACAATTATTTTAGGATTTTGAACAGGGAAAGAGCCAGTAGATGTCTTTGGAAAAGGTTTGATTAACGCAGGGGAGAGCAGGGAGCCGGGAGAGGGAGGCTGGATGCAGCGGGATGCACGGCTGCCCTGCACGATGGATGTGCAGTGCAGTGACCCTTCTGACCACTGCTGTGTGTTTGGGAGAGACAAACTGAGAGCTGAAGCTATTAGACTTCTGCTGAAGCCATTAGAATTCTTCAGTTTGGGATCTTTGTTAGTGAACCACGTATCACTTTATGTGGGTAAGAGCAGGGAGAGAAACACATTACCCTAAAACTCAGCAGTGAGTTGCTGCCACGGCAGGGATCAGAATTTGACAGCCAGTGCTCACCTCCTTTTTGAGGATCTTGGCAGTGTTGGATGTTCCCAGGCATCTGGCAGACATGGCATGGCATCTCCCTGAGGCTCTTCATGAGTCCCCTCTGTCCCCAGATTGCACAGGCAGCCTGAGCAGTCCTTGCACCATTCCTGCCCCTCTCTGGGCAGAGCAGAAATGCAGCCCGCTGCTGCTTCAGCAGAGAACCAGAAGAAAACACTAAAACCCCTCACAGAAGGATGATCCCAGATCAGATCAAGCAGATCCCAGGTTTCAAGCTGCAGCTTGGTGCAGTCACAGAGAAACCCTGAGCATAAGGCAGGGATGGTGGATCCCATGGGTTCCACATGGGAATAAACACACCCCTGCCTGGCACAGCCAACCCCTTAACATCCTTCTGGCTTCGTGCAGGGAAAACTTTGATCTCTGCAAAGCAAAAGCCTTAAAAATGTTCCAAGAAGGAAATGTGGTTTATTCACGGGGGAGAAAATGGGACAGCAGGGGGAGAGGAGAGCAGAAGGATGCTGGGGTGGCAGGAAGGCTTTGGGGATGGGTTGGCAGGTGGCACAGACACCACATGGAGCAGTGGGCAGGGCTGGACACTGACCTGGAGCCACATGGCCTGTGCTGATGCTGGCACTCACTCCAGCTGCCAGCCAGGGCAACATGGAGCTCCAGCCTTCACTGGTTTATGGAATGTTTATTGTTGTATTTATCCCCCATCTCCCCACTCTGTTCCTGCAGGACCATGTTTGTCCTGAGCCATTTAGTGCTGTATAATGTGCTTTGGAATATGGGGTGTGATGAATGCTCCATCCCACTCACACATTTCCAAATGATAAAGCATCTGTCTCAGAAAGGTCCCCTTCAATTATTTTCAGGTACCACAACATATTTTGCAGCAGAAGCTGCGACGGTCCCTGATCTCTGAGACACCCGAGTGAGAAATGACAGCAATGTTCCATTTAGATGAGGCAGATACTCAACTGGGCTGGAAACATTCTGAAAATGAGGTGAGCTAAACAGTTAACAACTTTTAAATTGTCATAATGTTGAAAGGATTATTAAATCCTGAAGATGGGACCAGGTTTTGACCCTCATCTTGGGTTAATTGTCTTCTTTGGGGACAGTCCAGGACCTGCTGCTTTCCAGAGGGTTGTTCAAAGGGTTTACATTGGAGCTGCCTTTTAGACCAGGGGTGGGAGTTATCTGACAAGCTTTAATTTGAAATCTCTGAAGTCTAGGAGAGAACAGTCCTTTTACAGTCTCAAACTGGTGGCAGTTCCAAGCTGGGACATCATGTGCCATTAGGGAATGGAAATTCAGTCATGCAAAACAGCTAAACATAACAACTTCTAAAAGAGAGCCTGTTTTGTGGAAGAAAATAGGCAGGCTCAGCTTATAAATTTATTCTCTCATGTTCTGCATGAGGTTTTTGGAAACTCCCCTTTACACAAAGATTAACCCCTGGTTGGGAGAATCCCTGAACCCCTACCCTGCTCCAGGTCTTCCCAAAGCCTCTGTGTGCTTAAGGGTTAAACCCTGAAACCCATCCCTCTCTCAAGTGTCTCAATCACCTTTAAATCAGGTAAATTGGACTTGGAACCTGCCTTTCAGCTCTTCCTCAGGAACAGCTTCCAGCCGATTTCAGGCAATTTCTGCTAAAATACGTGACTTTGGCCAATTTTTATGACTGAAAATCTGAAAGCAAAATCTTCCCCCAGTTTAACTTATAGAAAATATCAAAGCATTGTGTGGCTTTGACCACACACATAACTGATGGGGTAAACAAGGGAAGTTTATCTCACATCTGACTTACCAGGGGTTGTGGTGACCTACCACAAGGTTTGTTTGAGCATTTTGCTTTGCACATGTTGTAATTTTGTTTTTGTCCTTGCAAAGCCGTATCTGTACTTAAGAAAACAAAAGGAGAGAGGCACAAATGTGAGCATGGAACCCCCTCAGCAATCTGTGGTTCCCAGCCTCACACAGCTCTTTAAACTCTGCTCATTTTCAGTCCTATGTGGGGTTTCCATGGGGTTTCCCACCTGCCTGCAAAGGAGAGGGGAATTTTCATTGAAGCAACAAACATTTGTTATTTTAGCTCCTGGTCACCACAAACACTTATCCAATATTTTTAAATTAATTTTGACCTTTTTTTTTTTTTGTGCCAGACCTCCACATTTCTTCCCGTTGCACTGATTTTTCATGCCTATGGATGATTCATTTAATCTTTCCCAGAAGACTGTGGGAAATTAGATTAATGAGGAAAATTAACAAACCACTGTAGCTGTGAGACCTCATACACTTTACTTACCAAGGGCAGCACATCATCCTTAACTCAGAGGCCCAGGACAAGTTATTAATGAACAGATTTTGCCTTCCTTGGTGCTCTGTGGCTTCTGCCAACTGGGATGCTGGAAATGCTGCAGGAATTTGGTGGCTGTGCCCTGGATGCTGAGACGGTGGATGGCCACAGGGTGCTCTGCTGCGGCTCAGGAATAGAGGTGTGTTGGCTGCCCTGAATCCCTGCCAGGGAAATGCTCTGTCGAGCTGGAGATTTTATCACAGCCCATTGTAACCCGACAACAATGAAGCCATTAGAGCTTGGACCTGAGCCCACAGCGCCTGGAATTGTGACAGAGCTCACCTTTACAGGGACCAACAGCAGGGCTTGTTCCTTCTGCTGTGGCTTTATCCCTCAGTCCCAAAGTGACTCAACCTCCCACAGCCTCGGTGGGGTCAGTTTGGGGTTCTGCACCCTTCTCTGAGGTTTGAGGTCCTTTCCATCAGCAGGCAGATGGAGATCAGAGGGTTTTCCTACCTGTTTCCCTGCTGGGGTCAGTGAAAAGCACACCCAGACCTTGCAGAGGGTCAGTGTAGGAGCAGTAACTCTGTGTGCTCTCAACACCTCCAGCCCTTTGGCTGGGGTAAGGTGGAGAACGAGTAGTGGGTTCTGCCTCCAGGATGAGGTCCATGAAGCCCTGCCTGTGCCCCAGCAGAGCTGTGGTGGGATGCTGTGGGCCCTGGACAAGCTCATGCTCCAAGACAGGGCTGCAGGCCATGGTGCTGATATCGATCTTTGTTTAATACAATATCCTAAGCAGTTTAAACAGCAAGCACCTGGCAGTGCTCCTTGGCAGGCAGCCCACGCTCTGGGGAGCATCATTTGCTGTCTCTGCTCTGCCTCCCCCAGCAGCAGCTCTGGGGAGAGGCACAGAAACTGGGAGAGACTGGGAGGGCAGGCAGCAGGGACCAGGCTGAGCCTATCCCCAGAAAGCTTTTCTCTAGGCAAAGGGACTGAAAGTTTTCTTTTTTTTCCAGGGACTGGAAGATTTCTCTTTTTTTTTTTTTAGTAATTTTGCCTTTTCTGGTGAGTTTTTCCTCTGGGGTGGCTCAGGGATGGGGTGCAGAGGGAGCAGCAGGGAAGGCCACATTCTGACAGGCTGCTTTTGCTGTCCAAGGCAAGAAACACCAAGAGACAAGGGAGTGAACAAATCCAGATGAGATTTGGCTTTGGCAAGAAACACCAAGAGACAAGGGAGTGAACAAATCCAGATGAGATTTGGCTTTTATTAGTGGCTTCCTTGCAAAGTGCACCTGTGTCTGTCTGGAACAGTTTTAAGAAGACAGTTCTCAGAGCACAGGGGGGTGGGACAGAGCAGGGGCTCCCCTGTGCCCTGTTCAGGGTGGTCTCTGCAAACTTGAAGGCTCCTGAGCATGGCAGTGATGCTGTTCTGATTCCCCCAGTTCTCTGCTGGCACAGGATGTGGAGGTTTTCTCCTTGAAACCTGGAGATGGCAATGCAGTGATTGCATGGAGCACCTGCTGGGAGCTGGGGACCTTGGCTGTGGTTTTGTCAAACCTTAAAGCTTCACCCATCCGGGCTGGAGACAGAAGCATTTATCTCATCAGGGAGAGTCATTTCTGTGCATCCTTTAATCTGGGAACCCCACCTTCATCAGGGAGAATGGATCCAAGCACCCAAGAGCATCCTGAAAAGAGAGAGCAGATTGGATCTCTCTCTGGAGCTCTGGCAGGTTTGGGACTGAATGCCTTCCCAAGTTCCTTTATAAGCAGAATTTTCTGCTTGTTTATGTCAATTTTGCCATGTGTAATCTGTTTGGTTTGCCTGGAGGAGCAGCAGGACACTAATTAATTAATGATCACAGGAATGACTCACTTTCCTTGTGCCCTCCTGTGGCACCTTTTTTGTCACAGGAGGAAGCAGGAGCACAGATCCTGGTCCAGCTGCTCTGGCCTGTCTCCTAGGGAAGGAGGGCAGCAAAACATGAATTTATAGTGACCATGAAGCATTTGTCACTTGCCCAGTGCCACCACAGAAGTGGTGTGAGCTTGCTCCACGAATAGCCACTCCGTGTTCCTGAGGGAAGCTGGAAACATTGAGAGTTTAATAGCACTGGGATTAACTGCCTGATTAAATGAGGAAGGCAACAGCTCTGTAATTAGTGTGACTTCCTGAACAAAAGTGGGAATGCTGCTTGCCCTGCTGCTCAGGGAAGGGGCTCAGCCTGGTCCCAGGGCAGACTGGGCAGTACAGCTCCTACATCAAGGCTTCACCAACACCAGTGCTTCCCCAAAATGCTCCTGTAGGAGCTCCAGCACTTGCACAAAGGCTGCTGCAATCTGCATGTGGGAATCTGTAAGGGTGGGAAATCTCACCAGGATTAAAATTCTTCCCCCAAGCTGTGAGAACACAGAACTCACATCACATTTAGGACAAAACAGAATTAATGCAGATTTGACCACCTGGTCTGGAACAAGTGAGAGAAGGATGCTGGAGAGAGGGGAGAAGCTGGGAACATCATGTGCAGGGGTCAGTTTGATCTGTGAGTGGGCAACAAGCTCTTTGTCGTGGGCACATCCCTGCCCTCAGGTCATCCTGGCTGTCACCAGACGTGCCTGAGTTCTCCATTCCCAAACAGGGCTTGGTCACATCCTCTTATGACAGCTTAGAGTCTGTCATTGCTGTTCATTACCAGATTGACAGAGCAGGGCCTGTCCTGGCTGCCCTGCCTGCAGCTAAAATCATGGATGCAGGAGTCAGCAATCCCTCCTTGGAAATCCTACAGGAAAAAAGCCTCTGAATGAACCTCAAACCCACAACCCCCAATGTCACTGTGCCAAAATAGAACATATATATATATATATATATATACATATTTAATTTTTTTTTAACTGAAAGGGAAGATTTCCATGTTACAGCACTGAAAAACAGTCTGAGGAGTGCCTGACTGAGCCCCTTGGAGTTCCCCTGTACATTTCTTTTTCATGCTACGCTGTATGAATGTAAGATTGAACAGCACACAGCTTCCTTTGGCCCCTGGCCAGGCAGAGGTTGGGAAATAATTCCTTTGTTTATAGATGTCTTTATCCATCCAGAATGTATAAGTTTAGACAAGAAGGATGTGAGCACTTCAGAGCAACTGATGTCCAGTAAAAGAAAAACCCCACCAGGTACTTGCCTATTTTCCTATGGATATTATTGAGAAACTTCAGGTGAACTGGAACCAGCAAAGCAGTGAGGTGAAAACCAAACTGGATGTTTACTTTCCTCCCAATTCCATTTGTGATCTGTAGCAGGGAAGTGTTCAGTTCCATATTTATTTAATGAGAGATGATAGAATATTTCAGGATACAGCAGCCTGTGTTCTGCCAATTCATGGGATAAACAGACAAAATATTTCCTGGGGTTGATTTGTCAGGAACAGCTGTTCTTGAGGACATTGTAGGGATCTTTCCCTCAAATTAATTTGATCAGGACTTAGAAAAACCTCCACAAAATAAATACTCCACAGTTCAAGCAGATACTGCAGCTGCTTGGTGAGGAAAGCTTGAGTTATGGAAATAGGGAAATTGCTACTCCACAGGAAGATGGGAGCTAAATATTTCCTCTGGCGTGGGAAGTGTTGTCATGGCCATGGAGAAAAACAGAGCACCCAAGGAAATGGGGACCACAGGGAAGGGCAATTAGTGCCTGGCAGACCTGCATCATTTTCCTGTCTGAGCACGTGGCATTAGCACCTGAGGACAAACAGGATCAGGACTCACCTTTAAAATATATTCTATACAAGGAGAGGGAGAGAATGTACCTAAATAGCAAAACAGCTTCTTTTAACCTTCTTTTGCCATTTTTTTTTCTTCATCTCCTGTTAGTCATCATTTTGGTGGCCAAATGCTTTTATTTGTCACCAAATGCAGGTTTCCATGTAAACTCCTGTGTCTTTTCTGTTTTAAAAGGACACGGTGTTTTTGAGACCATTTATTTTAAAAGAGCATCTAAAAATGAAGGTGGCTCATTGCACAGAACCCCTGAGAGAACTGTCAGGAGTGCTGCATAAATTACAGCCTCTTCTACTGACCACTTTATGCAAGGAAGATGGAAAAAACCAGCATGCAGATGATGATGAAAGCCAAGAGCATTTTTCAAAACTCAAGGTCTTCACGCTAATAATAAAAAACTCCTTGTCTCTGCTGGGGATGACCTTGTAAAAAGCAGCTTGCATGTGTATCTCAAAACATCAGGACTAAATTAGGCCTTCATAATGTGAGTGTAGTTTGAACTAGAGTGTTTGTATTCCCCAGAGGGGTCAGTGTGCCTGGGAGGTAACTTGTTTAGCCTAATTCAGATGCACTGAGATGTGTTCAAGTGTGGAGAGCTGCAGGTGTTGCCTCCTCCCTGCCTTTAGAAGACAGGACAGCTCAGAGGGGCTCACAGGCAAGTGGCTGGTGGAGGGAAGGATGCTGGATGAGAAGTGAAACACTTCCTTTTAAATGGGCAATGCTGCTGGCTGGAAAGTTTCCAAACATGCAGATGTTGTTGTAAATGATGGTGTGTTGAAACTAAGCTGGTTTGCAGAAGCTCAGGAGTTTCTGAGCTACACTGAGAGTGCTGCCAGTTTGCCAGGATGGCCAGGAGATGTCCTGGAGCTGAGGGTGTCTCACAGGGTATCCCTGGGGAAGCCCCATGTCACAGTGAGGCCTCCCCACCACTTCAGGGTCCATCCCTGAACCTGCCTTGCTGGGCTCCTGGGGCTTTGGACAGCAAGTTCCAGAGTTTCTGGATAAATTACAAAAGCCCCAACTTCTGTGATGGTTTTAATTTTTGTTTTAAATAACCTTTTTCATTTTCTGGCAAGTTTTCTTTACTTGCTTTTCATTATTTTCATTACTTCTTTTGTAGATTTAAGTATTTGAGAACTTTGAAAATTGAAGCAGGAAAGAAATAGAGACCTTTAATCAGCTCTAGTTACAAAATTGGATGAGAAATAGCAATCAAATAATGATTTTTGTCATGACCTTTCAAGTATTAGGCTGGAAGACAAAGAAGCCAAAACTGTCCTTGGTGTTCTAGGTTAATGGTTTGTGTTTCTAATCCATAATCTCTTTTATTTCATGCAGTCTCACTAAACTTGGGACTTCATGCTCTCTAGTCACATTATGTCTCAAGGAAAAACAACTGGTTTAAACTTCATTTGGGTTTGAAAAGAGGTAGAGTGTGCATGTTTTGGAGACAGTTAGTGCAAGTTAAGACTACTTACCAGAAAAAGAATAATCAGGGTCAGTCAGAGGCTGGAATGGGGCTCAGAGAAGCTGTGGGATCTCCATCCTTGGAGGGATTCAGACTCAAAGGAGCAAGGCCCTGATCTGACCAGGTCTTGCCTAAACCATGCTTTTGCAAGAAAAGCTGGACCAGAGGATCCTTGAGTTCCCTTCTAACCTGCTCCTCTGCTATCCTATGGCATTATCTGATACACAATTAACACCAAAACTCTGTAAATCTGCAGGCAACACCTCTGAGTACAAAAAGAGGTTGCAGCCAGAGCTCTGGCACAGTGGCCTCTGGAATGGGCTCCTGCAGCCGTGCAGGCAACTGCAATGCCTGAAGGTATGGAAAGAAAAGGAATATGAAGGCATTCTGGAAGATTTCTCTTTTTGGCTAAACAGAGCATGTCTACCCAAAATGTCAGCCAGAACACAGATGCTAATATTCCTTATTTTTCCTGGCGTGTCTCAGGAAGATTGTGATTACTACTAGATGCAAGGACTCAGCCTGAGTGAGCTCTTGGTGGGAGCAAATCTACTCATTCCTCTGCACTGAGCTGGGATATTGATCCAGGACTGGCCCCAAAAGAAATGCCTTCTGCATTCTGGAACTGGCAGAAAAACTTGGGGGAAAACCTTTAACAGATTCTTAGTTTTGTTCTGAAACATTTGAATTGTATTTCTAATTAATGAGTTTCAGGAACTGATATTTGGGGTTCTTTTTTGGTCTTTACTTTTAGTTTCTGAAGGTTCAGCTTCCACTGAGGTTGTATTTAGTTGATATTTTATGCTTTTCTGTGCTGCCTTGAGGATTAGAAATCTACTTTGAAAATAAAACCTCAGAGTCTAACTTAATCACTTGACTCTAGAGGCAGAAGGTCTAGGACAGGAAGCAAACATTCCAAGGAAAACATGAAAATACTGACAGCTGACAGGACTGTGATGTAACAGTGTTTAACTGAGAGGATCTAACAGGACCATATGCCAAGGCAGGCAACAGCTCTAAGAGGAAGCCAAAGTCCAAGGGACTTTTCTCCAGGGGTTATCAAACCTAAATAAGACGAAGCTATTTTGATTCTGAGCAACACCAGTGAGGCCTTATTTGGACTATTCTCTGATGTGAGAGGAGGGCAGCCAAGAAATGGCTCAGCTTTGGAGCTCTGAGGGAAGCCCAGCTCCACTTGGCCTCCTCTCTGAGGGCCTGAGGACATCATGAAAACTCTTAAAGATTAAGCAAATTGGGCAAGATGTGTATTTGGAATAAGAGAGTGAAAATCCAAAGCCAGGATGGCAAGATAAGGCAAACAGCAACAAAATGAAATGGCAGAACTGTTTCTTTGGCAGAGTGGTTGGAAAGCTCTAATCCAAACAGGGGTTTGCTCCATTTGAGAAATAAACTCTGTAATTTGATGCAAGTGATCAGCCCCATTCATCTGGGCAGCCTTCTGCTTCTGACATGGGTAGCCTGGACTCTTATCTACAGCAGGCTGGAGAGGGCTTGGAGCAACCAGTGCAAGGTGTCCCTGCCCATGGCAGGAGGTTGGAACAAGATGGTCTGTAAGATCCCTTCCAACCCAAACCAGTCTGTGATTCTGTGATCAGCTGTGTGATAAATATGCCTAACACGATCAATGTAATGTGATTTTTCTGTACTGATGTTATGGGGTTTGTGGGCAAAGGGATAAATCTGGATTTTCTCCCTGGCCCTTGGGTGTTTGCCCAGGCCCCTGGAGTGTGGAGGTTGACTTGGCAGAGGGAGGTACCCTGGGAAGTCTTGGGGAAACTGGGCTGTGTGAAAACCACATCCAGGAACAAAAGCAGCAAATCCCTTCTGGTCAAGGATTTCAAAGGTTCCACCCCCAACAGAGGAACGTGACCTTCGTGAGACCGAGCAGCTTCACCAGTTTCTAATTATTTCAGCAGGAGCTCATCATTTTGCATAATTCTGTAAAATGGGTTTTATTGATTAAGCTGAATTGCATTGGGCAGAACTAAGTCAGTGGCTCGGCCTCTCTGCTGCTGTGGTGCCTGGCCAGTAATGAGATGTACAGACAAATGATTTCACATGGCTCTGGCTGGCTTATGGCAGCAATCATTTACTCCTCACTTAAATATCCTCAATTCTCTGATGGTCAGGCCTTACTCTGACCTCTGGGGAAGGTCTAAGTCACTGTCATATTGAAGCAATTTCAGCTGTACACAACCCCAATATATGCTTTAAATTGTCCTTTGCTGTTAAAGCCCTGTAAGTTTACAGCTGTGCCTGGCCATGGGCAGCTCCAGAGCTGGCTGTCTGAAGGAAGTGGAGACTTTTGAAGCCTAAACTTTTTTTTCAAAGGGCTTAGGCAAGAGAAACTCAGATGCAGCTGAGACATGTGGTTGGAAAACTGAGGCAACACGTTCCTGAACCACAAAAACTGTAATTTCTCAGGGTGGCAAGGATTACTTGGGAGACAGCAGACGTATTTTTCACATGAAAGCAGCAATGTGTGTTACAAAAAGCCTGTTTATAATGCTGCTTACCTACTAGACAGCAATGTCAAGCTGTCAATGGAGAGAGGACTGACAACAAGCTAATGACCTCCTGCTGCTCAATAAATGTCTCAGCTTTGCTCCAGCATCTCTTTGTGCAGTGGGAGGGAGACACTGATCCCAGACAATGTTCTGTTGCAATTATTTTGTTCTGTTTCTACCCATCTTTTTAACACAACATATAAGAAAGGCAGGCACAGCAGCTTTTGTGAGGCCTGATACAAGTAAACAATCGTTGCTCAAGCTGTAATTACTAAATTATTTTCTTTTTAAAGTTAGGAACAAAAGCAATCAAAGAACTGTCCTTCCAGAAAAGTAATCTGGTTTGAAAGTGATTTATTTTTCTGTTCCCCTTATTGTATCTGTAAATAAGGCAAAACATCATGAGGTATCCTGCTAGATGGCTTTCTGCAAGATTAAATTAGGAATAAGATTGAAAGCTACTTTTTATGCAGTTGCTGAAACTGGCTATTTGTGATGAGTGCTGAGAGAAGGTACAGACATTTCACAGAACACATCTCTAAAATATATTAAATTATATTAAAGTAATAAGAATTTATGGCCCAGACCAGGCCTGAACTAAAACAAAAATCTATTCTCTTCCAAAATTTCACGTTGTTCCAGAAAAAAATGTCTTTTCCCCATTTTAATTCCATTCTTGTGTATTCCTTATCTTCCTCAGTTCCCATCCAAGGTCTCCAGTACTGGCTTTAGAGTATCCCTGATATTTTTTCACCATCCTGCAGAACCAGCAGCATGGCAATTGGCACTGCTCTGTTGGAATCTCACCCTTACCTGGTTTGTTTTTTGGTTTTTATTGGAGCTGTCTGTGTTTAATCCTAGATTTGCTCATAAAAAGGATAAATCTTGCTGAATAGGTGAGGGAAAGGTTTCTGAGACACAGCATGAAAATATCCAGCATCCTTAAGCAGTCTATTGGTGGATTACGTCAACTCAAAGATAGATTTTGCTCCCTCTGGCTCATCAGATAATCTCATTAGCTGGTGCTGATTATGCTGGGCATGATGCACTGTTCTGGAAACCAAACACAGAATGTCCCTTCTCTGTTGCCTCGTGTGCTCCTGGACAGCCTGATTTATCATCAATCCCATTTTCACTTTCATTGACCACCAAGAGCTTTGGCTCGAATTTGGGGCCCATCAGTGCCCCCTGATGATGCTGCCTCGCTGCACAGGAGAAGTGCTGGCCTCTCCTAAAGCAGGAAAATGCCTGAGTTTTTGCCTTGCAGCTCCACAGCCACCGAGTTTAGCATCCATACAGCATTTATACAACATTTGGGGAGGGTGATGCCATGGGGGGCTCACAAAAGCCAGCAGTCAGAGGAGGGGGCTGCCAACCCCACATCAAAACCAGTGGCTGCACAATGTGATATTTTCATCTCCCCCAGGCCCAGCTGGCAGCGTTGGAGGAGTCAGTGTTCCACTGACCCCACACTTCCTTTTCTGCTGGCAGAAGCATTTTGGAGAGGTCTGGGGGCTTGGTGGTAGTTACGTGTGTCAGTGCTGAGGACAACAGAGACAGTGGCCATTGTGCATAGCAATCCAGGCTCTTTAGGCCTGACATTTCTGACAGCAATTAGTTTATGGATTTTAGTCCATTTTTAGAATGGATTTTTGTCTCAAGTCCTCACAAATGTCTTACATGCCCCTGAAGGGACTCAGGCTGCTGCATCCTTTTAGAGTTGCATTGTGACTGTCCCTGTCCTCCCTGATGCCTTCCAGAGTGCATCCAAAGAGCCTTTTGCATTTTCCTGTCCTATTTTTCTTTTCCCTGTCTTTTTAACAGCCTGTCTCACATTTTCATCATTCCCTCTCTCTTTTTCTCCTCTCTGTCCTCCCCCCTGCATTCTTGTGCTGTGACAAACCTGCTGATGCACGCTCGGAGCGGCGGCAGCCACGCTGTGCTCACCATCTGGGACAGGCAGATCCTGCAGGCTCAGGGAGGCTCCAGCTCCACACTGAATGTTGGAACACAGCCACCCCATCGCCTCCCAGCTTCCTGTTTTACTCCATGTGTGTTGCCTTGCTGTTGGCCACAGACTCTTTCACCTACACAATGTCTGTCCAGCTGAGGAGAGTTTCTGAGACTCCCCGGTCATGTGGCTCAAACCTCCAGCTGGGAAGCCCCATCCCGATGGATTTACTCCTTCTCTCCCTTCCTCTGCTCCATGTGGAACCAGGGAGAAAGCAAGGAAAACATGGAGCATGTGCTCAATGCAAGTGCTCCCCACTTGGAACCTTTTTCTTTTTGCTATTGAAATACATTTCAGAGTGAGGAGGTAACAACTCAGAACAGACTTTAGACGTATTTCTGCACAGTTTTTCCAAGCCAGACTTGTTTATTCTCTATCTTTCTTAACTGTTTTGTCCCTAAAACAATGACCCCCACACACTATGGCCACTTGAAATGCTTTGAGGGGCCTCTTGCTGGCTCCATGGAGGTTCTTTCACATCCCTTCCAACCCAAGGCATTCTGTGGTTCTAGGATTATGCCTTCTCTCACTTCATCCTTGCCTGGATAGGGGGGACAGTGATCAAGCAACAGCTGAATACTTTCATGTTTCAAACTAAAATGGGAAAAGGAGCCACAAGGGTGAGATTTACTGGGTGTGAAGGCTCAGGCTGACTCAGAGAGAAGATGGAAAACTGGTAACAAATCAGTGAACCATTTAAAATACCTTGTTCTCAACAGCTCCAAAACCTGTACTTCCTTTGGATTTTCGTGCATTTCTATTCCTCGCTCTTCATCTAAGCGCTTCACTTATGTTGCAAACCTTCCTTGCTCATCCTGAAAACACAGAACAAAGCAATGGCAAGTGCAGAATCTGCATATTCAAAGTTCAGCTAGTGAGCAATAACCATCTGGTGAGCACAGAGTACATCCCTGCTCCTGGATAAGCCGAGGATGAATCCCCTAATGGGAGCCGGGGCTCTGCCTGAGAGCGATGAGTTACCAGGGGAAAGAGAATTACATAAGAGCAAGATCTGCACTTAGACATCCCTAACTACATGTAATCTTTGCACTCAGGCTGAGGTAATTCTGCTGCAGCACAAAAACACCCCATGCCAGCAGAAAATAATTTGNTGCACTTAGACATCCCTAACTACATGTAATCTTTGCACTCAGGCTGAGGTAATTCTGCTGCAGCACAAAAACACCCCATGCCAGGAAAAAATAATTTGATTTTTGTAATTTTTTTTTTTTTTTTTTGCTTACCTGAAGCACAATTTGGTGTCAGTGAGTCCCCCCAGCTATTACACGCAACAAATGTGCTCCTGTGAAATGTTTCAGCACTTGCTTGCTAATTATAGCTTTGGGTATCATTTGCTCAGGTATAAAGAGGGTGAATCAGAACAGAAACCTCAGGGAGGGCTGAGGGGAAAGGCCTTTTCTAACAGTGAGCAGCAGGACAGCACAGAAAAAATCAGGGTTTCTTGTAAGGCAAAGTGCTCGTGTTTAATAGGAGACAGCAGCAATTTGCAACTTGGGATTGTTCTGAAAAAATCCTACTTTTCTAAACGCTTTGCAGAAAAGGAAGGGAACTTCCCAGCCATCTGCCTCACACCTCGGGGGCACAAAGGGTTCCAGGGTGGTGGGGCAGCTCCAGGCTGAGGAGAGGGAACCAAAGGGTTCTTAGCTGGGCTCCACGGATATTCCTGCCAAATCACATCACTTGTGCACAGTGCTCGCTTTTCCTCAAATCTCTGAGCTCTGACAAGGAAATTTCCTATCAGTTCTTGTTCTAGAGGAACTGGAAGAAAGGGGATTGGGTTTAGGATGGCTGAGGAAGGTGGGGAGTTAGAGGAACAGGGATTGATGGTGTTTGAGAAGCGTGGAAAAAAGAAAGCTGGAACATATATATTGGCAAATGGTATTTTTAGACGTGGAGGGAGGCTCATGGTTCTGCTGTGGGTTTATTGTGAGGCACACAGGGCAGTTGTACAACTCTGTGTGAAGGCACACGAGCTCCAAGGCCTGAGCAAATCCAGTTCTGCAAAGGAAGGTTCCCAAAATAACACCTTGAGCTGTCAAATGAGTATGACTGTTCCAAATGCCTTCCTAGGGAGTTGAAATTTCTCCTTAAACTGGTGGAATGAAACGAAAATTTTGGGTGGGATATAGGAAATTAGTGCTTGCTTACAACTTCTGCTACCTCTAACAAAAATAGAATTATCTTTCTGACATTTAAAAAACCAAAAAGATGATCAGATACCAAATCCAGTGAGGACTGGGTTATCAAGTCATGCAGTTTTTGATTTGTCTCCAAATTAGAAGTCTGAAAGCTTTTATTGGACAAAATATATGTGTAAATATCAATGTCCTAAACTGCTGAAAGGTCATTCCTCTTGTATTTCATTGTTTAAGTCTAGAACAAATGGCAAACTCCTGCAAAGCAAACCTGGAAGGAGACACCAGCAGTTTTTTGAGCTAAAGCCAAAGACATGGCCTTAGCAATAAAGTCACCACCATCAAAAATGTCAGGTAATTGGGAGGTGCAGCCCAGGATTTGCTTTGGCTCTGGTAAATATTTTCAAATTCAATTTTACCACATGTTCTCCTTTGAATACTATCCAGGGACCTGTTTCACTATTCAGAATGGTTCTGTTCTGCAGAACAACTGGGCCAGGATTAAAATCCCTTAGAATCATAGAATTCTTTAAAATTATTTTTTTTTCAGTTGGTCATAATTTTTTTCCAACCCAAGCCCCTCTATGAGTCTATGGTTCTATGATATTCCTTGTATTTTCATATCTTGTTATGCAGTCTGATCTATAATTATTATTAATCTAATAATCTAATTTATAACTAATTATAATCTAATTATTGCTGGAAATTTCCCACTCTTGTAGAGTTGTGGCAGCATTTGGGATTTAACCCAGCTCTTCCATCATCTTGCTTAGATGCCAAGAGCAAGGGATACATTTTCTGAATGATTTCTAAGCACAGACATGGCACAATTCCTTAAGATAAGGAATATTTCTTTTACATGACTTATCCAAGTAAAAAAAAAAAATTGTCCCCCTCTTTTCTCAAGCTGCATTTTGAGAAATGCACCAACTTGTTCAGTGGAGTCAGAGAGAGAATTTAGCAAATAATTAGTCTGGGAGAGAGAAATCACATTACCCTCCCCATGCAATGGTTCTCAATGTTTATAGGGAACTAATTTAATTGCAAATGAAGACAAATTTCTATTTCAGTCTCCATAAGTAATTACATTTTACTTGTCCTGACTCCAGTCCTGGTTGTTTGCCTGCTGGACAAAGGGATTTTCTCTAGCATGGCTCTGCTGGAACATCTCAGGTGCTTTTCTTTCCTGCTGACTGAGCGAGAAAGGCTGCATCCAGCTGGTCCAGGATGAGCTTCCCAAAGCAACACTGAGCCTGAGGCTTTAACCATCAGAGTCCAGGAACAAGGAATGAAACCATGGAAATCAGAAAGTGCTAAAACATCTGAGAAAGCCTGAAATGAAAAGTAGTAACTGCAGTGAAAAAAAAAATCAGGTATCAAACAATGTAAAACCCATGAGGGGATTGCAAGGATGTGGGCAAACACAGATTTTCTGTCAGTGAGCCTACAGGGCAGCTTAAGGAAGATGCAGACTCCCAATTTTTGAGTAGAAAGCAAAAAAAATATTGTGTAGCCAGCAGCAGGACTGAACCCAAGGGCTGGTGGAGCTGTTGGTGCTGGTCTGTTCCTTCCAGAAGAGGAATGGGCTGTGAGCAGGGCTGCTCCTTCAGGGCAGGCTGCACATCCTGAACTCTGTTCCCACACATTCATCCTGCCGAGTCAGGAAAAGCCAGAATCCACATGTGGAGGGAATGCTGACAGGTTATTTCACAGAATCACTGAATCAATCAGGTTGGAAAAGACCTCTGAGACTGAGCTCAACCTATGACCCAACACCAACTTGTCAACGAGACCACAGCATTAAGTGCCACATCCAGTCTTTTCCTGAAACACCTTCAGGGGCAGCCCATTCCAATGTCTGATCACCCTTTCCTAGAAGAAATTCCTTCTGATGTCCAACCTAAACCTCCTCTGGTGCAGCTTAAGACTATGTTGACTATGTGCTTGGGAAGTATTTTGCTATGGAACAACTGAAGGAATTAATGGGAATCCAGAATCTACCAGGTGATGGGGGCTGTACCAGCCTGGGTGTGAGAGCCCTCTGTCAGGATATTCTCTTTATTTATCTTTATCACTTTACTTATTGTATGTGGGAGAAATTTCCCCCTGGGACAATGGATCTCAGGCAACCTGTGACAGGACAAGAGGACATAGTCTTGAACTGCACTAGGGGAGGTTTACTTTGAATATTAGGAGGAATTTCCTCACAGAAAGGGTGATTTGAGATTGGAAGGGGCAGCCCAGGGAGCTTTGGACTCCCCATCCCTGGAGGTGCCCAAGGAAGGCCCGGACGTGGCACTCAGTGCTCTGGGCTGGGGACAAGGTGGGGACTGGGCACAGATTGGACTCGATGACCTTGGAGGTCTTTTCCAACCGAATTGATTCAGTGATTCGGTGATCTTCTGCCACAAAGCTGTGCTCTCCACAGCTGCTGCCTGGCCATGTGCCATCACAAGGAGGTTTTTTGAGGGATTACTCCCACAGGAAACTTCAATGTCCATCTGCCCCACCCCATGGTGGATGGAGAGCCATGGGGGCATGCTGGTCTCCAGTACTAACACGCACTCTGCGTTACCGCCGGTGACCCAGGTGCATGTTTGGCTCGGGGAGGGCCGTGGGGTGCCGAGGCGTCCGACGGAACGTGCGGGAAGCGGCGGGATATGCGGGAAAGGGCGCGGGAAGGGAGGCGGCACGGACCGGGCACGGGCAGCGCACCCACCCCGCTGAGGGGCCCGCG
>VZRZ01008854.1:246975-359373 GCA_013398175.1 Climacteris rufus | reverse complement strand
ATGAGAGGTAAGACCCCCCCCCCCCCCCCCTTCTTAAGCTCCTTTCACACAGGATACTGCTCCAATGGAGGACAAGATTATAGGCCATAAAGGCTCAGTTGTTTTGAAATACACTGTCCTGGAGACTTAAAAATTCCATCTCTCCTATAAGGAATGTCTTACTGGTAGAACATTAGAGCATGACAATTGTGTGCATTAATACGAAGTGCTGGGCTAACACATAGGTCTGTATTCAGAATACTATGAAATATATTTAGAACAATACAGAGAGAGAGATGACAAAGGTAGAAACAGCTTTCAAAGTCTTGGTGACCAGGTTCTGGCAAATGAAAGCCACGTGTTGTCTGGAGTTGTTTCTAGGCAAATATCAAAATCTGAGTTGCACTCAAAACAGGAAAGATTTTCTACTTTATTTCTGGTTTATTTGACTGACTATTTTAGTAAGCATACTGCTTTTCTTAGAAAAAAGTCCTTTCTGGCCGCCCAAGCATTTGCTTTTTAATTGAAACACCTTCCTCTGCCATCAAAAGCCTTAAATGGTGACCTTAGCAAGAGACCAAAATTGTATACAAATCCTATATCCTAATTCTTTTTGGGAAGAAAATTGACACTATAATGACTTTCACAGTGTGTAGACTGGACAAGCACACCCAATAAGATGCATCTTAACCATCAAATCGTATTCTAAGTAAGAAGCTGACTCAGTGCACAAAACTTATCTTATCCAGAACTCTTAATGGCACATGGACTCCTCACACATTGCCTGAATGTAACATAGAGTCTCACAATTCATACATTTTAAACAGTAGTTTTTCTTCCCCATTTTCAAACTAGGTAACAATCTGTGGGAGAGGAGAGTTCATTATATACAAAAGAGAAGAAAATACTCTCTGAGCATGATCAGTGTATACAGTCAATGGCATCCTGGCCTGTATCAAAAGCTGTACCAGGGGAGGTTCAGATCAGACACCAGGAGGAATTTTTTTCACTGGATGGGTGCTTAAGCATTGGAACAGACTGTCCAGGGAAGTGGCAGAGTCACTATCCCTGGAAGCATTCAAGAAACAACTGGAAATGGCACTTAGTGGTGTGGTTTGGTTGACAAGGTGGTGTTTGGTTAAAGATTGAACTCAATGATTTGGAGGTCTTTTCCAACCTTAATGATTCCATGATATCCACTGAGGTCTAAAGAAACTGCAAAAGCTTAAACAGCTTTCACCACTTCAATTCCAATTTTCTTGACCTAAAATGATGTTTAAAATGTCTTCATACAGACACACGTAAATTTGAATGCATTATGACATCTTTTCCACTTGCAAAGGATATGATGACCTCTCATTTTTAACTCTGTAGATTTGGGACAAGAATGCCTCAGTTATACATAGTCTTCACTTGCACATGAAAAATATTTTTCCTCTAGTAAAGACACAGAATTCACCATTTTTCTCATAGCTTGAAGCTCAGCTGCTTTCACTCCACATAACTCCACACTTCTGTATTTTAAGCTTCAACACTGTTTGCCTTGCTTCCCATCACACAATGAAACTTTTTGAGGGGAAGAGAATTAGCTAAAACACAGGTGTGAAAGAGGAGCAGGAAAACAGTGAGTAAAGATATCTAGGGTAGTGAAAGACTTCATAATACATGAAAAAAGAACACCTACATTGCATTGGAGACTCTTTAAGTACTCAGCAACCATGGTGAACATTTCAGCTGAAATCACCCTGCCTAGAGGCATCTTGATGGGGATATTTAGCCAATTTAGTAATTTTCTTTATAGTTAAAGATCTCAGAAGGCAGGGGATAAGTAACAGTCAAATCTGATGATTTGTACAAGTACCCCATGTGATTCCAGAGTTCCTGCTCTGAGGCAGCTGGAATTACACACAGTGGCCTCTGGACACTCAGCGTTGTGGCTGGCAGCTCGTGTGAATGAGTCAGGGCTGTTCCCTAACATACACCATAGTGTGTCAGCATTAATCCTAGGAAAAAAAATTAAGACAATAACTGTGATTTCTGCGATGTTAGAATTGCTACCTTATTGCTACATCTAATCCTTTATATACATAAAATGTTGACCTTAGGCTCAAGATTATTTATTCGTAAGGAATGGAATGGTCAGTGTTCCATAATTTGTTGGACTTTTCATGCTTAGCTGCATTGGAGCCTAGATACTTGTCATTCTCAGCCATGCATCACAGCCATGGCAATTCAGATATTACAGATTTAAGCAGCTCTGCAGGAAAATATCTCTATTCATAGAGACCTTGACTAGGTGGTAACTCTCCACTCTATTCACCCCTCAATCTCATTAAGCTTGCAAGAATGGAGCCTTCTCCTGTGGAGGCTTATTCACGTACATAGTCCTCATGTTCCAGGGAATAAATGATCTCAAGACCATTCTCCTTATCTAGGAACATTATAAGCCAACATTGTCCTAAAACAGACTTGTAAGTCTCCTGTAACTAGACAATTGAAAGGCTCTGCCTCTTGAAATTAAGCAAATTGCAAAGAATGAAACAAGAGTAGGCCTGCCTAAAAATAAATAAATACAATTACAAACATTAAAGTTTCTGCAGGCATTACTAACTCGGCCTCCCTGGATATCACCTGACATGGAAACAGATGTAACAGAAGATAAATGCTTCTTCTTCTGATTTACTTATTAAAAATATGGCAGCTGGTGAGGACAACGGTACAAAATGCACTACCAGAATTTCTTGTTTGTAGGTGAAGGAACTATTCTGAAATTTAAATACATACAGATATGTACACTTCCATAATCATTCTGTCATGGGATGTTACCAGCCTCCTGCTGCTGTCAGCATCTTTTAGTTCCAACAGCTTGTTCCTGACACATCCTATTCAAACCTTGCTATTAATGGTAGAGGTGGAACATGGTGGGAGCTGTGCATCAGCTTCCCTTTCTTGAATGTATTTTTTAAGAGAGATACAAGCAAACCTGGCCAATACTAAATTTTCTAATATCTGGTTTCTACCAATTAAGTTAATTTGAACACATGGGATAGTCATAGGAAGAACAAACCTAGGAAAACGCCACATGCATTCAGCATACAACTGCAATCCTGAAGACAAACATCCTTAAAAGCATACACATGTGTAATACTTAAATAATTTGGGGTTTATCAATAATTTTATCATTCTTCAGTTGGTTTTACAGCACTGCAAAACAGTCTCACCCCATGTATTTCCTCAAGGACACTGGCCATTTTGTAGAATGGGAATGTAACCTGTTCTTTGCAATAATAATGTTATTACAATTTTTATGTGAGAGGCCACAGTCACACATCCTCAGTTTCTCAGAGTGAGGCAGGCAGATACTCGTACACCTGCTGGAGTAATGGATCTCGCTGGCTGGTTATGAGAAGCCAGGGGAGCTGCACAGAATGCTGTGCTCTGTCCATATGCCAGCTATTAGATGTTGAGCACTAAAACCAGATGACTGCATCTCTGCAGCAAGAAAAGGCATCAGATCCCATGCCTGCAGGCAGATCCTTTTTTTTTTTAATTTATTTATATGAGACCTGGAAAAAAAGTCTTTCCCTGGCAGTATCACAATTAACAGGAAACAAGGACCAACAGTAACACAGCATATGATGCCAGGAGTGCTGATCCTCCTCCAACTTCTGAATCCATTTAGTGTGTCCCAGAAGGCCCTGCACAGATGAAACTCTTTGATATGTTTTTAACCTCTATGAGAGCTGCACAGGTGCAGCCCATTTGGAAAGCAGGCGGCTCCCATTTTTCCACCAGGGGCAATGTTACTTTGAAATCATTCCATGAAGTCATTAGACATGAGTTTTCTGTTAGTGTTTCTAAAAGACATAATTTTTTTTTTTTAACTTTCAATAGCTTAAGAACTGCAATGAATTAAAAAGTCATCCCAGTAACCTACTAAGGTGAGTCCCAGTCACCAAGTCCCAGCCTGCTTTTTTAAGCAAATTGACTTCGGTCATTGTATTTATTACTATAAAAATAAATTAAAGAAAAAGCCCTTACACTCAGTATGCATGATCTTTGCAAATTCTCTGTCTGGAGATTAATCAAACCTCTCTGTTAAGCTGTCCTGGTGAAATGGGAAATAAAATACCTCACTATGAGTGGGAACACATTTTAAGGCAGTTTTTAGAGTTATAGAAAATCTTGACGATGTAATAGAAATTATTACAATTGTGAGATCAATTCTTGTTTGGAAAAACTTCACATGGTAATATGATAATTAAATCTTTCCATTTACTGAAATAAAGTAGGTGAAACAGTATGTCTTAATTTTTTTTTTTTTTTAATTTGGACACTGCTGTTCTCCACAGAAAATGCTGGAGATCTCATATAAATAGCAAATAAATGAAAGCCAAATATCTCAGTATTTGTTTGTCCATAGCTATTTTGCTGAATACATAATTCACTCACTGAATCACTAGATGTTGCAACCAAAGTAGGCTATTATGACTACTGCAGTAACAGGCAAAAGCACCATTAATTTCTGCATCAAAACCATTCTTTTCGTTTGATCTACAGTGTCTCTTTTAAAAAGATACCTAGTCTTAATACAGAGACTTGAGGTAAAGGAGAAACCACTGTGTCCCTAGGTAAATTTTACAGTGGTTAATTTACTTTTCTTATTAAAAATGGACACATCACTTCAGTCCTGCTTTTGTCTACCTCCTGCTTCTAAACACGACACTCTTACACCTTTTTCTGCTTAAAAAGCTAGATTAAAGATGTCAGCAGTAATTGTGCAAGTTGATCTGCAATAACATATAGCCTTTGGTGTCAACACTAATCAAGGTTAGGCAACTCCAGCAACATCTAGATACGCAGCAGGAGGCAAAGGTTCAGTTAATTCAGAATTCTCTTGCCTTTGTGCTTTAGATGAAATTTTAATTCAGTTTGGGTGCAGGTCTATTTCTTTTATTGTTTGGTGTTTGAGAATATTAAAATGAACATAAAAAAACCCAGACCTGTTGCTACATTTTCATTGATATGTTGTTATTTACATGCATATATTGATAAAAGAAATCTCAAAGCTACTGATTGTCTCTGTTTATAAAACAGAACAATTACTACTGTGAGGAGTTATCACTAATAATGCTTAGACAGTCTGTAAGTTTCACATTCTAATGGAATGGCATGAATACTGCTCTGAACAGCTGTAAACCAAACTGATGGGTACTATAAGCAAGCAAAAATTACCTCTTTATATCAGCAGTAGATTTCATCTAAAGTAATTGTTTTAAAGAAAATGTAAATTCCATCTACTTCTTAAAGGATTTCAAGTTGGAATACTCTGAACTCCTTCAAACTCCTTTGGCCTACTGACTTTCCCTTAAGCAAAGTCTCTTTGAAATCTAGAAATAGGAGAACTGTTTTGTACAAAGTGTTTCCCTTACAAAATGCAAACAGAAAATCAAAACACTGTGATATTTTCAGGTTTGTGGGCTTTTTTTTGGGAAGAAATCAAGAATGACTGTATAATTAATGTTGAGACATGCATTTAAACAAATAGATTTCAGTCTTGCTTAAATATATGAATGATTGGATTTAGCACCTAAACACAACAGTGCAATTGGACAATCTGCAGTGCAGCTGTGGGAGTGCGGAGCAAAGGGAAGTTAGGAAGCATTTGGGGAGCAATTTGGAGGGCATTGGAAATTATATAAGGTTGAGAATCACATCAAAAAGCAAGAGTTATTCTTAAGTTTGTCAAAATAGTTACGTGTGGTCTTCCTTAAATTATAAAACAAACACCACCACCACCATCATCACCAAAAAATCCTCAAAACCAAGAAGACCAACAACAAATTGACAACACACAGGAAAAAAAATGACAAAACAACAACAAAAAAACCCCACACAACCTGTATTTGCCTTATTCACAAAGACAAAATAGCCCTTAGTTCTTAGAATAGCAAGGTATAATAAAGCATTTATTTCCGTGCAGCACTCCTACCTGCTAACCAGAAGTCAAGAAGAACTTTGTCTTTCATACAATGTGGTAATGTCAGCCACATACATGAGCTGTTGAAGGGGAAGGAGTTACTAAATTTATGTATCAGGACTAGTATTAAATAGTTACACCATTAAACACCATCCAACTCTTTTCCTTATCCATCCTTCAATACTACACACTTGAACATATACTGGACTGAAAGACTGTCCCCAGGTTAATCATGTACTTCAAAGCCCACATCAATTTTCCCAACAAAGCAAAAACACAGTTTTAAACACCCTGTCTCAGTGGGAGTCAAGGTTCGAGTGGAGGGAGGAGATGTGGGAAGTAAAAATGGGCAAGGTTGAAAGGCATAGGTACAACTTGTAACTGGGACTTCAAGGGGTGGATAAGCTTAACTAGTGATTTCCTGGTTTTTCTAACACTTGTGTTGATAATATGTGCACTTCAGAAACCTGGCTCTGGCCCTTACTTTCACAGAGCAGAGGAGAGAATGTGGAACAACAGCTGCACTTCAAAAGCCACATGGCTTTCAGAGTGTTTTGTTCCCCTTCACACGTTTTTATGCCAGAAGGGAACATATGGTCCGCTGTTTGGAAATTTCCCTGCCTAAATTTTTGTTTGATTAATTTCATCCAACTACTCCCAGTTATGAGCCCTCATAACACTCCAGACAGTTATGCTCCTTCCTTTACATTTATACCCTTCAATTTGCTGTAGACGCCTATGTGCCTTCTTAATCACCATATAGCTACACACATCTAGTCCTTTTCATCTTTTCTTGTCATCATCTTTCCCTGCCCTTTAATCATGTTTGTGGCTCTTTTCTGAATTCCCTCCAACTTCTTCATATTCATGTCTGATCTTAAAGTGTCCATACCAGTACTTTCTCTTGCAGGTGCAGTGTTACTTCTCTATTGGGAATCGATTTCTCTTCAGACTCTTGTACATCACCTATCACAGCAGTACCTGAGCAGTTTCCAGTCTGCTAAAGAATGTGACATGTCCTCATTCCCAGCCTGGCCTATGACACTTCCTGTCCATGATTTTGAAACTTTGTGTGGCATCCTTTTACAAGTTTTTGTGCCATTTCTCATCCATTTTTGTTCTCCAAATGAAAGATGGAAGTGTAGGAAGCCTGCAGGGATCAGGATGCCTTTAGGTACAGATCCTTCTTCTGCAAGCAAGGAACATCTGCACTGGGAAGAACTTGATGGTGCATGAGCTGGACAAATGCTCCTACATGGTACACATATAGGATCTGGTTGGTTCTTAACCTCACACATGCTGTTTAAGTGGGGATCCAAATCATGGTTTAATTAAGCAGAAAGCCAGCGTGACCCATTCACAACTCCAATGAACTAATGGTGTGCAGTCTCCTCGTGTACTGTTTGAGAGCAAGTCTCATAATTTATACATTTTAAACGGTTAGGTTTTCTTCCCCCTCAGTAAACGGGTAACAGGAAACAGACAAAGCTCCTTAACTTTTCTTTAATCTTCCTCACTAGTGAAGTGAAAATCAAACAATAATTGTCTGGATGATCTCATTATTGTCAACAAAACTGAAACCTTGAAGTCCACATACACTGAAATGCTGATACATTAAACAAAAAAGGGAACTGTGCTTACATGTTGTTCAATAAATAAATAAGAGCTATAGAGAGATCCATGATGAATGAGCACCCTGGGAGGGCTTCAGCTTGTCAGAATTATACAGTGACATTAATCACAGCATAACAGGATTGCTGCAGGCTTCCAGTGCAAAGTCCTCATTATATCTTCAAAACACAACAAAACAAAAAGCAAAAATCCCCACAACTTCTGAGTCCCTCAAAGTGGAATCTTAACTAACGGATTTTTTCATTGGAATACAAAACTCAAAATCAACTCTCCTTCATCACATAACGAATCACAGAAGCAGTGGAAACTTGTCAATCTAGTTGCACCATCCAGTCAGTCTGTGTTTCCACAGCAGCTGTGATCACTGGGCTTGTATATCAACAGGGCAAAGTATTCTTTAAGGGCTCTCAGTTCCATGAGCTAAGCTAAACTGTATAATTACAGCACTACAACCTCTCCCACTCAGGTGAAAGAAGTTATATTTGCAAAGCAGGAGGTTTGTCTCATCAGGAGATCTAAGTGTCACGTCAGCAGTGCTTTCAAGGGAGTCCCACCTCTACACACATGGAGAGAGGCTGCTGGAGGGCAAAATTCTGCAGCACTGAAGGGCAAAATTCTACAGCACTCACTTGGGTCCAGAAGAATTCTCAACCTGGGGACCAGAAATGACCATACTATTATCAAAGGGTTCAAATTTGCTTGGATAATAATTTTTTTAATCTAAGAATCACATCAGTGGGACCTCAGAGTGCTGACCGTATTATGAATTATGATCCATTAAATTAATCTCCTTCATATATCATATACATGTATACTTGCCAAATGCAAGCACTTTAACAGATCTTTTCTAAGACAGAAACAGACAGTTTTTACTTTTGGCCAGAGCAAAAACACCACAGTCTTTGTTTAATAAGTTATTTTGCTAGGAGATAGAAAACTAGGGGATGAAATCTTAATGTTTAAAGTCATATATTCAGATCTATCCAAATCCCAGAAATCAGACATATGATTTACAAATAAAAGAATGTTCTAAACGTTGAAGATTTTTGTGCTCTTAGTTTCCATAGCATTTTGTGAAACATTTTGAGCAATTTCTAATTCTATCCTAACCAGTTTGCTTACTTCAGTTGAGTTTATTTTGGGATTTTTGCTAATGGAATTTCCACAACAGTGAGCAGACACCATTAATTGCCACTATTTTAGGTTCAAAGAAATATCACCCACACTACATATTTTATGTGCTATTTTGGGTTATTAAGATTGTGTAAAAAAATACAAAGCTTATTTCTGGAAAGAGAATTTAATTATACAAATAAGTGGATGGATTTTCAGGTATTCACTACATTTGGTGTTGAGCTGTTTTTAATGTCAAGTATATACTTAAGGATCTAGTGGCAGCGAAGTAGTACTGAAAAATGTGGTCCCGGTTATGGGTGCTGAGAACATAAAAATCCTACCCCAGTAAAGACAAAGCCTTAAATGTCATTGATCTTTTTCTTTCCCATTGAGCTCTAATCCTGCATCAGCAGAACAAAGAGTTAGTACTGCATGGTTGGGAAGTTAAATTTTCCTCCACACCTGCAGGTCATTCCTCCTGGGCTCTCTCCATTGATAGCCAAAAAGTTATTTGCTTGAAAAACTAGTCATGTGGTGCAGCTGAGCTCCTTCATTTCCAGAAGAAAGGCATCTGAAGTTAGACCCTGTTTCACAAAGAATTCATGAGAGAGCTGGGTTGAATCAGTGGGATCAGCCTGCAGACTCAGGGCCATGATTTTGTTACTGTTTGTTTAGTCTAATTAAAAACACAGACTCACAGAATCTGTTTAGGTTGGAAAAGACCTTTAAGACCATCGAGTCCAACTGCTAACCCAGCACTGCCTGGTCCACCTCTAAACCATATCACTGACTGCCTCATCTACACATCTTTTAAATACTTTCAGGGATGGTGACTCCACCACTTCACTGAGCAGCCTGTTCAGTGCTTGACAACCCTTTTGGTAAAGAAATTTTTCTTAATATCCAATCTAACCTCCCCTGGTGCAATTTGAGGCCATTTCCTCGTCCCTGTCACTTGGGAAAACAGACTGACATCCAGCTGACTACCACTTCCTTTCAGGAGACGTGTCTTAGGTAAAATTTTCATACTTCCAACAAAATTATAACATACTGCAATTTGAAAGCCTCAGATGAAAAGTGTCATATAAATGCAAAATGCTAAGAATGCGGTAGGAGATTTGCATTTGAGAGAGAAAAAAATAGACTGATTCAAGTCTAAGAAACAAGGTAACAATTTCTTAAAAGTCACCATTTAAAATAGAATGAACTGAAGAAAGCTCCTTTATAGTCATTCACAGCAAGTGATCAGCAGAGGACATAATGTCCTCTTATCAAAGTCTCCTTTGCAGGGAAGGACAAATTTATTAAACAAGACAGACAGACAGGAAGAGCAATAGATACAGCTCACATGTCTGAGTCAAAGGCATTTGAAACACTAAATCCCTTTCTAGTCCATCTACCCACAGGTGATTTTTCCCACAATAAAATGAGTGGAGGCTGGAGGAGGAAACAAGAAGGGACAGAAACTCTGTCAGCCCTTTGGAAAACAGTGAATCCCTCCTCCTTACTCAAACAACTTGTACAGAAGAAACACTCTGTGACTTACAGCCCAGTTCTTTACTTTGATTAATAAAACATGGGGAGAAGCAGGAATTGCAGAGAATTCCATAAAGCAGTAAACAGCAATTTAGTGGTGATAGTATGGCAGCTACTGCCCCACCCCCAGCATAGACTCAGATTTCAGTAAAACCAGCACTGTTTCAAGTCCACTGTTCCCTGAAGTCCCATTAAACCTTTCTGTGTGCTGGGTGAGTCCCAGTTGCTTGGATTTTCACATTAGATTATATACTGCAATAACTGTGGTCTGTGCTGTTTCACATTCAGTCACTTGTTTCTTGGTGCTAAACTCACATCACACAAGTCACAGCAATGCATCCCCAGGTCCTGTTGAAGCCATGGCCCTGGCCATGTCCTTGAAACATGGTTTGCTAACATTTATTCAACTTTATGCAATGTTGCTAGGAAAGTATTTATGTTTAAGGACTACCGTCTCAGAATAAAGAGATATTTATGGCTCAGAAGAGGAAAAATAATCAGACCATGGACCCAATGACTACTTGAGTAATTTCTAGAACTACTTTCATAGATAGAAAGGGCAAAAACAATCTTCAAAAAGTGAGGAAAAAAACTCTCCTTCCTAGGAAGTTTTGAAAATATGCCTACAACAACAAAACATAAAACAGCTCCAAAGAGCAAGTGAAGACCCACTTCTTAAGATTCAGCTCCATCCTGTCTCTCTTGGGACCTCATTGCAGCAAAGCCATTCTCTCTCCTCAGAGATCCCAAGCAATCCAAGTACGTGGAGGGAGAAATGGACGTGGTGATCCCCCACCTCCTCAGGGCTGGACTGGTGCCCAGCCTCCTACACGTGCACGTCTCGGGAAGAGCCCTCAGCCCCCGCAGCCGCTGTGACTGTTTTCACACCCAGATTCAACTTCATTTCTCCCGCAGCAGGGAGGCAGCCTCGTAAGAAATTAATCTTTTCTAGAAACCACAAACCTAATCCTAGCTGTTAGTAAAATAATCTCTCTCCCGCCCCATTTTAGTCAACTCAACTGAGCTACCACTACCATATTTATTCCAAGGATGTTTCAGCTCCTTGGCTGTGCGATGAATTCATCCCTCGTGTATGTGATACCAATGGTATTGCGAAATACATACCTTTTGCCTTCTTTTTCTTTTCAACTAATGGAGTATATTAGCTTCATATATAAAGTCTTCACGAAGAAAAACAGACTATTTCGTCCTCTTTTTTTCCCTACTAAAAGAGTTAACCAATTGACAATATGGCTGTGTTGGAGAATAAATTACCAGATGGAATTATTATCTCCCAAAGATAAAATAATTTCAGTTTATCTGTTCTCCAACAGTTTACAAAAATAAATTTCTTTACTTAAAATATCAGAAGAAACAAATTGCAAACTAGCCAAAGAAAAGGCCATCTAAGCTTTACTACACTCGTTGCTTACTATTAAAACTAAGTTTGATCAACTGAGGCTCATTTCAAATTGCAGCAATTGCCAAGGATTATACCAGGTGTAACCCACAATTCCCTGAAGAACAATGTTATGAATTTTCTGCTACAAGGCACCTCAACAGCAAGACAACATTGACTTTCTACAATGATTGCAAATAGAGTGCCTTAAAAATACACTGGAATAAGGTATTTACTCACTATAAATGGAAACTTCTCCTTTAAACTTTTAACTCAGTCCCTCTGAGCCCAAACATGCATGGAGCTACAGTTCCATCTTTAAACCAGCCCTCATTCCTGGTCTGCAGGCAGGGCATGGCTCCATGGGAATTCCAGCTCTGATGGCCCCCGGCCCCCTGACCAAGCCCTCCTCCCAGCAAAACAGAATGATTACATTCATGGTTGAGCTCTCTGGTTGAGAATAATTTTATGGAATTCCAGCTCTGAAGGCCTTCAGTCCCCAAACTCTAACCCTAACCCGTTATCCCAGAGAGGGTAATCTTAAAGGCTTGATTTGATATAAAGCTGAACCATTCTCCTTAATCAGTTAATCATGAAATATTCTCCAGCATCAACTGCTGAAGAATGAAAAGAAGAAATAGGAATCTTTCCTCATAGACATCATTACAGAAATCCGTGCTAAGGGTGATGGTGCCTCACAGACTGTAAGAACAGTTTTTGAAATCATATCATTTAAGACATGTACTTCTATTCTATTTTTGCCAAAAATCCCTTGTGTTTCCACATTTGTCTTGGATCAATCAATATTTGTCAGGATTCTCTAAAAGGGTTACTTCCAGAAATAGCAACTACTCCAAAAGACTTTTTCCTGAGACGAACAGAACAGACAATATACAGATTAAACTGTGCCATAACCTGCTGGTAATATGTGAATCAATAGATTAATCTGCTGCATGCACATCACTTCCAGCATTACATGCCAGTAACTAACTTGACCACATGGAACAAAATTTTCTTTGGACAGCATGGATGCACTGGTGTTGTGATACACTTTATGAAACAAATAAATTGCTTTTTCAAGAATCTGAAAGTCTGCATCATTTCCCAAGTCCCCAAATCTTTGCTGTAAAATAAAAACACAGTTTTGCCATACTCCTCACATCTCATTTTGCTTTTAATATGAGCAGCTATTAATGTTTAGCAAAAGTAATAACAAGAATCTAGATTATATCTAGGTGCAATGGAAAGATGTGTGCAGGCTCCTCACCTTTCTCCTTCTCTGATCCATGTATTTAAGTTTCTTGCTTCAATTATCTTAATAGTCATGATCATTCAAACATTCAAGTAAAAAAGGTCTTGTGTACGGAGGAAACTCTCTGTATTTGGAAGTATGACAACCTCATCAATCAGAAAATGGAGATAAATAAACATCTTTGAAGAGTGTTTTAGAAGTTAGTGAAATATTTACAAATATAAATTTGAACTCCTGATCTTAAGGCTCTCATGTTACTCTAATTACACTGTAATTGGAGCTCCCTCTGTATACAAATATGTTTGGAGTGAGCATAAATAAAATTACTTAAAATAAAATTGTTTCTACATTCTTCCTGCCAAAGGCAAAAAATCTTAAAATATAAGGCGTATTATATGGATCAGTAATTAAGAATACTCAGATACAATAGTTAAATGTTGCCCAAAAATAAATTTTGCATTTGTTCCTTACAGCACCTCAACCAAAACTCTAGTAACCATTCAGCATTGCTTAATATATTTCCATGTCTTCATTTTTCCATTAATGCAGCCAAACCAGTGTTCAAACACAGACATCTTCAAAGGTTATCCCTCTCTTACAAGTTAAATACACAAATCAGCACTCAGGCAAGTTTGGCAGAGTAGTCACTGCACAGTGGGTCCAACAATGGAATTTAGATGTCTTCACTGGGAGAAAAATTGCTGAAAACTGAATTCAAATTATGTAGGTCTAAGAGGTATAATGGGTTTATCAAAATATATTCCCTGTGCCTATTATTGGTACAGGAGAACTGAGGTATCCAGAGCCCTGACTGGTACCCTGGCCTTTCACAGACATGCAGAAAGACACAGAAGAAGGATACAGAAGAGAAACAGGAATAAGCAAGCTTTGTTCTGAGCCTGAAGCACTCAGGAGGAGAGAACCATGCTAAATAAGTCCAGAAAAAAGTTGAAAAAGGTATTTAGTTAGAGCACTAAACCATATTCCCAGAGCACCCTCAATTATACTCTTGTTATTTCTGGCAGATGTTTATCTAAAGATGTCCAAAATGAAGCTTCAGCACCTCCCTGTGCATTAGCATTTTTTTAATCTTAACTATTTGAGATGGTTTTTTTAAAAAAAAAAACATTAAGCCAGAAGTCATTTGACACAAGCTAAGCTCGTTATTTCCCTTCCTGTGCCTCACAGATGTGGAAGATATTCTATTCTTCTTTTCACAGCTTTTGCACACTTGTATACTACATCCTCTATCAGTCTTCTTTAAATAGAGAATCCTATTTCATTCAATCTTTTCTCCTAAGTCATATTAGCAACACCTCTGCTTATTCTCCTTGCTTTCCTCTGTATTCTTTCCAATTTGTTCACACCTATACAACTCTTCAGCCAAGGTCATATGCATGATGACAAGGGCAGAAAGAACAAAAAATTTATTATGCAGTATCTTCTTATGCAAAATAAACATATTCCTGACTTTTTTCAGTTTGTGAACTACTACAGCCCTCACATACAGCTATAATAAGTATTCTCTATTTGATAGTTCCCGTCCATTACTTGCCCAGTATTTTGTGTGAATCTGCTAGAAAGGCTCTTTTTCTGAGAGAGGAAAATGTGGACATTCTTTCAGCCTGCAAACTCATTTTGAATTCTAACACTCTATTCCCACCTCCTTGCAGCCACTCACCACTGTATAGCCAAAACATATACTTATTTTTCCATCTATACTCATTGATAATGTTATTGAGCCATATTGGAATTATAATAGACATTTTCAGAATCCCAAGAGCCATTTTGAGAGAAACTATCAGTGATTACTCTTCAAGTAACATTTTCCAGGTGATTTTGCACTCACCTTAGAGCTCCCTCATGTGACTTCTGCAGCAAAGGCAACTTGTAAAGAAAGAGGACATCTTTTATGCAGCTGTGTGATAGTTCTCACACAACTGAAAGTGTTTTGAAAGAGCAATAAACGTCTCTTTCTAATCAAATTGTTTCTGTCCTCTGTTTCCTGTTTCCTAGAGCAACCTATCTGCCTCCATGAAGTTATTAGGTACTCCTCCTCATTAGTTGCTAAAATCAGGGTCACTTTTCCCTATTTAAAGCAAGACATGATTTATTGTCTCATTTTTATATGAGACATATTCACTCTGCTTGTGGGTTGAGGATTTAGCATAAAAATAATGATGGATAAACAATGAATGGAGACAAAAGTGAAACATTTTGAAAATGGGTCTTTAGCTAATTGGTTGGTGTGCTGCTCCCACTCAAGGCTATGGAACCTGGAAGGGTCCTTGTGGGCCAGACTTCATGGAGTTGGTCACACTCACACTTGTGGGATTTTATCCAGCCTGTGAGATCTGAGGGCCAGCTTAGAACTGAAGTTCCTAACTGAACACATTGTTTTTCATGCTACCAAGAGGCCCTAAAAAAAATTCGAATTAAAATACTGAAAGTATTCAGTTGAGCAATTACAATGATTATGTGACAAAAGACATTCTCCTCTCTCCTGTCTCTTCTTCTTCTTTCTAGTATGGGAATTCTTTAAATAATAAGCACCATAGAAATCTAGGTCTGCCTACTCTGTTTTGCCTTGGAAATTAAAAGACAAGTGGCAAACCAGTTGATTTGAGACATCTGAGAGATCATACAAGTAAAAAGCCTATTAACTGAGTTGGGAGTTCTTTCCTGCCAAAATTGAGTCTGCCTCTATATTTGTACTTGCTTAGCAAAATACCACTGCAGTTGCCAAGTTCTGGCCTACTTCATGTGTGAGGTATTGTGTAAATTCTTTAATAGCTGATTTTGGTTACAGGCTCCTGACTATTAAAACATGATGCAGAGGTGGGAGGTCAAGGAACAGCTCAAAGCTTGCTGAGTATGCCAGTGTTTTTGGGTGGGAAGCCTTGGTGGCAAACTTGAGAGAGGCTCATGGATTGAGGTAGGTGCCCGCTCAGGGAAGGGTGCAGCTCTGGAGAGCTCAGAGCAGCTATGTCAGTCCAGCACTCGAATAAAATGGGCCAGAATGGACCTCTCTCCTCACACCTCTCCTGCTTTTTCAGTGCCTGGGTACAAAAGCAGCTGCCTGTAGAACAGGGGCTCCCAGGGCAAGAGGAAGAACATCTGTTCCCACCAAGTAACTATGTGCAGCCTGAACTGTAGTAACTGATCACCACAATGTAGGACAAACGCAGATGTGAAATAAGCTGTATGCACCAAATAGCCTTGTAGGGTCCTAACTACATGAGTGCTCTAATGGTAAGAAAAATATAAATGTATTTCACTAAGAGAGCTTGGAGAAATGTTCTTTGTTAGTAATCCACATCTACTCCCTTCCATTCAAAGCTGACAAAAACTCCCAGAGACTCAGTGATCTAAAAATGCCTGCAACAAAACCATGAAAGGTAGTGCTTCAAACTCCTGATATTTCTAAGACAAAACACAAGCCAATGCAATTCTTCCTTAAACATAAGGGGAAAAAAAGAAGAAAACAGACATAAACCCTTCCCCTCCCTCCCTTTGCAGGTCCCCTTTAAACAGACTGTACTCTCCCCCTACAAAAAGAAAAAAAAAAAAGTTGTTTAAACAAACAACAGATGCTGTCTAAACTAACTGCATGGTAAGTGCATACTAAAGACATATGCTGTCTTCTACCTAGCCATACGTTCTTCCCACACACATACTTTAGTTCCAACTTTGCTGCAGTTTTAGACAAACAAAACAAGGGTGCATGAAGAGGTTGTACTCTAGCAAGTTTTCAGAAAATCCCCTAAGATTTGTTTAATCGATGGCAGACCCTAAAAAGTAAACAGTACAAATAAAATGCTCCAGGAAACAGAAATTACCCGTAACAGTTAACAAGATTTGTAAGCATAGACTGCATCTCTGATGAGGTGATGTTGCTGCATAATTGTTGCTGCATAATTTGTTAGACTATAACACTAGATTATAAAATTATTTTCAAAACTATTGAAGGAATTTATTAGAAAACTCTCTCCTTTTAATTTATAGTAACTTGGTATATTTGCCCTAAAAAAGAGACTCTTAGCTTTCGCTTAGAAAGTATTGAATTCTACTTTGTTCCCCCTGGATTCCAAATGTAACACTCCTTCCCAGATGATAAAGTCATATGTTGTCAAACATATAGCTTAACTGTACCAGAACTATTAGAACTGGAAAACAGGCCTTGGAGAAGATCAGCAGTTACACTTTGGTACAGAAATCTGTTGCTTCTAAGCGTACGCTTGGAGGATTAAGAAAAGATCAAGAGGTAAAAGATCACAGATCTGGCCAGATGTTAGCATCTAACTCCAAACTGTGGCCTTGCCCATCCTTTACTCTGACCTTAGTGGAGTAGCTACAGTGAGCCTGCAAGATAAAACTCACTGTGGCTTGATGGATTTAAATATTGTCCTCTTTGCACAGCTGAATTAAACCAGTTAACCTGAAAGTTATGTTTAAATATCATCCAAATCTCACTGCATTTTCTCTGCTATTAATTAACATACTGGTAGCTTTGAATAACTGTTTTCTCCTCCATCACCTAATTTTACATTAGTCACACCTTCGGTTCACACACTGAAATGGTTTTGAGGTGTTAGGTCCAGGGCACCCTTAGAAATTTTGTGGCAATGTCCTGGTATTGCTGCTTCTGTGCTTCTGTATAGAAAGGCTGAAAGAATGTAGTCAGTCAGCAAGGTCCATGGCAAACTGTTATCTCATATCTATACTTCACTGATTAAATTTTGTCGAGTGTTTCCTTGATTCTTTCTCTTTCCCTCCTCATCCCTCACCCCAGGAGCAGCTACCACTAGGAGATACACAGTCTTCAAAAGCACACAGTGAGGTATGGAACCTTTACATGGCTACGTACTTTTGTAAGTACAAAAATAATACAAAATATTTGGATTCCCCTTACATCTTTGTATACCATGCCTTTAATCTAAGTTTGTTCAATTCCATAGGATGTGTCTGTACTTTTCTGTTAATTGCATTGACTGGATCAGACTTCCTCTTTTCTTCCTGTGAAAAGCAAGAGAAGCTGCCACCCATCACACAGGTCTGACACTTCCAGAGATGAGCACTGCACTTGTTCTAAGCTATAAATACCTAAATGTTTTGCCTGAAAGAAATCACATTGTTATGGTGTAATGCAGAAATATTAGAGTAGGTGAGCCAGGTAGCTACTGTGGGCAGAAGGGTGGGTAGATAATGGGATTTTAGTGTATCTACATCAACACGTCCACCAAAACCTGAAGGGTTAGACTCTTGTCCCTAAGGAAATTGCTAGAGAAGAAATAGTTTCTCAAAACTTATCACAAAAAAAAAAAAAAGTAACATAACTGAAGTTGTGCAAGAAGGTAATTTCTTAAAAGTTTTGAGGACAGTGTTTTAAGGGAATTTGCAAGAAAATTCATTAAAGTTTTAGAGTCACACAACTAACACAGTTGTACCAAGCCCAGGCTAATAAAACATTCATTCCCACCACAGTCAGGCTCTCAGCACTCAAGTAGCCAAGTTAGTTTTCTCTTTCACCGTTGGCTTGTAAGGACTTGGCTTCTTTGAAATGCAGTATCTTATCTCTAGTAAAACAATGTCTCCTAAAAGAACAAAGGTTGCATCTCACATTTCTGCGTATGGAACTCTTCTCATAAACCACCTGCTTTGCCTATCCAATCCTCTTTATGCATTCAGCTGCAGCCTGTCAGCATCCAGGTTCCCATTTGTCAGCATGACTTCAGCAAGTTCCTCAGCCTACATCAATGCTCACGCCCTTCAGGAGGAAAATTCCCTGGTATGACACAGCAATCATTGGTGACCAGTACAGTCACCTTGTTTACCTCAGGGGAACCCATGATTCCTCAGCCAAAGGCAGGTTTCACTTCACTTCAAAAGCCATTTGAAACTCACCCACAAAATTGAATGCCTGGATAATCATCATTCTTCCCCAGCTAGACCAGGAATGCATGTCAATAAATTAGCTATGTACTATCCTTTCAAGTGGGCATATTTTATGGCAGCTCTAATGTCAGGAGCACTGCAGTTTGCAAGTGGATGAGTATAAACTTTACATTGGGGGTAATTCGGTGTTTGCTTCCAGATAGCAAGTTAGCCTAAGGAAGCAAAGGTTGCCATAATACATAAGTGGAATGTCAGAGAGGCAAAAAACAGCTTGGTTGGGTGAATTTTCACAAACCCAAATCTTCATTCAAGGTCTATAGTGTCCCACTTGATAGTTCCACTGCCCCACCTCCCTCTGTTTTCCAGTCATTAACATTCCAGTGGTTCACGGTATTGGAAGCCATCACTACCTTTGGGTCTAACAACAAGAACAAAAGGTAACTCCTGGGTTAGTAAAAGACTTACATCCTTCCACTCTATACCTCTGCACTGGTTGTACAGATATACAAGAGAGGATATTATTGTCCAGCTGAAATGTTTATGTAATGATTATCTGTCACTACATTGTGAAAACCAGCAGTACCTCCTATAAAACACTGAAATATGGGAGTCTTGGCTTGCAGACTTCAGAATGAAGCACTCAAACCTGAGCTGATAATGTAAAGTATTCAAAATCATCAAATGAAAAGTTGTAATTAGTGCTGAGATTTCAGATTTTGACTTACTGGGCAGGATCTGAATGAACTTTCTAATTCAGTAATTAGTAGGTAAATAAAGAAGAGATGATAGATGGCCCTTAAAATGCATGCATAAATGCTCATAGGGAAAAGAAAAAGGAGAGCTGGAGGATTAAAAAGAAAAAGAATAGCAATAAGTTGTTCAGGAGCCTTGGTTCTACCATTAGCAATTTCATATTCTCTATTGACTCTTAAGGAAAAAAAAAAAAAAACACAACCCAAGCATGGATTCAAGAAACCAGATGGCTCTGAAGATGAAAGCAGAACTAACAGCTCAGGGTAATTTTTACTATGTCCAATAGAAATCTTCTGAAGGTGAACAGGAGGAGGAAAGCAAGCTGGTCAAAATGTAGGGCACCATATTAAAGCCATCCCAAATAATGACATGACTGTAGAGAAGCATAATTCTGGACATGTTAATGCTTCTGTTAATTATTTATTTGTTCCTTTTGAAACTCTCACATATGCCTCTACCCCTAACACATGTCCTGAGACCAATTCTGATATTCATGTCACTTGCTGTCATTCTAGAATAATAATATGTCTTTTTAGGAATTTGGTGAAGAGTTGGGAAGTGACTGGAGTCTCAAGAAAGACTTGTGGCCTCCAGCAGTGTCACAGAGAAGACATTCTATGTTTATTTTTAATAGCATTCAACATATTGTTTTTTTTTTTTTAAACCTCTTCAAGTAGGCCTCATGGTCTCAGTTTCAGGAATTAAATCCCAAGAAGAACCATAGTGAGGACATAAAATTCAGCTTAATTTCCAAATTGCATGACAGACCCGATGAAAATGAAAATAAAATCAGAGCACCATAGGAAAAATCTCTTTAGTGCTCATGCTTTTTGATTTGCATACGGCCCTTGTAAACTAGAAGTTACTAATAATCTGTGACCTTGCACAAGTGCCAAAGATTTTTATTGAAGTATCTCCTTTAAAAGCACTTTATAAATAGCTCTGTACACCACTCCCATGAGGAAGCTTCCACAGGGAGGTTTCCACTGTCTAGCATATCTGAGCAATATCACCTTCCCCAGTGCCACCCCTGGCTGCAGCACAAGCTGGTAGCTTAGGTGTGGATGGAAACAAGTCACACTGGAATGGAGGAGCTTCCTCTGAGACATTTCACTCTTTGCCAGGAAAACAAATGCTCATGTTTTTATGCTTAAGTTAAAAAGTTCTTTCAAGTTTTGCCTTCGGTGACAAAGTTAAAATGGAGAAAAAAAATGTTTCTTCCTGTTTTAAAAATAACACAAAAAGATGAAATTTCTTTTGAAGAGAGTAGTCCAGGAATCAGAGAACTAGGGAACAAAGAGTCTAAGTTTCCATCTGAAGAAACCAAAGGAAATTTCTGCTTCCTAGAGTAGTACATCAAACATTTTGTAGGGTCATTCCAGCCATCCTGGAAGCCCTTCACCCTCAACAATGTTTCTGAAATGAATAATATGAATACCAATACAAATACACGATTCCTTCCTGTTGATGGCAAAAGATGGACTTTATCAGTTAGACCCACTCAACTTTTCTCCAAAAATAATATATTCTTGTAATAGTTCTTATATTTGTTCTGTAAACAGAAAATTACACTGCAGAACAGCGACTGATGGAGATTACAGCTTCTTTAAGAATAAAAGTACATAATATAGGACTCCAGACAGATCAATTAGAAACAAACTTCTGTCTCTTTAGAGCATTTTATTTGCTCTTTACTACCAGCCAGTTGTTAGCAATGAAATAATAATTCTCTTCCTCTCTTCCTATCATATACATGTAATATAGATGGAAAAAAAACCCCATATAAATACAAACACACACAAAGAGTCTGAAGAAATGTATATGATCTCAGTAGCAGCATTTGGTTACCCAACCATCCCTTATATTTTTCAAAAAGCATCCACCAGGGTAGTCAGGTGCAAAGGACTGGTTCTGGAACATCAGCATTTTATGTTAATATGTCACACAATCAAAATCAAATCTCAAAAGAAACAGTTTGTAGATGAACTGTTAAAAAGAAATGTTTTTTCCACTGAATCTCTTCTGGACAATATTTGGAGAACCAAACAGAAAGTTACAAAGAAATCTGATGATAAAATTTGCTGTACCTTCTCCAGATATTTCTGGCACTCTTAAACATCAAAAGAAATATCTGGAGACTATGAAGGGCAACAAATTGATCATCTTTTCTTATTTCAAACATCAAACCAATTTAAATTCTTTTTATTACTTTTCAAGAAAGGAAAAGAAACCACGAAATTTACACAGATATATGACCTCCGATGCTAGGGTTTTTTTTAAAATTGAAAGATTTCTCTGACTTCAGATGCTACCTTTATTGCAAGAGTGTCCTTCGGTGTAAATTTTTCTCAGGTTAAATTTCAATTCAGTTACTTTAATTGACAAATATAATCACAAACAACTTTGCACACATGTGATTGAATCATGTATACAGTAGAATAAATATGCAGGATGCATTCCAAATGTGTTGGCTCTGGTCCAGAAGCCAATGACTGAAGCAAATTTGGATTACCCACATGCTTTAAATTAAGCACTTGCTTAAGTGTCTGGAGAATTGAAGCCATAATTTTTTTACTTCTCTCCACAAAGATTTTATAATATTGTCTTGGGATATTTAAAAATATAGAAAAGATGAAGAGCAGTGATGTTAATACAGTTACACAGGAATAAGATAGTGAAAACAAGAAAAAAGTGAACTCTGTATCGCTTGAGTATTTGAACTCTTTCTACTGTAGAAATCTACAGACTGTGAAAATCTCGACTGATAAGTTTGTATTCAATCACGGATTAAGGAAATGCATTTTTTAGGATCTTATTATAGAGCCAAGAGGCTGAGAGAAGCCTATATTCTAGCTCTCTAACAGATTCTTACAATGCTATGTTTCAAACCAAGCTAAATAAAATATTCATTATTATTTGCCAAAGAATGTTTTATTCCCTTATAGTTCTGCTTTCTTTTTCCCCTCTTACTTTTCCCTTGTGCTTGAGGAGTTACAGTTCTATTTGGTATATTCTCATATGTACAATGCAGCACCATACATGACAGTAATTAAATAAAAATAAAGACTAAGAAAACATTACTGTAAAAAGGCAGGACCAAAACCAAAGCTTCATTGACATTAGAGCTGGAAAAAACTACTTCCAATTCCCTAGCAATGATACAACAATCCCCCAGCAACAATATAGCAGACAAACGCTTACCAATAAAATTGGGCAATATGTTTGAAGATGTAACAATTATAAAAATGTGTTTCTTTACATATGCCAGATATACAAAGAAAAATAACCCTGCTATCTGCCTCTGTTTGCAACTATAGTCAACTCTGCTTTTGCTCCACATAAGTCTGCATGATTTTTTAGGATGTAAGAATCAAGGTAAGTTATGATTCTAATTTAGTAATTTAGTGGAATTTGAGTTGATCTGATGTACTTTACCTTCAAGGAGTTTAAGAGTTTGATGCACTGATCTGGCTCCAAATGTAGATGCAAAAGTCTGAAACAGTTTATTGACAGAGTCACTTTTTAAAGAAATGAATAGTTGTTCCCATTCTAAAACAATTATTTAGATAGTTCTCCTTCATCTGTGATTTCCCTACATGTGGAATTTAACCTCCTTTGCACACAATGCAGAGCAGCATGACTAACTGATATAATGTATAGGAAATGACTTGTGGAGCTAAAGCAAACAGTTGATGTGCTTACAAGATAAGTGTCAGCTTGCGGAAATAGCAAATAACAATGACACAATTCCCTCCTCTCAAAGTATGTGCACAGTGCAAAGACCTGCTGCTAATTTTCACTCAGCAAGGGGGGATGCCATTGGCCTTTTGTTACATAGAGAAGCTGGTGATGTCATTTGGCTTTGTACTGCAGAGTCTGCTGCCTACCGGCCTACGAGGAGATTTTTCCCAGCTAAAAGCATCACTATGCAGAGCAGAAGTAAATAATTTCACATGAATCATTCCTCCAGGCTGTTATTTTGCTCATATGTGTTGGAATCTATGGTTAAATTAAGTATTCTATGGAGTAAAATATCATTGGCATGAACATGCATTTTGCACTCTTTGCACTAATTCTCTGGTTCCTTTACTAGTAAATGCCCTTATTAGGCACGGGAAAAGATGCCTTAGGTTTTATTTTTTGAAGTAGTCCCAGGAATCTTGATAGTTCAATTTCATTTATACAAGAAGTTTAGATCAAAATATGCTTTGTGTCAAAATGTAAGAGTGTCACTTCCAACAGAGAAAAATTAAGCATAGACAAAGAATGTTTTCCTAAGTTTTATTTCTCTTTTAATTTCAAAGCAATTTATTTTAACACTTCCTGCCAGGCAGCAAAGTGCAGACTTTGTGGCAAAGTCAAGGACAGAAAGGAAAGGCAAGGCTTTATCTGTGTTAGCGTTTGTTCTTTTTTAAAGGGGATCAGCACAAACTTTACTCATACTGGCTTTTTCTCTTCCCAGAATTTCGAGTTCAGCTTCATGGAGGCTGTCAGAGGGTTCCCCATTTCCAGGGAACAACAATGAAATACGGTAATTGGATGTGGCACTGCTACTCTGTGAGTTTATCCCAACTTGTCACTGCTGGCTACTGTTTCCCCTCATTAATTCCATCACACTGGCTGGTGGCCACTGGTTTGACATGCCCTGTCTGAGCAGAAATTACTATTCTTCTCTCAGTGGCCAGTCCCTCATTCCCTACACACTTGGGCAGTTCTGCTGCAATCAGCAAGATTGCTCAGAGCTGGAAGGATCCACCTGAGGATCCTTTAATAAGCCAACATGAAATAAGGGAGTATGTGGTAACTGAGCTCATGTCATTAGCTTGCATTATCAGCTCCACATGGGGTGATAGCATATGTGGAACTCTGTAGAGAGTAAATTGCATATACCCAAAAATTATCACAAAAAAAAAAGTTGTCATGGAAAGGTGACAAGCACATGGCCAAGAGAAGGAAAAGATTGACCAAAAAAGCACAGCACAATCCATGCTAATTCCTACTGTGATGCTGATTACTGAATAGCAAAATACTTTAAAAATTAACATCAGAAGTTTTATTGGAAGAGACCACCTTAGATGGCAGAGCTGAAGAAATGCAGAAGATCAGCAGAAAACAGGACAAACCAATTCAGGAATATCAAACTGTAAAGACTGTTAACATCCCCTTGCTCAAACACTCCTGGAACAGTAGTCTCATACCATAAAAAAAAACAAGTACACAAAAATTCCTTAGACAAGAATACCTCTCCAAGGCAGCACAATGTAGACCATCCCTGAAGAGCAACAGCCTTGGGGTGTAGTGTGTTTGAATTAAAGTTTTAACTTCATAACCTTGCCAACTATAACTGAGAAAACTGATATCAAGGACATTAATATTAATCATAATATATATACACACATGTTAATATGGATGTGTTAAATATTAAGGACAATTAGTAACTTTAGAATACTATTACATGCATATGGATATTTTTTGAAAAAAAAGAAAATTGTCAATTCTCTGGAAAAAATCTGAAAATTTAGCTTATCTCAATAAACAGGCAAGACTTTGCCTGGACATTCAAATTGTAATGATTGTTTTCAATTTTTAGATCTAATAAGCTATAATTTTCAATTCAAATAATATTTGAGCACGTGTGGTTAAATTCACATATTCTCCTGGTTCTTTAACTGAACAATATGTTCATTTTTGCTTTGCAATGTAAATAATCACATTTTTGTAATTTTTTTTGTATTCATCTGAAGAAGAAACTGGATTTCAATGATGGGTGACACAGTGATCCCTATGTGAACTATAAAACACCTAAAAAGCAATGAGCTGCAAAAGGGTTACAGTTACCTGAAAACAGAAACTTAAGGAAGGAGATTTTCTCATCCCATAATCTCCTTGGGTCTGTTGTTAGCACCTCTCTCTGGTTTTGAACCTGTAGCAACTATTGTATTTATAAAACAGATTATGTTTCTTTTCTTCTCTGTATTTTATCTTTTTTTTTTAAACTGTCACCTTAAAAGTATATATAACACCTCAATATTAGCAGATTTCTGTCCAGCTGAGATTGTCAGTCATCTCAGACTAAGCCCTTCAATGGGAACCACAAGCCCAAGGTTATTCACAGAAGTCTGCTTCTCCTGATAACCTGCTGCCTGCCTTTGGAGGGAATCCATTCCCTTTGACATCCCAAGTTCTAGGATTCTGCTAACCATCGAGGCTGCAATGGTTCTTCAGGGCTGAAGGAAAATCTGCAAGCCATTTTCCTAACCTGGTGAGCCAGGTCAGTAAGACAATAAAAGAAAAAAATGAAAGAAACTAAAATAAATAGCTTTTGACATCCAGTGCCATAAAAGTAAAATAGGTTTAAACTTGGCATCATATAGAAGTTAGCTAATTATAGTGGCGCCATTCATGATGATATAATTAACTGTATGTCTGCATTTCTATTATAACTCCTATTTTCAGAGGTTTATGATACAGCCTTAAAAATTTGCTCTGGCCAGAGACTTGGCATGCTAAGCCTCACCCTGGAAGCAACTTTTTTCCCTCCAAAACTGAAGAAAAACCTGTTGGCTTTTTCTGATTTTTGTTTTCATAGTTGTTAGGTTTTGTTTTAAAGTTTATAATAAGGTAATTAAAATAACCACAGAGAAATAGTGCCCTTTATGCACTCAAAGACTTCATAGTTTTAAAAAACAAATTTTGTCCTATGTAGTGTGATTTAGTGACAAAAGCCCCTCCCACACCTCATTTCTCAAAATGCTACTGTGCTGCACAGAGTCTAGGCCAGGGACGTGTCCAAAAATTGCACACTTCTAACAAGGACCTCCTGTTAGAACAACTGCTGCATTTTAAACATCCTGACATCTTCTCATCCCTAACTGGCTCTTCTTTTTTTTTTCCTCCCTTTTTTTCTCGTGAAAGTTGTATGGCTGCCAAAAAGCTGATCTTACGTGAATGGAATTGAGCTCCCTTTCTTGCATTTAGCAAACCTAGCAGGGATTCCTTACAAAAAGGGAAGAAACACCCTGCAACACACAAAACCCACAGGTTACCTGCAAGTGGGCAGGCCAAACAAACACACACAAACAGTGCTCAGGACTGTCTGCAGAACAGGCAAGGTTTCAGGTCAGGTGGTTACTGGGACAGTCTATCCCTGGGCTGGCTGACAAACTCTCTGCATTGGGGTGGTTCTCTGTGTGACTTTGGGGTGGTCATTTGGTGACTCTTTCAACCTACATATTATCTCTGAGATAAACACTCTGAAGCTGAGCTCTTATGGAATGAATGTCTAAAGAGATATACAGAAATTTGGTGTTTATCCTGAGATGAATAATCTCAGCTTTTACTACAGTTAAAGGAAACATGACTCTGAGATTTGTAGAGTTACAGCTAAGGAATAAAATACTTGAACTATCTGTTCCGCAGTACTTATTCAAAAAAAACTTTTTTTTCATCTACTCGAAATTTAAATTGGTTTTGTTCACTTATATACACTTCTTACAGAATCCCTTAGGCCAAAAATTGGCCTCATCACTAAAATCCTAATTGCCTACGTTTACTGGAAACTTCCATGGGATCCAGAGAAAGTAGTTTCCTTTCCCTTTTGCCACTTCAGAATGTTCTGTTCTTACTACTCTGCTGCTTTCCTTCCTTCCTGGAGAAGATACTGTTTATTCCTTTGACCCTCTCAGAACTCCTTATGCAGATTTGTTTAGAGACAAAGTCTGTGGAAATCAAAAGCAGAGTTTTAATTGAATTACAGTCACACTGATGGGCTATTTGTGATCCTTCTAATGGTACACAAAAAGGTAGTTTCTTCCATTCTCTATGGAGCTGATTAATCTTCCCTCAGACTTCTGTCTTTTGGCACATTGCTATTGATCCAAAATATTATGAAGAGACACTTTGCAACAAAAAACAGTGAATCATCACTTTTCCTCATCTTGATTTCCCCGCAAATACCATAAATCCACATTGTTTAGACATTTTCTGCAGCCTTTGTCTGCATAACTGTATTACACAGCTAAAACTTTCCTTCATGGAAAATACTTCTTGAATACTTTCCAGATTAAAAATTATACTGGCTCTCTCCAGGAGGCCAAACATAGTTTTTGAAATGCCACATGCACATTCTGTACTAACTCCAGTGGAGGTGGTCCTTCTACTGTGTCTCTCTGCTCTGTACCTCAGGATATAAGGTCTTAGGAAAAAAAGATCAAGCCATCTCTATAGCACAAGAACACAGAAAACACAAGAAATCTGGAAGTAACACCATGAATATTTCATCCTTGACTAGAAAAGCTAGAGAGTAAATAAAATTTAAAAACAATTCACATTATATCTTACTGTTTATAGTAACTATAATACAGCTGAGAGCACGTTCCTAAGAGCAAACCATGCTTAAACAGTTGGAAAAGTTATTGTGGCTAGAGCCCAGGTATCTGGTGACAATGTTCATGATGGAGTTGTTAGAATTCATAAACACACAAGTGCAGCCAAAGCTCCGAGTACACTGGGGACTCTTGCCAAGGCATAGATGTTTTCCTTCCCTTGCTGGTAAGGTTATGGAGAGAATACAAACTGTGTGTTTGTACATGAACTTTTGTGATTCCTAAGGATACCAAGGGGGCACACATCAGAGCTTTTCTCTCTCAGGCTATCAAGATTGCATACCCTTCCCAAGCCAGTCTCCACAGAAGTTCACATGATGGGCACAGGCTGAAATGCTCCCCACCACGCTAGTGCAGCAGCATCCTAGACAGTAAAACATAGGTATCTAAGATGGTCCAGATAATTAAAAAATGTTAAGGGATATGCTGTCCTATAAGGTCATTTGTCAGGTCCACAATATAGATTTAATTTGTGGATGCTCTCTTGGCTCAGCCACCAAGAGCTCCAGGTGTGAACTCCCCGTGGTAGTCAGAGATATTTCCTGTGAGTGTGTGTGCTTGAGGCAGACCTGCTGCAATGCTTCCAGCACCCAAGAGAACCCCACACCTGGAAGTGCCAGAAAGATTTATCAAACACAAGTGACTGAAAGAACTTGAATTCAACTCTCCTCACAGTTACCATGGACATAAACTGCCACCAACTGCTTCCCTGGCCATGGATACCAAGGGATATATGAATGAGGGAGATAAAGGATTAGACTCTGTTCTTAGTTAAGCAATGTATATTGGGAGTAGCTCCTCTGAAGTGAATGTACTTACACTCTATTCATTTTGGTGGGGAAAAAAAAAATCAGAATCTGACAATTTGCAACGCAGCACAGTAAAAGACTAAATTCAGTCTTCAATAAGCATCAAGACTACTAGAATTATTTCAGTCAGTGACTGTCTAACCTGTGAATGACCTGGTCATGTACTGCATTCAGACAATAATGCAAACACGTAACCGGCAACAAAAAACAGCCAATACTAAAAATCTGTAGGGAAGATGACTATCTCCTGCTTTGCCTCAATTATTTTTCCTCCACTGTGATCTTATCTTTGCTGCATGTTACTTCTATAAAAAACATTTTGTAAACTGTGCATTATAAAATGGAACAGAGAAAAGGGTGTTCATATGAATTGTATTTTCATTTCTGCATGAATTTGATATGTAATTCCAAGCACACCCAAACTGCTAAAAATTATGTTTTAAATACAACTGGAGTTTAAACAAGGATGCTTAGAAATATTTTCACAATATATTTTCAGATGAAAATACCAATATATTAAAAATTCAAAAGCCCCCAAATATTAACTCTGGTCAAACAAGAAGGGAAAACAGAAGACAGGCAAGGAAATGAGAAGAACAGATCTTCAAATGAGAAAATTTCCTTTTTCATGCAGATTTTCCGAAAGGTAGATTAAGCTGAGTTTATAACTTTGAAAGTGTTCAAATGAAACTGGAAGGTCTCAATAGACTCAATCCAAATTTCTAGGAGATTTTACATTTGAATAATATTTAAATTAGCTTTTCATCTAGAAAAAATATTACATTTTGAAAATTCTCCTGAGTTAGGGCAATCATAGTGTGCCCAGCAATACTGCTAATCAGCTGTTCAGAACATCAATGTCACCTTGCATTACAGCATCAGCAGTGGTCCACGCCTGAAGGATTTTCTCAATACTTGAACAATGGTTGGAATATTTGGATAGAATTTCTTGTTTAAAGAAAACAGTATGCTTTTTTTAAAGCAAGAAAATACTCTGATTTTTTTTCAAAATTTTTACAAACCTATCTACAAACCTAGACCTATCCTTTTAATTTAAAATGTTTTCGTTGAAAATATCACTAAGACGTAGTCCTAATCTAGAACATTCATCTTTTTTCTATGCCTCAGAAACTTTAGTAATTGCAATAGTTAAAAGACTAACATGAATAAATTAATCTTAGCAAAGTGGCTTCATTTATTGGAGTGAGATTTTCTTAAGTAACATTCAAAGCTAACATAGACACTAAACCAATAAAATTAGATAATTTTAAATTTACATGTTTCTTTCTGAATGAGATTTTACCACAAAAGATCAGAATTGGTATTTAAATGAATATCCAAGATACTTCCTATGGAGATTTCTGAAAGTAGAAGACTTTTCAGGTTTTCCATTCTGAGAAAAATTCTTCTTTATTGCAAGTCCTATTGAAAAGTCACTTATTTCCCACTGGTTATAAAAATGAGTCTAGTGTTCCTTGAGAAAGGATGATAAGCTGTTCATCTCTGTGACCACTGGTGCTGCCCTGCCCCAGCACTGTTAAATTCTTTGTGTGGGGAGCTGTCAGGGTGTCTCCTCGGGGAAGTCAATAATTAGGTTGGGTTTTTTTGGTTGGTTTTTTTTTTCCCCCCCGAGCCTTTACTTCCCTCTCCCGTGGAAAGAAATAAGGAAATAACAAATTCTATAATTCTTTAAAATCCAGTGGCTTGGCTGCAGCGGGCATTACCTGAAGGCATTACCTTCTCACGCTTTAATTTAACAGCTACTCTATTTGATTTACATAATACTCGGCTAACATGACAAGCAGAGCTTAGCAGTACTGCCCGCAGCCTTCCAGCTGAGGCCGTCCCGAGCCCTGCCCTCCGAGGCAGCCGTGCCCGAGCGCCTTTGCCAGGCCCTCCCGCGGAGCGGGGCCGCAGCTGCTGCGAGCCCGGCACCTCCCGCCGGCCCAGGGGACACCCCCGCGGGGCCGGGCCGGGGCAGCAGCGCTCGGCCCGAGGGACACACCCGCTCGCCCAGGGCCCGCACCAGGGACAGACACAGCAGCCTCCGGCAGGGCTTGCGTTTAGCCTGTGCCCCGCAGGAGAATCGGCCCGGTTTGCCCGCTCGGCTGTCAGCGGGGCGGCAGCGGCCTGGGAAGGCTTCGGCACTGCCGCGGGGCACGGGCCGGGCTGTGCCGCCTGCAGCCTCCTGGGGCTGCTCGGCTGCCTGCGGACCTGCCCCATCCCCTGACACCAGTGGTGCCCAGAGTGCTGTCGTGCTCCCAGGCACAGCTCGCTTTTCCTCCCTAGTGGCCATCTGCCATGGGAAAGCAGCATTTGACACGAAAAAGATGTCATCTTGTCATCACGTCATCTCTGTGAGGCGGGTTTAGGCACACAGCCTAGGCACGGGTCACCGGGGCAAACATTAGGAGCATATATTTGCTACTTACTCAGCGAAGAGAGGGGTGTGTGTGGTTCAGAGCACCTAATGTTGAGGCCTGAAGCAGCACAACATACCAAAAGAGCAGTTTGCCTCCCTACGCTCTGTTCTTTTCAACCCTCGCCGTGTTTAAACTGCAGAGCTGGCTACTTTCAAAAACAAACGCTGGATTGAAAAGCTGCCATTACATTATGGGCATTTAAACTGATTATCAGTGTTAGATAGTCACATACATCTGGGCCAAGGATACACATTAGTTTTCTTTGAATCATTACAAACACTTTAAATATTTTGATTTTTTTTTTTTTTTTGCCATGGCACTTAACTTTATTTTCAATCACAATTATTATGGCCTTACTCCACAAAAACCATAGTGCACTCTGGGAAGCATATAGTGAGCTCCCAAATCAACATTCAAGCAGTTTAGAAATTAAAACTTATTTAAGGACCAACATTTAAAGTATTATTGAGGTGCTGTTCTTATTTCATGCTACTTCAACATCATGGCTTGGCTAAAGGATCTAATCAGTTCAGTAGAAATCATATAATGATTCCAATATTAACAAAAATGAACAACAGGGAATATGATTTAGAGATAGTACCTGTCAATTTTGAAATACCATCTTTTGGCTTATGTGCATTCCTGCTGTGTGTATGTGAGAAAGAGTTCTTTCATGTATTTCCAGATCAGTTAGAAGTATCTCCCAATACAGCTACAAGATAATGAGCCCAAGTCTGCTCTGCCTGCTGTCTCACAGACAAGACAGGCATCTCTCTGCTCACCATGGACTTTCTGGAGAATCCTCAACTCCCAGGGGACAAACAGAAAAGCAGTCACAGCAAACAGCTTTAGCTATAGGCCTAGAGCTAAGCCTGTAGTGTATTAATGGTTGCCACAGAAAATACGAAACTGATTATCTGCCATGAAATGAGAGGGCTGATTCTCCCCAGCTGTACACACTTCTGGCAGTGCAAAGAATCTGCCTCTTGCCTTTGCTCTCTGATCACAGAAGGGAAATCTGCCTTACCTCTCTCTTCATCCTCTTCTTCACAACCACAGCTGAGACTGGGCATATGATCAAGAAAGAAAGGTGTGAACAGATTTATCACCTGGCTGGCCTTGGCCGTACCATCAGATTCAAATATGACTGCACAAACAAGAGAGTACTGTGCTCACTTTTTCAACTAACAGATCACTTCTAGCAGCTACAGTCCCACCAGTACTGCTGGCAGGTAAATTTTTGTGCAGAGAAACTCTATAAAATATACTCCCAATGACACACAACTCACTAAGCCAATAGGGTTTTATAAGAATTACTTAGATAATCTGCTCATTCTAGTGCTGTAATGGGAAATGTTCACTTCTTAGAACTATCCTTCAGCATTCTACAACAGGAACACAGGTTTTTGTAAAATTCCCTTCAGCTTTGCCATAGGATTTAGAATATTGTAACTAAGTCAAAATTGTTGCCACTCATGTCAAACTTACCAGAGCACCACACCATTCCTCATTTAGTAGTACTTTTAATGACTTGTTAGTCTCTATCTGACATTGGGTCCAATGCATATGGTACCACTGAGATTCTGACTGCAAATTACAGATAGAACACAAACACACAAGTAGTTACCAATGACGAATCAGACATAGACGTGCATAGAAAGCTTTTACAATTTTTCTTCCTTACCTATTTTTAAAAGCTTTCCTCAACCAACCCTATTTCAACCTTTCCCTCCAAACTGAATACTAGCAAAGGAATCCAGATCATCTATAGTTTTTAATCAGAAGTTTGGAAATGCAGAAATCATAGCAAAACCCAGCTATGTCCTGCCTTGTTTATGAGGAGTGAGGCTTCTCTACTTAAAGACAACTTTAATTAGGCATACACTTAAAGCCTAGTGGAGATAATACTAAATAGTCGAACATTAGACTCTGATTTGTTTATAAGTGTTCATAAAAGGTAGAGGTAGAAAAAGTAACAGTTTAATGTAATTCTACCATTACTTATACAGATGCAAAGCTGAAGAAAGAAGCTCAAGCAAAATCAGCAGAGATCTCCAGATACAATGCCATGGCTGACAACTGCATTTGGCTCAGTTGCTTACAAAGCTCAGCAGTGGCTATCATCTTCATTCAGTCACACCAGCACAGCAAGCAGCACTTGGGAAAGAAGAGGATAACTCCTTAGTGGCACATCTGTTAGGTATAGATGGCATTCATTTCAGTAGCTTTGCCAATGGATGACATGCCAAGTCCTTTATACTAAAAGGCTTGTGCTTGATGTTAATCATTCGCTCTCTGCCAGTTAACATGTTTATCCTTCTAGGAAATACTTTGATCTATACTGGCACTTGAAATATAGCAACCAATTTTACTAGACTGGAAATGAACAAACAAGATCTTGTGTGAATTGCCAAATGGCACAGCAAAACACAGGATGCACGTTACAAAGGGTTGCTTAGCAACTAGAAAAGGCCATGCACTCCATTTCACTATTTTGGTCTGAAATAGAAAATAAATGGTCTTATAATTGTTTGAAATACATGGAGAGCTAGAACATAATACTGCTCTGGAGAAATCTATTTGTGAGGAGTATATGTCATGGGAGACAGAGAGAGTCTGAATTCAACATTCAATAGGTAAGTGAAGGATAAACTGCCTTTCAGATATTTTGCCTTAAAATGTAAATGTAACAGTAGTTTAAGTTCAGTGCATGTATTCTGCTATTCAACCAGGATTTAAAACAATTGTTTATTTTTACCTTTCATCTTCAGATGTTAAGAGGGTTAGTTTTTTTTTTCAAAGACAACTATTAGTTCATCCTCCATTTGCATGCAAGGAAGTGGAAGTTCAGAGTAGTTGGTACTTTACCCATGCAAGTTGCCAAACTGTGACTACATCGCAGGCATCCTGAATCTTAGTAGTCAAAAAAAACAAAAAACAAAAAACTTAACTTTTGCATAACATAGCCTCCTTCCTCCCTCTTACAGAGCTCCTCCCATGCCTGGCAGCTGGTCTTAAATAGACAGATATAAAGCATTGCCTAGCAATACTTCATACAGGAAAAATAAAAGCCTCTAAAAACTCCATATCTCCCATACCTCAAAGTAGCTACTGTCTTTATTTTCCAATATGAGAAACTGAGGCAGAGATTAAAATGATTCTTGAAAATCATGGGAAGTCTCTTGTGATTAGAGAGCAGAGTGTGGACATCTAACATTTATCTTTGTGGTGCAGTCATCTTGTCTTCCACCAGTACTCTTACTATACAGGAATCTAAAGCAGGTGTGAGCACCCCCGTTACTTCTTGGCCAATAAAATTCACCTGCAAACTCCACCTCTGTGTCAGGTCTCAGCACAGGCGGCCCCGGGGCCGCAGCCAACACACCAGTCCTTGCTGCAGCCACAGGAACCTGCCTAACTCAGTGGGAGTTGAGCAGGAAGAGCTCCAGCCCAGACAGGGCTCAGACCTCTGCAGCAGCGTGGTACAGCAGGGTGAGCTGAGCACAAAGGGGCAGCTACTGTCAGAAGGTGTCAGGTCCTTAATCTATGTAATGTGTAAGCTGCGGCCAACAGCCGTCTGCACAATGCCGCATGTGTCCGCTGAAAATGGCATCGCCCATAATTGCATTGTTTGCTTAGAAGGGACCCGAGATCCGGATCAAGTTCAACAAGATCTGTGTCATTCTAGTTAGTGCTGTTTTTCAAGCACACCCCTTCAGTGAACAGAAAGCCCTCTGAATCCATGACCAGACTTTCAGGGCCAGATAACTGACTGTTTCGGTTTCTTTCAAGTTGTATCGCAGTAGACACACACAGTATCCTGGATACTGGACAGATTTAAAAGTGGGAAGAAAAGGTTCCAGCACACTGGCTTTAAAAGAGAGAACAAAGTAAGTGAGGATCAGAGGGAGGAAGGCGATCGCTATGACACTAAGACAATTAATCACTGCCAGATGTTAAGGGTCACACAGCACTGCATGCTGGGAAGATCAGCAGGGGTTCTTGGACAGGGAATAGAGGGAAAAAATAACCTGTCATGTCAGTGAACTAGTCAGGAGTTTAGGGTTCCTGTCGTTTAACTATTAGTGTGCTCTTAATAAAATGACAATGCATTGAAGAAGGGGAGGAAGATAGGGGAGTTGGCAGAAAAGAGGGAGTGACAGCTTAATAATCCCTGTCTGTCAAAAGCACTAAAAATACCATCCCAAATTCAATGTTCTTACTTTTGTAATGAACGCACCAGGGTTCCTGTTTGATTAATAGAACACTTGTTGACTGACAAGGACAAATGTGCACATGGTCTGAACACAGCCCCGTGCATAAATAATTTAAATTGTATAAGGCCAGAGCTCAGCTTGCACTGGGGGTTCTGTGATAAACCCCTATGTTTCAGCAGTTCGTAACTTGGCCCTAAAAGAAAAGCTCATAAGTCTTGAGCCTAAAGTGGGACTGAGAAGGCTGGTTGGTTTCTTTGAAGTATGAAAAAGAAACCAATACCCTTTAGAAATCACAGACCTTTGTTGGTGTAGTGATGGTGGTGTATCTATTGGCTCCAGTTGTGCATCTCTCACATTACAGCAAAAAGAAGATGGCTTTGCACTGAATGATGCAAACAAATTTGTGTTCATGGTTATTCCCACTTATCCCCATTAACAGCAATGATGACAGCAGTGGTATATACTCAGCACAAAAATGGGGAACACTTGCTTTGAACTTTAGGAATAATTTTCAGAGGGAAGAGTTCAGACTGTTTTGTAAAAGGACACTTAATTGCAAATATTTCCTGCATTCCTTTGGAAGATGGATTTACTTTAGTTAAGCTGTTATCTGATGATAGTCATTTTCAGAAAAAAAATCTGCTTTTACCTCAAAAAGGAACATTTTCCACCAAAACTGACATCTGTCTGTTCTTAAAACAATGCTAAAGTGCTCATATATTTATTGTGTAACTATTTCACACCCCTGCAACCCCCACACAAGCCTAAAGGAAGGAACAAACAATTAGGATATTGTAGAGCCACTATCTCAGGTAGAGACCTAACTTCAAAATTTCTATCAGTCCTGTACGGGTATGACTGAATCCACATATATCAGTCAGAACTCATTTTTCTGAGTATTTTACTCAGCTGATGTGGACACACAAACATTTGTCTGTTTTGCCATTTTTTCCTGCCAAATCAGAATACTACTTTAAATCATTATTCAAGGAGTAAAATATCTATGCTTGTTTAAACAGTTCATCACGATATGGTAAGAATGGAGCAATAACCAAACTGAATATATCAACAGATTAAAAACTGTAACAATTTATCCAAACAGTCCCCAAAATTTGTCTAAAATTTGCTCTCTCTTTTCAGTTTGCTGGATCTTGTAATCTATCAGATGATTTTGGTGGCCTAAGTTCCAATCCAGAGAAGTGCTGCTGTGCACATTCAACTCTCTTAGCAGCCACAAAAGCTATTTCTTTGGTACCCTTAAGAAGGGTTTGGCTTTGCAGAATCAGGCTCTCAAGGCTTAAACGAATAAACATTAGTTTGTTAAATTATTCTGAATATTTCTTTTCCAGATTTTTTTTTGCAATTTATAACATGTGAATGATATAAATAGCAAATTCATATACATTGCATTCTATAAATATATAGAACTGCTTCTTTGCCCTCTTCCACATGAGTACCTATTTTTGACTATATTTTGGTCTCCTTCAATCATTGCAAGAAGTTAGTGTTTATTTATTTCCTTGGCTCGCTAGTTGGAGTTTCAAATTGTTCTTACAAATCTCCACAGATTAGGCAAGTCATTATAGCAACCTCTATGTTGCAGTCAAACTGTATAAGGAAAATGGGCTTACAGTAGCAACTTTTGCAATTTGTTGAAATGACACAGTCAAGACTTATCATTCCTCTTCCTAGAGCTGACAGTAAATTCCTCCAGCAAACACACTAATTCCTTAAAAATCTGCTAAGGTAGCACTCCACAGAAGGCAAATACTGTTTTACATGCCCATCTGTACAGCAATGGTATCTCACTCACTAACCTCCACTGAAGTTAATGTAATAGTTTCAGCGATGCTACATATTAACTTCTAACATTACTTCAGAGCATTAAAGTCTTCTTTATATCTATGTTAATAGATCATAGCAGAGAACAGCTTTGCTGCACAGCACAGAAACAAGCCCAGGGACTTGCTGCTTAAGCTCTTCCTCCCACAGTTCTGTTTCCTCTTACCTTTTCTTGTTGCAGTTCACTGGTGTCAGAAACACAGGAAATGGTTGCTGCTACTTTGCAATGCTTCTGTTTCCTGGTGGCCCATGGTGCTGTGTCACTGTAAGGGTGCTCCAAGGTGCAATAAGGGCTGAGATGCTTTGAGACACAAGGAGGCTGCCTGAGGTACTGATGCACTGTTTGAATAAAAATAAACAAACAGAACTGGTTACACAAGTACAAGGCACATTCTCACAGCATCTTCAACAAGTAGTTTTACCTTGTGGGACTGTTTGATTAATTCATTTTCAAAAGCTAAAAAAAAAGTAAAAATAAAAGTTGTATATATCCCAGACAACTTTTGGGTATTTCATTTACCTCAAGAATTTCAAGCTTATAATGAAAATGAGACTAACTGAAGGCAACTAGACAGAAAATTCATCACATTGCTACACCTGTATGCAACCCAGTCCTGATGTTCCATCTGCTTGGACTATATTAGCCACTTCATCATACTAAGACATCTGGCAAATGACCAATGTAATTTTTGTCTCTATGTTTTCATGGGTAACATAATAGCTTGAACAAGATTAAAAGTAAAATTTGCACCTTATAGAGATGCATGCAATAGTCTGCATAATTGCACATAGGTTATGTTAGTAGGGCATTTTCATACATAGAACTTCCTTTGCTCCACAGCACTTTCACACTTGAGTTTGTTTCACACTTTAGGTCGTTCCCCAAAATGACATATCATGGATCACAGCTAAACATTCTGCTGGATCAGTCATACAGTCACACACGTTTGTTCCACATGTGCCTACCAAAAATATCCAGAGCCTCCATATAGCTTTCTTCTTGAAAGTAAATAGCAAAGAATAGACTGTTTTATTCCTCTCCAGAACTTTAGTCCCAGTAGGCAAAAAAGAGTCTTAGTGCATGTGAAAAGTATGGACACCAAAAAAAGCACAAAAGCTTTTTTGCTGTTCTGCTTTTGTCACTTAAGCTATCAAACAAATAAAAACAGACTAGCTAGCAGCCGACTTGAAGTGTAGTTAAATAAATTTCTGTTAGTCTTATTCACTTTGGACAACGCAAAATAATTGATCTAAAACAAAAAGCTCCCAGAACTTATTTTAATGTAAAGATTATCTTTAGAAATATATTAACAATCTACAACAAGCTACTTGTTCTGCTGTTCTAGGCAGAACAAGTCATCATTTTAATTTGTGACAATAAATAAGGTATTTTTTTTTGTATTCATTCTAAGAGATTCATTCTTGTTGCTAAAGGAAAACTAACTTGCAATACAGCATAACACATAGTAAAAGTTTTTTTTCTAATGATGGAAAAAGTTTAAAAATTGATATTAACAAAACGTATCTCTCCAAACACAATAAAGAACATTTTAATTTTTTTCTTTAAAACTGTATAAATAGGCAGATATAATTTTACCGACATAAGTATTGTCAACTCTACCCACTTATTTGCAGCCTATAGTCTCAAAACGTTATCATTAGGTTGACTATTCTGCTAGTAAATACACAGGTGACCTGTTTATTTTAAGAATATTTCATTAACCCAATGGGGTCTTGCACTGAATGAAATGGCTTAGTTTTTCTTTGTGCATTGCGGTAGAATATGCACTTTAATTATCAATTATATTTAACCTCTAATTTAAACTGGAGTAACGTGGCTGACAGGAGAGCTAACTTTTAAACCCAGATGAGTGTTTTCTGACAGAGTTGCAGTCGAACAACACACATGTAGACAATTAGCCAGGGTTTAGAAGCTGGCCAAAGCCAGGGAAGAGCTGGAAACATGTTCCTTAGTGTTTCTCATTAGAGGCTGACTGAGAGGATTCCATGGGAGAATGGCTGGCTCACGGCTGGCCTTTCATCTCTGAGACCTGTGTATAATGTGCCCCAGATTCCATGAGTGTGAGTTGTTAGGTGCTGTAAGTGCAGTCATAACTGGAAGTTGATTTTCCCAGTGTACGAGCACTGTGATCCCTGGGGCAGTGCAGGTGGCAGCCAGTGTGTTGGGCAGGGCTGGCTGGGGCTGGTGGCAGGAGCTCAGGTCCTGGTGTTGTTTCATGCAGGGCTTTGCCCCACACTCCCCACACAGCTCCTGTGGAGTCTCTCACCCCTTCTGCACACTTTGCACACAAAGAAGGTTACAGCACCTGGGCATCTGGGCCAGGCTGCTTGGAGTCACTTCTAAACTGTCTGACAATAAATGTAGGCTTTCCCTCCTCACAAATAAAACCAAAAAAAAATCGAAGCACCAACCCAATCTGATAACTCTGCCTTAATTCACTACAGTGCTGTTGTTTCTCACAGCAATCTTGTCAAGCACAGCTACACCTGAACATTACCATCCTCAGCACTTGGAGGGATTTGCATTTGAAGCACAGTTACTTCAGCAGTTTGCATGGCATAATTGGTATCGTGTTATTTTTCCAAATGCTTTAACAAGAGTTAAATGTGTGTTAGTCCGTGCACTCTCTCGAACATCTGTGTGGTAATCAGATAAAACCCAGCCATATTGATAAGATACTCCAAAAGGAAGCATTAAATACATAAATACAGTGTGTCTACCATGACCTGATATGTGGACTTCTTCATACTTTTCAGATGGTCTCTTGAATTTTGCTATTGAGCCAGGATTTCTCACAGTCAGGGAAGCAAACCCAACTCCAATATCCAATTTCCCTGCAATTTTTCTAAACCACAAACTAGAACGATTTATAGAGGAGAATATCTAGTATGACACATTTTCTCAAAGGGAATATTTACTGGAGAATCCATCACTCTAATGACATCTTTTTTAACCTCTATGTTTTAAACATTTTGCTACATATCTATTCATGTGAATTAGTAGACCATGTATTAGTCAGTAGTAGACCACCACATGTGGTTTTGTACAGAGAAAACACCTCAAATCTCATGTAAGAGTATGCAAAGCTTGAATCTAGTTTATATGTGCAAATTATTCTAGAAACAATATTCTCCTTTTCACAGTAAACTTTGGCCTCTCAAAGATGCATTCTGTAAACACCTCTGCACATGAGATACTTACTTTCTTTTTGCATTTGCTCTTATTTAATCTGATGACCCTTCTGTATTTAGGGGTCCCACAAAAACCCCAAACTCTCTTATTATTCCCCATGGCCACATTTTACTTCTCAAATATTTACTGCTCAGCTACACCTAATTGCCTTCAGTATTGCCTCTTGGTGAAAGAATGACTATCAGCCTCTTCAGATTGCTCTTCCCAATGTTGCTACATGAATGACATAGTTACAACTCTCCCAGTCCTCTTTTTTCTTACAGTTACAACATCTGGAGCCAGTTACTAACAAGAGAATCACAAAAGAAGGAAAGTTTCTAGCCTTTGTGGTTTCTCAGAAAAGTCATTCAAACATACCCTACAAGCCCACAAACCAGAAAATAGAGTTCTAATTCTATTTATGCAAAATATCATTAATTTTCAGTCCTTAAGGATGACAATACTGTGTGGCTGATCCTTTCACCTAAGCGTGACCCTGATGCACTGACTCTTATAAAGGACAGACAACAGGTCATGTGAGGAGCGTTTTCCTGTGCTAGGGAGGATGTTCAGAGCAAGGACACTGCTGATCAGCTTGTGACACTATGCTGGAGCAGGAAAGAGTAGTGCCACACTGCACATGGGCAAGTATGACTTGAAAAGTCTGTAGTTCTTTCCAGCTGTAATATACCTATTGTTCCTATTCTCTAAGGCACTCACCCAAAAGACTACAAGTAATAATAATTAACAAATAAAATAGTAGTACAAAAGGAACACTCATGCTGCTGTCCAAGATTCACATGGTTTTGGAGTTTGCTCAAAGATAAATTAACTACATTTTTATAAAACATGAAAAGTTTCAAGTAGTACATAGCTACTTGTTCATGAATCAATTTTACATTTTAAAGATACATATGGATTTACACTTTGGAATTAAAGATTTCTAAAATGATGTCTTAGAGAAAACTTTCAAGAGACTACAAGCCATTTTGGTTTATGTACAAGAATGTACCTGATAGAAGAGAAGCTTTTGGAAAGCTTCAGAAACCTTTAATGTGCAGCCCTTGTCTTTCCCATTTTTGAAATCTTACTCACTTGAGTAAAATAACTGCCAACTGTTTCTTTCAATCTGACAGGCTGTAACTTTCTGAGCCTGCCTTGGTCACAGAGGGATAAGAAAGCTGCCTTACATTGTCCTTCCCCTCTTGTTCCTCTGTTTCTCACCTTTTTCATCTTTCTTGTGAATTTAGAGAGCTTCCCACTTCTAAACTCTCAAGCTTTCAAAGTGTGACACATGAGTTTAACACATTTTGTTAACTTAATACTTCACAGAAGAGACTTTCCTTTGGAAATATTCTAGGTCAGCTTTATCACTACTATGAGAAGTAATTTTTCTAAAGGTCTTGATTCATATAAGTACCACGTATCCTCAAATTGTGATATGAGAATTAGACCCTTTATAGTTTCCCACTGGAAACTGATAAAAAAAAATAAATCAGAGGAGCAATTTTGGCCCACTGCCATCAATGGGAATTGTAAAGAGTCACAAAGGAGAAGATATTCCTAAAACAGTGATGGAAATAGAGAAGGAAAAGCATGAAAGGGCTTCCAGTCATGCACTGGATGTTGCTCCCTTGTGAACACACTCTGACGTTTTCTTCTTGACAATGAACAAAAGCTATTTTCTCTAAGGGAAAGGACAGGAAAGGGCTCAAGCTAAAGCTGGGTCAGGACTGGTTAGCATGGAGCTCCCATGCCATTGGTTAAAGTCCAGTTAAAAATCTCTCTTGCCTGTCCCCCAGCCTATGCTCTCCCTTTGAAGTCCATCTTGTCCCTCCAAAATGCTGCTTGCTGGATATGAGTCTTCTGTTAAGTTCCCTGTCCCAGTCAGCTCCCTATCCAGTCCAGCTTTTATCCACACATCCTTACAGCTGTGCCACTTTTCCTTTCCAAGCCTCCGGCTGTAAAACTGACCCCCCTAAAAATGGACCATCTAGGAAGAAACAGATGAGAATTACATTTATAAGCACTATTTTCCAACAGTTAATAATAAAGCTTTTTCTGAATGGATTTTGGGTTCTGCCACATTTGATGTCCCTGCTCCAAAGCACACTTTTCATATATTTTGAGACTTCGGCGGGGGGGGGGGTTAATATTTTTTTTCATTAATTTCTTCCTTTCAGACTTAAAGTTTGAAAAGAATTAAGGAAACACATTGCTTTTTCCAGATGAAGTAAGATAGAGATTTCAAAGATCTGAACTGTGTGCACTGTTCCTTAGTGCTTTCAGACAAGAGAAGGAATGCTGTGCCATTATGCGCTCCAAGACAGCCTGGGGTGGGAGCAGCACAATATCCCCTCTCAGGGCAGAATATTGGGCCATACATTCCCACACACATGGGCAGAGCAGTCAAGAACCAGGCAGTCACATCTCATGATGTGTGGACCAAACTGAACCAGTCTTGCAGCAGAGACAGCAGCACTTTACACCTTTTTCGAGGTGTTCTGATGGCATCTGGTAACAAAAGCTTTTTATAAAATGTACTTACCTTTACATTAAAAAAGAAAAACTACAAAACCTTGAAAATAACTAGCAAAATATTAAAGATCAACACATATTTAGGAAATATTAAATCAAAAGTCCGTATCAAAAAAATATTATTTCTTTGAGTCTCAAAGCTGAGATATATTTATCATTCAGTGAGCTCTAAAAAATAAATAGGATCATGGAACACCAAACCTGCAGGTAAAGGTAATACAGTCAGAATTTACAAAAGTGAAAGTGAAGCACAGATTTATCCTAGGATGCAGACTTTGCTAGGTTGATCACTGAACAATATTATTTCAGGAACCATAGAGCTCTCACTTCTTGTATTGTTTTTACACTTTAAAAGTATGGGGACAGAACAACTCATTTGTGTCAACTGGAGAGAAAGCCAGAACTTTCAAAATTAGAGCAATATGAAGATGTCCAGGATAAGATTTTAAAATAAACAAGAGAAAAAGCAGTGTTTCCAGAAGAATTATTCCTCCACCTCTTCCCTGTCCCACTCTCCTCTGTCTCCAACAAAGCCAGATGTTTCAGAAACCACACACTGGGCAGATACACAGGATCATCTGTCCCTTCTTCCATGAAAGTCTCATCCAAAGGGAAAAATTTAGACAACCTAGTTCAAAGAGCACACCAGTAGCAGTAAGTAGCAAGCCTCTCTTTTAAATAAATCTTACCTTTGAAAACAAAAATTTTAATGGCATAATTTGTAAATTTCAAATCCAGAAAGTTGGATTGCAAAAGTAGAAGAGTCTACAGGATATTTTTGTTATAAAGACATTAATCTAAAACAGTTCACAAGTATGTCATCTATGAACATGGCTCATAAAGAGAGAATATTTTCTCTGAATTAAGATTACTACAAAACTAACACAAAAGTCCTGACAGGGAAGTAAAATTTTATAGATCTAAGAAACAAGCGAAACATTTTCGTTCCAAAATAGAAGTGTTTCACCCTAATCCAGGAAGCCATTTTTCCTATACGCAAAGACTTTAAAAAATGCAAATTTAATTTCCTCAAATATATTTAATGGAAATATAAGTTCTAAAAATAAAATATTTATTCAAGATTAATAGTATCACTTAATACAATGGAATTAGACATTGAAATTAAGATGAATAATTAAAAACGGGTTTGCTCCAAAGTAAGATTAAAGAGGTATTTCCTTCTATGTGTAAACATAACAGGCAATATTTTTGTCTCTTTTTTTTTAAAAAAGCAGCAACTGTAAAGAATCAGTCAGGATTCCTGGTGACAAGTGACAGGGTCATAGGCTAGGCTGGGGAGGAGCAGACAGCAATGCCCAGGACAGCACAGAGGGGCTGGGGCAGCCCTGGGGGTTGGCAGCCCCTTGCTGCCCATTCTGTGTGCACTAAAACACCTCTGGGGCTGCTCCGGAGCGCGCAGCCAGCCAGGCCTGCGGCTGGCCCGGGATCAAAGCACTGCCAAGGTGGCTCGGTGCCACCGCTGCCCTGGCTCTGCTCAGCCTCACCGAGGCCAAGCTGAGCACAGCTGAGAATCCGTCCCAGCACGTTAATCATACGGCTTGGGTGCAATTGCTGTCACACTGGAGTTTTCATTTCCTCCACCTTTTAGAGACTCACTTTTTCAAAAGAGCACAAGAGATGCTTCATCAATTTTGCAATGAAGCACCTCAGATTGGAAATATCCTTTAGTTTGCAGTTTTAAAAAGCTAGTGAAGTTTGTAGAAATTGAGCACTTATTATATAGAAAATATTCACAAGAATAATTATTTCAGATGTCACTTGACAGTGATATAAACACTGTGTCCTAATAAAGCTGCTAAAAGCATTTTCACATCAAGAAAAATGTACTGCAGTTAATATCAATCTGGTTTGCCAAAAGTGCAAGAAATTGAATTAGGTGCTCACTCTGTCTGGTGCCAGTGGGGCTTTTGGCAGTACAGCCTGGCACCAGAGCCTTGGGGGCTTCTTTGTCCTCTCTTTTCCCTTCACATGGAGAGAGACAAAGGAAAAAAGAAATTACAGTCATTTCAATGTGATGAAACAAAGTCACAAGAAGAATTGCACATTCATGGTGGACAAGTGTAGACATGGTATTAGCAAAATTTCTTACACAGAATCAAAAGCATTTCACCACTGTCAAGATATAATTCAAATCTTTAGTGCAGTCCAGCTGCAGCGCCAAGTTCAAGAGAATTATAAGTCCTTCTTTATTAATTATATTTAAATGGAATACAGAACAGAGGAACAGCTCTGGTGCTATCAGTCTCACAGCTCCATATAGTCTGGAAAACTCAAGACTCACTATTTAGCTGCAAACAGACACATATTTATAACATTTATCGTTGATATTAACATAACATTATTTAGTTCCAGAAGTTGTTCATAGGAGCTATCACAGTCAGGGGCTAATGTATCCCATGGACAGCATGGATTAAAATGACTGTTCACACTCATACATGAGGGACCAAAAAGGCATATGAGGTCACAAAGACCAAGGAGACAAATGAAAAGTTCCTGTACAGTGATAAAATATTTCAAACTAGAAAAGGTTTGCTGTATTATGGAAATATATTCTTTCTGAATACTTTTTTCTCCTTCAAATCCTAGCCATCTTTAAAAGCAAGGTGACAGCTCTCACAAGAGAAATTTTTCTTGTTCTCTGCTGTGATTTGATTTAGACCTCCTTTCCAGTGACAGACTGCCAGATTGTGTAAAGCCCAGAGATCTCTACAGCAGGCAGTCCACTAATGACTCAAAGTTGGTGTAAGATACAGGGAGAGGCATATACAGAGAGCAAGAGAGAGAGAATAGAAGAAGAAAGAATTAAGCATCCATCTCATTCACCCATCAGACAGGGCTCCTGAGCCCCAGGCTCAAGCCCTGCTGGGGCAGTGGGGGTTAGTGTTATTCCAGCTGGGCTCCAGGCATCCCCAATTGGTCTAGTCCAGATGTTCTATTGCCACTCCATTGATCAGTCACTATAAACTGCAGCTATTAAAAAAGTACAACATATGGAAATGTAGTAGTGTTTTCAATGATTTGTTTGAATGGCTTATATTTTTGGTTTGCAAAGTTTGAAAACTTTTTCTTTGAATAGGATGTTTCTTTTTTTCTCTTTTTTTTTCTTTTTTCTGTATCAGTTGCAAAACTGCCTGAAGTCACAGTCACATGTCAAAACCCTGACACCTACTTTTAATGATTTCCATTTCCATTCCAACCGTCTCATCCACTTAACTTCCTCATTGCTTGGCTACTGCTCCAGTATTCACATCTACATTTTATCAGTGTTCCATAGCTTTCAATGGAATAACTGCACAGTCACACACAGACTGTAATGCAACTACTTTCTTCATTATGGTAAGTGGACTTTACTCCTTCAACAGCAGTCAAAAGAGAGGCAGTTATTTTTTTTTCTTTCTGCTTATAGTTTTCCACTTCAAAATAATTTACATTGGTTCAAAACATACATAGAACCTATAAATAAAATAATTGTGTTACTGGACTTTTGCTTTAGCAAAGAATAAGGAAGTCTCACAGTGTGGGCATTTTGAGAAAAATACTTTCATGACATTCAGCTGAGTAGAACAGTCATAATTAATTTAAGTCAACTGTGCCAAAGCAACATATTATTATTTCATAGGGGATGTTTGCAATGGAGGAGGCATTATTGACTCAAAAGGCCTAACAGGGCTTGACCTGCATTTAGCCTGCACTACGTACAGCCAAAAAAACATGAAGTCTCATTCTGCAGTTCTCACATTATCTAGTTACTTCCAAGGAAAGATCATTCCATTCCACTGTGTTGCTAAAATGCAAACTGCTAATTAGTATCTTACATTCATAATTACAATTAATATGGTTATTGGCATCTAGGAGGCTTAACCAAGCCTGAAAATACAGGCCAGCAAGCAAGTTCATAGCAAATAAATTAATGCCTCCATCATAAGAGCAGATCACTGCCTGGAGAGCAGAAAGGACTGATTTTCTTTTCTCCTGAAAATATACCTAAATCAACCTTACTATGTGTAAACTGAGTGCTGTAACCGTATTCCACCAGGAAAATGAATTCTCACACCATTTGGAAAAAGGGGTGTATGTACCATATTTTGATATACTTAGAAATATGGCCCCAGGAGATCAGAAATCTAGAACAGGTGAGATGGGTACTGAGCAGAGCCAGGGGATGTACAGAAGAGCCATATTAATTTGCACATGAACTTCATGATTTCACAAATATTTTTAACACAAAGCATGTGTAGGTATGTGTGCATGGAGGACCATGAAATTATGGAAGGTTGTGGAAGTCTTATTTAGATAGGGTTCATCTCAGAGGTCACCCAAGAGAGACAAAATTAATGTATTAAAAAAACAGCCAGAGTAAGGAGCCCAAAGTTCCTATCAAAGTAGTGCAGAGAAAGATTTCTTATACCTGAAAGTATCTCAAAGGGGTGACAGGTTGGCAAACATGGAAGAGCCTAAAGAGCAAGGAGGAGACACAAGTGACACCAACTGAAGAGAAAAGAAAGAAGATATAGCAAATCCTTGATATATTTTTGTGGTCCTGCCTTCCTTTTCACAAAAAAAAAGACATTTCTTCACAGAGAGACGTTTAAAGAATTCTCTCAGAAGTTCCACCTGGTCCTAAGGAGCCTGCTCCCTCAAAAACTCTCAAAGGCTAGCTGTTTTAAGTTTCCTTTAGTTATTTCCATTTTTATCTGCTTTCTGGATAGAGTCATGTACTTGGCATAATTTGTCAGTTCTTACAAACACTGAGTAAGTTACAGAACACTGTAACACGGATTTACCAAGGACCACTGAACACCCACCAGCAGAGAATGGATGGTATGAGATCTAAAGTGGAACCTCACAAAATTCAAGCTAACTACAGAGATCTACCACATATATCATCTCTTCAGGAAATATGGTTGTCACATGGTCCCTGATGTCCAGTGATAACAAAGAACATGCAAGAGACATTTTATAAATGTTATGAAACCTTCACGTTTATTTTCTTTTCTTGCCTTGGGAGTCATGATCCCAATGGCTAAAGAAAGACAGGAAGGATAGCATCGAGGTGGAGACTCCCAACTGGAAGCTCCTGCCAGATCCTGTCCTGTTGGTTTGACCTTTGTTTATTACAGAGATGGGAACTGTGGAGAGATGGGGCATCATATTAGCTATGGAATTCATCCAAGTAAATCCAAAAAAAGAGTGAAGGCAGTAAAGAATACAGAATTACCTAATTTTGTCACCTCCATTCAAGCATTCTACATGCCACAGAATGACATTGTTACTTTTATATTTATTATAAAAGGCCGACTTTTCCATTTCCTGAACCTGACATCACTCATTCATCCTTCATGTTGGCTTTTAACCATGCACTGTTTGTCAGCTCCTACACCCAGCAGACCCACAGTAAAAAGAAAAAAGGTCCTCCTAAGTATCTGATCTATCCATTGAGAAGAAAGGAAAGATTATAGCAGGGCTGCTCTGGAGAAGAATTAAAATTGAACAAATTTTGTTTCAGCACATTTTTTATACTATCTCTACATCTGAGGAAAAAATCTCTTCCATCCATTTGGAGTCTTCCTGATGAGGTTAGGATCAATTCTATCATGTTACAGAGCAATTATGCACCATCATCTCTCACTAACTGAGAGCTGAAGAGATTTTAGCACTAACAGAATCTTATATAAGCCTTATCTGAGCACTGCAAAATTGTGCTGCAAACTTCATGTGTATCTACAACATAAATGACACTAAGAAGTTAATGCTAAAGAAGGAAATTAATAACAGAATGCTCATGTTTAAAAGTGCTCAAATTAAAAATGCCTATTACTTTTTTCCATTACTTTTCTTAGGAGTTCTCATCTTTAAAGTAATATTCAACAGTACTCCTCCATTTCCTTGTATTAAAGTTCTTTTGTTACCTATTAAGAATGATTGATCTATTTTAATAATGAAATAAGAAATGTTGACACACTCCTGGAAGAGAAAAAGTGTGGAAAATAATTCCTGCTTTACTGGATATCCCTTAGATATTTTCAGCCACATGTAAAAGGAGAGAAAAAAGAAGCGTCAGGCCTGGTTTGAAAAAGGGACTTCCATGAGGAACTGTGAGGAGAATAAAAGCTAATAAATTGGCTGACAAGCAAATGTTTAAGTTTAAATTCAGTAACTGTGCATTTTTTCTATAAGTATAGTAAGGGTCAGATTCAGATGAATAAAATATGGGATCCATTAAAACAATTATATCTATTTAATATACAGAATAATAAAAAAAGACAAGTCACATCTTTACCTCTACAACAAAGTAAATAATCTTCACATACTCCTTTTTACTGAGGCTGCCATAAAGTCACCATATGGGTCATAATGGAAACAGTATCTTCCACCTCTTTGTACCTGAGCAAATGACCTCCTTTCAAGATAAATTTTCCAGAAAGAAGGTAATTGAATTACTTGAGTGCTGATCCGCTTCAAAGGTTGCTCTTTATAGGAAGTATAATCAGATTCTGATGCTTTGATCAACGGAATCTATGAACCTGCTTACTCGATCACAAACTCTACTATTTGCCATGAAAAGATAACTAATCAATTACAGAAATACATCTGCTCTGAGTAATATTATTGATGGCTTGACAGAAGGAATGCATAATTCAAAGAGTAAAACCCTTGGGAAAACTAGCAGTGGCCATGGACCAAGGAATTCAAATGAGACAGAAGGTTGCCAGCCTAGAGGTGAGTGGCTAATGATTAAATGGGGCATCTGCTGTGGCTTCGTTTGAAATGGAAGACAGCAGTGAAAGGAAGGGTCTGCTGCTCAAATCTGGTTAGAAATATGGTCTGTCAGCACAAATCCTGGCACCCTTCCCTGAGCAAGCCTGGTGAGCTTCACCTGATCATTTCTGCTGTACCAGACTAAGTGCTGGTTCTCTTCTAGAGAGGTTTATCCAAGGGAAGAGTTCATTCACCTGTGTTGTATGCCAAGCACAAACCTGTGTTTCTGAAGCTTGTGTCACCTTTTCTCAAAGGGCCATGATCTTCCAGACTTTTGTCAAACACCTACTGGTGAAGTGGATGCCTTGCTCCTTCATGATACCAGCACTTGGATAATTAATATTTTAACTTTCTGGTAAGAAACAAACAAATGGATTTAGGAATATTAGAGAATGAAGAGAAAATATTCTAGAAACTTGGAATAATCAAGGATATGGATAACAGATGGAATTTTCTTGTTTTCTCTCTTTTATATTACCTAGGAAGGTAAAGTGAATCAAAAACGGAAAGGCTGAAAACACTGAAAGCAAATATTCAACAGAACAATTATTAAAGCTACAGAACTCACTGCAAAATGACAAATTTGAGTCAGAGATATGAATGAGACTGAAAAAGGAATCAGATATTTACAAGACCATCATTATAAAATAATTAGGTTAAGTTATTTTTAGAAAGTATCGAAGTCCTGGTCAGTCTGTTTATATGGTAACCACTGTTACAGAAAGCCTTACAGAGCCACACTTTCCCAGTAGGAACTGGTTATTCTGCAAAGACTCAGCCCTACTCCATTAACAGCAGTGGGCTTTCCTATTGAGTTCAAAGAGCAGATCATGTCACAAGATTATTTTTTGCAAAATCCTGTAATGTCTCTGACACTAGATTTTATTGATGGCATGTTTGATTTTGTATGCCAATTTTTGTACCGTGGTATGAACCACACTACTGTTGAAATAGATCTCAGTTTATGTCTCTATAACATCAATTTTTTGTAACATTCACAAGATATATGCCTGTCTTATTTTCTATTTGTCTCCGGAAGACTTCACAAAAGCACCATGAAGTGTCTGACAGATGTAAAATTTCTTATACGTACCTTAACTCATTCCAACAACCTTGCTACATTTCTTATGTTGGAGACTTTTCAAGTGAGAAATTAGAATTAGTCAGTATATTTAAAAATCAAATATAATAGTTCATGACTAATTGTACTAGACTGTAATCATAGCAAAATTCAATTGTAATAATTACATCCATGTGCAAAAGACTCTCACTATTGTACTGTGTGAGCATCTGAGAGCATCTTTACAATTCAGGCATATAGGAAATATGTGTCACCAACTATAAATGAGCAATTAAAAACATCCTTTTTGAGTACAGTGCTTTACAATTCAGTTACACCCAGACCCACAGGTGCCGCCCTCCTGTTCACGAGCAGTGTGATTCACAAGAAAAAAAAATACATATTTTTAAGGACCAAACCCCCCCAGCTACAACCTACAAGTGCTCTTCAAATTCTAAAACCCACTTGAGGCTAACATAGGAAAGAATCTGAGGGGAAAGCCTGGAGAGCTTAAGAGTACCAAAATTAAGCACTGCAAAGGAAGCAATCTTTGCAATTTTATCTACCCTATATAATTCAAAGGTCAAAAATACTTGTCAGTTCAAAAACTTCATTCTTTCCACTTAAAATGAAAGGATTTTTTTCATTAAATTCAGTTAAATTAGATCAAATTGTAAGGTTATATTTCATTGCTTTGCTTTTGGCAGTGGTTCAATGGCCACTCACAAGCTGACTTTATTCACTGCAAGCAGGACAAGAGCTGACTGGGAAGAGATAGAAGTAGCCCTTAGAAAACAATCTCCTCCCATTTTGCCCTTGAATTGTAAGCATTCACAGAAGACAGAAAAATAAAGTGTCTGAGGTCTAGACAAAATTTTGCTGAGTCACTCAGGTAAGCAGCTCAGCCAAATCTGAGAACCTCCAGCTGTGAAGAGCTGCAAATCCGTAGTGAAGGGTAACCCTCAAAAAGTGTGGATACAGCAGCTGAAATTCAGTGGCAATATTAACAGTCCACAGGCTTTTAAGCAACCATGGGATGCATGTGCACCTTTTATTCCTTCTCACATTTTGAATCTATGTGATGCTGTTTATTTTACTACCTTTTATTTCAAGATGAAGGAAATCTGTAGTCCATGCACAGAATTAACAAAATTAAAAAAGGCGGGGGGGGAAAGCACAAGTCATTTGAATTCAGTTTTTATGCAGCATGCCAAAATAGGGTGAAGTTAAAAGTGATAGCAGTGCACTGAATGAATTGTAAGGTTTGTTTTTATCTTTCTTATTGAACAGATTCCTGCAGTTTACTTTTTTGAGCATCTTACAGCATCTTTGGATCAACCAACAAAGAAATTCCTTTTGCACACAGCATGTGGTCAAATGAAGATTCTGTTCAAAGTGACATGAAATCAGAAATATTGGCTATATAACAGGTATTGTCTTTTTCTATACCTCTGTTCTTCATTGTCAGTAGTCACCATAACTGAAGAGACACACTCACAAAGAAGTAAGAAATGTTCAAAGTAGGCAACAGATGCTTTATTAGAAGGCAAACCTTTCTCTTTTCTCTATTCATTTTATCCTAACACCAGCAGGTTTCCAAGAGGGAGAAAAAGCAGCTTTGAACCGTTTTTTTCCCTTCCAACTGCTGTATTTTTAAAAAAGGTCCTAATTTCAAATGCTTTAGTGAAGTCTGACTTAGTGCTCTTATGCTACAAAACATTTAAACCTTTAATAGTAGGATCACTATGAGTTCCTCTTTATATTTGCATTTTTTTCTGATAATTAATTGGACAGACAAGTCCCAGTTATTGGTAGTTCAGAATTCTGCTCCTCCAGGACCCAAACAATACTCATCTTGGGTGGTTGGGAGCTACAGGGGACCTTTGACCTGAATAGCCTGGGAACAGTTCATGGATTTGTTCCAGTGTCCTATATGAAAACTGATTTTACCTCCTTGCATACAAAACTTGTGATGTTATCACCTCAAAAAGACTTATTACACCAGTGAGGCATCAGGCCAACCTCTTAATTGAAGTCAGTTGGAGTTTTGCTCAATCACTGAATACCAAATACACTGAACCCAAAGAAAAACAGCAGCCAGACATGAAGCAGGGGTAAAGCAGCCTTGTTGCACAGAAACCCATCGGCATCCTGCCTCGGAGCTCCAAAGGCCAGTGTCACGTGGGCACCACAACAGCATCCCTGGAGCCCTGTTTCACAGAAACGTTTCATCACACTGTGTTGAAACTTGGAGTTGTTCACTGTAGTTATAGCATGAAAAAATAGCAGGACTTGCACATTCTTATATTCCATGTCAATGAACATGGATGAATAGGCACAAATAGGGCTTAATGCCTATTTATGAGACAATGTAGGAGCCATGGGGACTGGATATACATCAGCATTGTGTATGTGCTCTCCACAGAAGCACAGTAACTGCCGTTCAACACAAAAGTTTTGTTTAGACCAGCAAGAGTATCAAAGTAACAGTTGACTAACCAGGATCCAGGGACATGAAAAAAGATGTAAAAAACTGCAGTCAGTAGGGAGTTACTAGAATATAATTTTGTGTAGCACACCACATTTGATGTCACTCAAACTGCATCGTGAATGAACATTTTATTTAATTAATACTCAGTCAAATTATAGATTCTGTTCAATTGCTGACCAACAACAACCTCAGCTATTGTTCTCCATCTGCATTCCTTAACACACTCAAGAACATCGAAACAGGATGTTCTTCAGCTCTGGTTCTAAGATTATCAGACTCTCCAGGAAATCAGAAGCAATGAGCAACCACTCTGAGAAATCAGTGAGCTGTTTAACCCCCAAGGGGATTCAGTGATTCTGAAGTCTGGCTTCTGCCTATTTTTTTTGCTCCTAACCTGTACCTCAAAAGCTAATGATCTGTTCAAAATCTCCTGGGCACCTCTCTTTTTCATTCCTTCTTTTCTATTTTCAGAGAAATGGACAAAGCAACGCTTGATGATTTTTTTAATGTGTTTTAGGTAAAAGCACAGTAATCAGAGACCAGCCTTTCCTACGTTATACTTAACATTCCCTTGCTTTTCAAAAGCTCAACTAGTCAAAAGTTTTAACTATAAACTAGTTTTCACTACCAGCTTCTGCCTGCAGAAGAACTAACTAGCAGTGGCAACTTTTAGAAATTTGCGCAATGGTTGCATGCAGCAAACCTGTGGTTCCTTGTAAAATAATCACCTGATAAACTTTCAGAGAATTTGCATTGTTCCATGTCTACTAAATTAAAGTAGAAGGGGGCACTGTAATAGCACAATATCTGTCCTACAGAGTTCGGTTTATTATCCAAAAGCTGAATTTCTTTTCTGCAAAGAAGCTGTTAGGGTGACAATTTAAAAATTACAACGTAAAAAATGTAGAATTAATACTTTCACATGATCATTATTACATTTTTCCAAGGACATATTCAGAACACTGAGGTATTCATCTCACAGGAGCAGAATTTGGTTTTTTCTATGTATTTTAATGCTCATGAGAAAGAAATTAAGATGTCAGTATTTATTGCTGTTTATTTACATTTTGTATATTAAGCTTTGCACAAATATATCAGAAATAATACAAAAACAACACCATAACATAAAGGAGTTGCCTGAAAGAAAATTATTTCTAGAATGGGACCACACATTAGACTGTTGAAAAAATACATGTATTGAAAGGTATCTTCCTGAAAAAAGCAAATTAACTTATAAAATTAAAATCTGGAAAGCAGGATTACATGAGGAAAACAATAATGGGGAGAAAGTCATGAAAGATTCAGAGAGTACATTACCAAAGAATAAAGCTATTGTGCAAATGAACTGGATTAAATTAACCCCCAACACTAGGGCTCATTCAGAATAAAAAAGTAAAAATTTAAGAAGTATGGAAGTGACCTAAGTGTGCAGAAATTGCAGACATTACTTTATGAAATAGGATTTTGTGGCTTGTATCTAAATATGTGAACACAATCCAAGTTTCTGCTAAACACTGAGCTTTGACCCTGTTTGTACAGGCATGGTTTGCTCAAGAGGGAGAATAAGGCAGTTGTCACAGGAGGTGGCTGTTGCAGTCTCCACTTCCCATCTTCCTGAAAATTAAGTTCTGTGTGGTTTCTAGTCCCTACATATCTACATTTCTATTGAAGCAAGATTTATTTAGAAAAGGTTTTTATCAGAGTATATTTTCATAACTGGGTGGAAAAAAAGTCCTTTGTCACTCACCTGTCACCAGCAGGGTCAGAAATTACTTGTTCTTGTCAGAGTATTCAAAGCAAGCTTGACAAAATGTAGCAGTAGCTGTTATTGGATCAGTGGTCGGTGCTGATCCTACCCCAGATGGCAGCGCAAACAAAAACTTTGGCAATCACAGATATATCAAGTGAGAGCTGGGGAGGAAAGAGGATATAATATAAGGCAGTCTTTTTGCAACACACTGTGAAACGTAGAGAAATTGCTGAACTGCTCTAATAGTTCAATAATTCCTCCTGCTGAAGAGGAATGGAATAAATTTTAGAAAGCAAATCTTGAATGACAACAAAAAGAAATGGTCAAGCTGCAAGATAAGTATGCAGTAAGCAGAAAAACTAATTTAGCTGGAATAAAAAAAAAAAATTACGGCCAATAAATTAAATCCTAGATCTAGTAAATGGAATGGTTTTGTTTGTTTGGGATTTTTGTTTGGGTTCCTTTTTTTAAGCCAACTTCAGAAAGACCAGCATTTGCCTAGTCTATTATTATTTATTCACAAAAAAGAAGCTACAAATTCTCTAATATATGGAAGTGATAGAGACTTTGTGTTAAAACCCAACTACAAGCATTCTGCTTCCTGAATTGCTATGCTTTAGTACTGAGTTTCCTAAAGGCAAGCACAGGGCAAGAATTTACTCAGACAATAGGACTGTTCACTTCAGAATTTGTCTTTCCCTAGAAGTCTCCCAGTTAAAGAATGTTTCTGTTCTCATCTCTAAATGCATGGGCAAAAGCCACTCGCATGTATAGAAAGAGGGAAGGGACACAGACTACTACAGATACGATGACTGATGAAGTTCAGCCCCCAGGCAACTACTTCACACTGGCAGATGTCCTCTTAGGATTGCCCAGGGTACTATACAACCCCTTACAGTTTTATCCGAAGGCTAGGGTTTGGAAGCACCCAAGTAGTAAAGCATTAGCCCTGAAATACTAAAACTTCCAGGGGAATAACATTTGAAGGAGGACAGAGGTATTTTCATCTGCTATCCACTGCTGAGAGCAAGCTTTTAGCTTGGTGCTGGGGTCTAAGATCCTGAGAAAGATAGGCCCTTGCACTTACATGATCATCACCTATATCAAACAACTCAAACAAAAAAGAACATCTCTCATGTAAATCTCTTTAGAAAATGAATAGAAAGACCTGAAAAGGTTAAAGGCTACAGCGTTTAGAGCTTTTATTCATACCAAGGAAAAAAAGAGGAGACAGTGTTCAAAAGTTTTATTCTTAGGCCATTTTCAACAATTCCCTTTTTTAAAAAAAAAAAAAAATCTATTTTTACGAGAACACTCTTACCTTATACAGAAGGCTCACAAATAGTTTCTTTTTCTTTCCCTCTGTGTATGCCTGTGTGTATCTGAGAATAACACTGTGTAAATCTCTCCCTTGTTCTTTATGTACTACCTTATGACAAATACCTTCTGAAGAATCAGGGGAGTCCATTTAAGGTCTGTTATGTTTCAGATTTAAACATCCCCTGACACCCCCTCTCAATTAGATTGTCACCTCAAGTATTAGAATAACTGTTACAAGATACTCAAATAGCACAGGCATCTCTACGTGTGTTTAACCATACAACAGAAAAACACACACGTGTGTGTATATCACACTTGCATATATATACATATATGTCTTCCATGTAAATACATATAAATACCTAACCAAATGATCCAGACATCTTTTCTACATCTGAAGACATATACCAACCTACATAAGACCATATTTTATTTAGTTGAATCCTAAATCATCTTCAGTGAGTTGCTGCTCTGGAAACATATTTTAACAGAGCCTTTTAAAAAAATGTAACCCAGATAGCTCAAGACAAATGAAAAATACACCTCCAAGAACACCCATAGAGAAGTTGCTCATTTTTGTGGATTCCCCTTTTTCTGATATTATTGGCACTTTGGAATCCTTGCTACTATAGGGGCCCTTTGATCTCTACAGCTTGGCGCCACAAGTTTTGCCCTCTGTATGTTGTGAGACCTTAAAAAGGATTGGTTAAGGAGGGCAGCTTCTGTGTAATTGCACTTTAGCCATACTTAGAATGATTATGGCTTTCTTGACATCAGAATTATGGGTTATTAGCAGTATTTTGAGGTTTCTATGCTGGGAATATTGCAATTCCTCTCTGGAAGGCCTAAAGAGTTGAGTCTATAGCAAAGATGAGGTAAGAGTAGGTTCACATTCACTTAACTTAAACCAAGACTATTGCTTATGGGATTTATGCAATGCTTAAATGCTCACTCCCTTCTCTATGCTATACCTTCTTTTATTGTATTGTAGCAATACAGATTCTGAGTCTTTCCTGTACTGAGCACTTAGTGAAAGGAACATGTCAGAAAGTACAACCCAAATGTCGTCCAGGAAATAATAATAATCCTGTCATTATGATGAACTCTTCTACATTAAAAAATTGACCATTACAGGTATCAGTCTTGCTTATCCTTTTCCTCTAATATTCCAGTCCTTCTACTAAAGCCGAGGTTTCACTGAAAATGTAAAAAGGAAAGGAAGATCCTCTTTTTTCCTTATTTCTTTTAAATTTTGGTAATTAGCAAACTGTCTGCAAAGTAATATTTCCAGAAACCACACAATAGTTTGGACTTTTAAATTACTTTTTAAAATTATTATTATTATGCCTGAAATTTGAAATTCTTTTACAGACTTTCTCCATAATATCTCAGATAACATGCCCACATGCATGACACATGATGTATTACCCTGGTTGCATACAACTACTGGTGTCAATACTCCAAATGCTCTTAGGCCAGTCTCCACACTGAAAGACAAATCATCCAAATTATGCACAACTTCACTGTGTTAACTACTACATACATAGATGGTTTCCAGTCTCCTATGTTTTCAAAATAATAAAAAAAAATTTCAATTCCTTTGTAGTACTCTAATGAATAAACATTATTCTTCTTATCCCAGACCTGGGTATTCACCAGTAATTAATTTTCATAGCAGTTGAATTCGAAGGAATCAGAACTCAAAAAAAAAGATCAATATCAATTGACTGATGAATTTTCCCCTATTCTCTTCAATATAACTTAAAGAGAACTTTTGATCACTACCAAATTTCTAAAGGGAATACGATTTCAATGTTAAGACTAATAAGACTAGTTTAATCTCATCCCTATAAACAAATCAGCTTAAGCCTAATGAAATCTTATTTTTGCACATTAATGTACAAAGGGAACAGTTCAGGGTAAACAGACTTGTTGTATACATTGTTTAGAGACTATTGACTTTCGAATTAGGCTGCTTTTCAAACATTTCACGTCAAAAATATAGTCAAAATGCAAATGTAGCATAAACGGCTCTATAATAAATGCTCATTCAACATTTATTCTTTCTCAAATCATCTTTTAAAGCTCTTTCATGCTAATGTCTAGAAGATGTGACATTAGAAAAATTGCTTTGACATGCTAAGGGGCTCCAAGATTAACAAAAAGAGAAAGAACAAGATAAAGCTTTCAAAAGACCTATTTCAGAGGAATTATTACTTCCTTTGAAAGTCTTCCAAGGTTGCAGTGCATTTAAGCTTGTTGGCATACATGTAAATGAAGGACTACAAAAGTATTGCACTAAATACAACTTGAATTAAACCTTCAGGCTAATGTTAAGGAATAAGGATAAAGGCCAGATCCTAGGCTGGCAACAACTCATTTAAATTAAAGTTCTTTATTTGAGGATATGAATAACGGAGAATTATTTTTTTTAAATATCAATGCAAGAAATTATAAATGTAATTCCCATATAAAATAGCTTGGACTGATGAAACTTTCTGATTAAGCAACTGGTATTCTAAAGGGATATATTAATGTACTATGAACCATGCCGTAAAACAGAAACAGTCTCAACCAGCAACTTATTCTCCTTATGTAAAAATGTCCCATTCCACCACAGAAATTCTTGATTTCATAAGTAAAAGACAATGGGGATGTGGTTATCATTAAAAAATTATTTTGCCTTGTAAGCATTAAGCTGTGATTTAACACTCTAGTCCTTTTATGATCCAGGGGAATTTTACATGCAGTTGCAACTTTCTCTTTAAGGTTTGTTAGGAAAGCATCACAGAGTAAGGTCCATTCAGCTGCAGAGGTTTGTATTATTTGTATAAAATTAACCATCAACCCAACTCTGCCACCCCTTTCCAGACAGATCTGCTCAAGAATTTTAGACTGAGGACAGACTGTAGAATTAATTACACAAGGTCATGCTTACAGACAAATAAACAGCAGATGTTCAGCTGGGACAGACAAACACAAACACCTAACACCAAAATTCTGACCTTGAAACCCTCCCCCTTAGCTGCCATGTAGCTCAATGGACTTCAAAGTCTAGAGTCAGCTTTTTTCCTGTAAAAAATTCTGGGCCCCTGATGTTAGAACAGAAATCAGAAATCCTCTTCTCTCCCAAGTTATATTGATCTGACATAGACTTATTACATTGCTATTGTGAATCCTCCTTTGTCTTACCACAACTTTAAAATAAACATGCTTGTCTAGCCTACAGAAATTAGATTGAATAATTAATTAAATAAATCAAGTCTCAGAAATATTTGGAAATATATATAAAATGAATGCAGTTGCAAAACCCAATAAATTAGCAACATCAGGGTTGTATTTCAGAAAACCCCGGGGTTGTTACCTTCCATTCAATAACCCTCATGCTACTTGGCAGCACAGTAGGTGCTTGATAAATTTCCATTTATTGATAGTGATGGATTCATGGCTCCTTTTTTCATAATATTTTGGTTTTTTTATAAAGAAAATTTGTTTAATGTTTATTGGTGCTTGTAAAGCTTTCCAGAAAGCATTAAAGGCACATTTAATTGTTTCATTAATAATATTCTTAACCTGTTACGTAAAATCTTACCTATTCCTGCCAATAGATTATGTCCTTTTCTCTCATCACTTTCCAACACCACAGACTTTCCATGCTGGTTGTACTTGTCAGTCCCTGAAGAGACACACTTGCACAAGTGATGACAGCATGGGCTTCTGTTCTTGCCTCACATTCTCTCTCACACCCATATTCAATTCATTCTCTGTCTTCCTCCTCCATGAAAGTATTGTTTCCTGGAGTCATCAAAAGTACATGACTTGGAAGCAGACCAGGATGGACCAAAGAAATATTCTTCCTTGTCTGGCCTGCCTGGTACTCTATGGGGCTAGACACCAAAATCTGTCTTCTAGTGAAAGATAGAATAATGTATTAGACTGTCTTTACAATGAAAATCCAGCAAATGCCTGGTCCTGTACAGATGAGCCAATTCCTATGTAGTACCCCCATTAAATGATAAACCACATTGACAGGTACATTTGCCATTACCATGTTTCCTCATAACTTGCAGTTTGTGCTATCATAAATTTGATGAAGATCAAGTACTGCCTCAAAAGAACCACATCACAGCAACAGCAGTTGTAGGAGACACGGCTGCAAGACATCCTTCTCAGAAGGATCACAACTTTCTCTAAGCAGGCTGCTTTGGAAAAATAGTTTATTAGCATTTAAAATCTACATGAATGTTAATAAGAATTTTAGATCAACAACACATGACAGAATATTTTGCGATGCATCTGCAGGAAAATACGTTTTAAGAGAAACAACTAGTGAAGAGCACCATCTTTATACGTTTTCTTTTTCTGAAGTATCTCAAAAGTATATGCCACTTAAAAATGGCAGTTACCTGCAAAACCTCTCCAATTAGCACCTGCCCTTTCTACAGCTAGACAGTCATAACTTCACTATGTACTACTGGTGTGAAATCTGAGTTTGGGCAGTTTTTTGAGGGGTGATCAGCATCGCACTGTTCACAAATTTAGATGTATTAGAAAGTAAATTTATTCTACAGAAACTACTAGATGAACTTAGATCATGCAACTTTCAATCAGTAAAATCAGAAACAGCAATATCCATATAGAAAACTGAGCAGGCATGAAGTCAGTGTTCAGCTGTCTTCACCTAACTTAAGCTGCTAAGAGATGTCAGTGCATATATTCAATTCATGTGCCCAATTTAAAAAAAGTAAAAAACATAAAATAAATCTATTTCCAATATTATAATGAAATTCACACCTTGAAATATTGACCATTGAAAGTGTTATTGAAGCTTAAAAGTGGGCTAATTTTTCTCTACAACATGATGTGTTCATATTGTCTTGCAGTCGCCTTAAAGCAGACGCAGTCATATACAAACAACAAAAAGAGAACAAAAAAGTCTTCCTCATTTTAGCCTTACATTTTTTAATTCCCCATAGAAATATCATGTGATATAATTAGGGAATTTTAGATGCAATTCTACAGATTCTTTCTTCTTAGCTCCCTTCCTCTCAAGGGAAGGGAGAAAAGGTTCCTGAGATGAATGTAAGGCTGTCAGCATTTGCTTTGGTTGCACTCATATTCCACCTGAACACTGAACCATTAAAAAAATGAAGCTCTTTGATGCAGACTTCCATTCATCTGCCTGTAACACAAAATGTGTGGAGCAAAACATCTTCTAAGCAGCTACTTTTCTATACGGGTAGTTCACCTGAGACTGCTGAGCAGGGAATTAAAAGAGATCATCTCCATAAAAATCTGCTTTGGATAGTAGCTTTGATAGGCCCAATAAATTTTGTAATAGAAATTTTTATTAAAAAGTGGCCTTCTTATTCCTGAGATTTCATGCATAGTGATTAAATTACAAGGAAACGTTAGAATACATCATTACAATATTCACTCGCCCCACAGATGCAGAAACAATTTTTGCTCATATAAACAATTATGTATTATTATGATATAAATAATGGCTGATTGAGCCACACTGTTGTGAGTGGACAGGGCAGTGCTCCTGGAAAAGGGAACCAAAAGCAGTGCAATTAAAATGTTCAGTAATCCACCAGCTGCATGTCAGTGTTTCTGACAAAGCTACTGCTGTTCAGGTGTAAACCCCCATGGAGTGTAAATGCTGTGGGAAAAAAGTTACTTCCTGCCTTCTCCATTGTGTGATCTCTTCCCACATTACACTCACTTTGCCAGACTCGTATTCCAGAAGCTCCTTGTAGAAAAGCAGTCCTTTTTCACTAGCTTCCTTATATTATCAAACTCATTCCACAAATCTTTGGGAGGAGTCCCAAAGTCACCTGGTCATGCAGTAACATCTGTACTAGATCCCGTTAGCTCTGGATTGTAGAGGCAGACTTCAGCTGGGTCTCAGTAAACTGCTTTTTGCCTTGTTTTCCCTTACACTTTTCCAAAAGGCCTCAGTCATGCATTAAATATTTCCATCCTAGATGAAAATACAAGGACAAAAGCTCAGCCTTACTATCAAACTCGAATTTGCAGCTAGATGCAAAGATATGTGCTGCTCAAACAGAATTTATGAACTGTACATATTTAGATACTATAAGTTATCAAAGTCTAAATTAATTCTGGCCATGACTCTTGCTGCATACGTTCAAGCCAGTACGTTTTTTCTGCAACTACCATAAAAAGCAGCAATGTGACAGGCATATTTTAATGTACTATCAATACACATAATTAACATCATAGCCACTGGTCATTCTACTCAACTTCAGCACACAGTGCTTCTGGGCTTAGCCTGTGTGCCACAAACTCTCCTGTGCTCTTGGGATCCACATGTTCCTAATTACATTTCCACATGCCAACAAATTCTTGTGGCTACTGCAGGTCATCAGAAGGCACTTTTTCCACACATGTAGCTGTGTTATTCTTTCCTAAATCAAACAGTCCAACAGAGATCTGGTATGGTTCAGCTATCCTTTACATGCCACAGAGAAAGGTCTTGGAAACCAGGACAGTGCTCAAATTTTAAGGATCACTGGCCTTGCAGGAATATAATGGCCCTTAGTCTGAAACCATGCAAAATTAAATGAAAGTAAATACAATTTTTTATTTACAAACATCACAACAATTTACAGTTCAGTCACATCACCACTAAAAACTAAAAAGACACTGAAGAAAGAAAATCATACTTAACTAAAATAAAAGAAAGGAAACTCTTTGCCCTCTCTACATCCAGCTGACAAGTCGCAGGTGCTTACACACCCTTTCAATCAGGGATTTGGTCAAAATCCATTCACAGGAAAGTATTTCAGTTTAGGGAATCATGCTGGCTTTATATAAGCCAATATAACTATTTAGGGGACTCCAAAATGTAGGGAGATTCCTTCAGATTTCAACATCTTTCTTTTATTTCCCTGCAAATATGAATGAACAGGAAACTTCATCTGTTCAGGATGCTCTTGACCCTCTCTCCTATGATTTTCAGCTGCCTTCACTGCTGCTGTGGCAAAAGATATTATGTAAGAATAATTAACCCACAGAAGAATAAAAGACACTTTCCCATTAGGTAAAGCAATATTAAAATCTAAGTGTGAAAAATTTCCATGTATTTACCTGAATATTTCACATATGTTTGAAAACTCAAATCCACACTTTACTGAAAAATATACAGGTGACTAATATGCAGTTCAATATTTGATATCAATTGGGATGTAACATAAGACAATTTTTTAGCATAAAAATGGGCTTGAGATAATTGACCTTAGTTCAGCTCTGAAGGGAAATTATTACGACCTTTAAGAGGACAACTAAGCAAATATAATTACTGCAGCAAGACCTGATATGCATGACAAAATTCAGATGTGCCATCCATATATGCAACAAAGGGTCAAATCTACTATTTGTTACAGTTTCTGGGAAGAGACTGACTCCGTATTACAACTACACCAAGCCTCAGAATTAGGACAGACTTTTTGCCATGTCGTATCATAAACGTTATCCTAGAACCCCACAGAGCTGCAGTCAGAACAGCAGCTCCATAGGAGGAAGCCATAAAACATTTCAAATAATTAATTCAGGGTATGCCTGAAACATCCTCATTTTGGTACTCTTAGAAAAACTGAGTTACAAAGCAATACATCCTTTAATGCAGTTGTCCCCAAATCTCTTGCCAGTCTTGAGAAGATTAAGAATTTTGTCTGTGGTGCTTGACAGAAATGAAAAATTCTCACACTGTTTCTTAAAAAACAACCTCCATTAGTTTTTCTGCTTCAATTTGTTCACTGGGGGGGGTTCCATGCTCCATCCCCATGCTTTGCTTCATTGGGCTGGAATTATTCAGTGTTGATGGTCAATGTTTATCATGCAAGAACAATCATGCTGCTAGAAAGGGGCACTTCGAAGGCTATATTGTTAAGGAGTATTTCACATACACACACAGAATCAAACTCATTACTTAGCAGACATTTCCCAAACACTGTTATCCTGGACGGATCCTACAATATCTGCCATACATTTTACAAATAATAAAATCAAAATAAATGCCATTGTTCTGCAATTTCTTTTTTAGTCGAGTTTGTTTTAAGATTGTGGAAATTTTTGTACATACCAAACACATGCCTTTCTCTCTATTTCAATTTAGCAAGAGTTGATGTGTCTGTTAACTTTAACAAGTATCCTCAAGGAATGCTTTTAATTATCAAATATATTATGATATTGTCATCTGCAAATCATTTGGCTTTAAAAGTTTACTTTCATGATATTAATGTAGAAATACTCCACAAAAATGCTTGGGGAAATCAATCTTTTAAACAGAAAGCAATTCAAATCTGAAAAAAAAAAATGCACTCTGTATTATGATTTAGAAAAGTTAGTCTTTTTCACTTCTAAATTCTGTTTCTCAGATACACAAAAAAGATTACAGAGGACCAATGCCTAGATGCTTGGCACCAAAAATTCCATAATCATGTCTTTATTTTTAAGATTGATGCATACAGTGCTTTCATCTGGGGGTGCTACCTATTTTTCCTAATTAGCAGTTTGAAAGAGAATGCCAGAGTTTTGTAATGCAGAGGGAATGCTTTTTTCTCATCTCAGTCTGTTCCAAATGTCCTGTCGACTAGCAGGAATCTTTGAAGTTGTTCTGTGACTCTATCCCTTGAATCACAATCATGTATAAATGCTGTTACTCATGCTTACATTTGGCTTCTATTTTCCCTGCTTCCTGAAGCAGGCAGTTATTTGTCCATTATAAAATATTCTATGTCCATCCTTCACAATAGTCACAGAAAAACTAAAACCTGAGAACTTTCTATTTAAAATATAATTAGACTGCACATAGTATAAACCCTCCTTTTATCTATAAAGCAGCAGAGGCAATTGAGTGGGCTGCACCCTTCTGATTCAGCAGCATAAGCACAGGCCTCCTTCCAAGGGACGCCAAGCAGGAGCAGCTCCCCATCTTGATATCCATGCACAAACCTTGCTGTCCACCTGCCCCTCATTTATAGAATCATAGAACAGCCCAGGCTAGAAGGAACATCAAAAAATCACCTCTCCAATGTTTATCTGAACTGTTGCAATGTCTCTGTGGATAGACAGCACTTTTTTTATACTTTCTTGCTGGTAGAAGCAAGTGTGGTTTAGACATGGGAAAGGTGATATTAATTAGAATCAGCCAAGTACTTCTAAACGCAGAACTTTCCCCTCCCACTAGCCAACATGCATCAGGCTTCAGTGGTGGCTGTTCATTTAGAGCTGAAGTTGCAATGGCTATTGAAAGAAGGATTAGTCTCTCATAGCTAACAGCCTATGCAAAATGAACTCAGCTCTCCCTCTTGGTGGAGAGGTGTATCAACCACAAGAACCGTACAGCTGACAAACTCAAAAAACCTTTTTCTTCATTACAGCATCACTTAGAGCAAATTAGAGAACACTTTATTCACCTCTCCTCTTAGAGTCACAGCAAGTAGTGGCAAAAATTCAGCCTGCTGCACCATGTGCCAGAAGATTTTCCACCCATAAGCTCTGACTGGCAGGTATCAGAAGCTCTGGTAAATACTTGCAGTGGCCCACTTAGTAACACTGTTTAGACAGATTTCCTGTGGCTTAGCATGTTATATTTTTTGACAACCAGTGCATAATTCTCATTTTGTAGTAAAATTTTAAATAAGGCTTTTGCCTACTTCAAATATTTTTCTGACTAAAACTTCTTCCTCAGGCAAGTGTTATATTTTAGTTGTAACTAAAAATATGGTACAACCCTTAGGAATTGAAATCTGCTCCACTGTTTAAGGCTTGGAACTTAAAGCTCTACTGGGCACAACAATTAACCCCTACACAGTTTATAGCCCTGGCTAGAACTGTTTATACTATTTTGTGACTAAGACAGAATGAACCAGGCAGAAAATCATAAACAATTTCAGCCTTATAATACTCAGAGTTATGCATTGGTATCTTGTTTGCATAAATTATCACTTTGTCCTTTTACAAACCGAAAGGTAATATAAATCCACAAGCAATATAACATGCTGGCTCTGATCTTTCCTTACTAGACTAACAGCTTTATTTTAAAGCATGATCGGAATCAGGTTTATATTGTTTGCACGTGAGGAAGAAAAAACCAAACAATACAGAAAGTTACATGCTATAAAAATATATTTGAATAACTTTTTCTAACAGTTTTTGAATGTAAAACAGGATGGTAAAAGTTCAGCAAGATAAAAACATTGCAAAAACAGAGAAAACTGAAGATTCCATTACTAGCAAGGGAAATTGGTAATAATTAAATAAAATTGTTGTTACTGTGTCTGTAAGTCTTTAAAGTCACAAGTTAAATTTCAGTGTCACAATGAAATCTCGAGCCCTTTGTAATTAGAGGTATTACATTATATTAGCTATTTCTCCACCCTGCAATTCCTGCTTCCACAGACAACATTCTCTTAAAGTAAAACCTATCACATGCAGTACATAACTCTTCCTGGAAGAAGAGCTCCATTTGTTGAAAAACACTCAGACTTGTCACAAAGCACTACCATGTACCCTTCAATCTTGTAAATAAACATTCTGACTTCATTCTGTACCACTTATGGTCTAATTAAACAGCTCTTGTCTCTTGTCCAAACATCCACTGAAAGACTTCAAACAGCAAGAGGGAAAGTTCACTCTACAAGAGGAACAAGGTTCAATAACAGAAGAACCAAATCTTGTTCCTTTCAGCCTGAGAGTTCCTACACTCTGCTCTTTCAGAACCAGACAATGATTAATCTTCCAGCTTGATCAACAGTGTCTTGCAAGACTGAAAAAGACTTTTCCCCCCTTTGCCCCAACAGTGTTCTTAGTGTAACGGGAAAGCACCCCTGGGCCTAAGACCAATCACAGAAGAGCAGTCTTTTTCAACCTGGTGTTCTGACACTTGGTCCCCCACAACCCTTCTTTCACGTGAGTCAAGCCCCAAGATGTTTCTCCATAGATGCTCCAAAAACTGGAACAAAATTTCCTTTATTCCTAGGTGCATCTCTGCAAAGACAAATAAAGCTTCCAAGCTAAACCAGTCCCACTGTTTCACTCCAGCTGCAAGTGCACCATCCCATTCAAGCTCTACAGTAGGTCCCACCTCCCAACTAACTGCTCCAAGCAGAGTTATTGGATGGTGCAGGGCATCATAAGAGTTGGTTTAGCTGGAGTATAATTTCCTTCAGGTCAAAGTGACATCCCACAATGTACACTGGTGCTATCGGAAAACCTCAGGCACAAAGCACATGAGCAAACTCAGCAAAGCAGCATCAATATATTTTCTTTCTATCATATGTTGCTGGGTAAAACATAAGTAAATTAATCTCATGGAACATCCCCACCCAAATAAATGCTTGCATGTACAGATCAGAGGCATTCACTGTTCATAAATATCATAGCAACATAGGAAAAAAGGTAAATCTCTGCTTCTCAATGGTGCTGATCCTTTGCCAAATAAGCAATACTCTCAGAAATTAAGTCTGATTGTTTATTTTTTTGCCTTTTCAATACTGAAAGAAAAAAAAACCCACAAGGAAAAATCTAGCAAAGTTGCTGTATAAGCCTCTAACCATTCTTGAACAAACTCAACTTCAAGATGTGTCTGATACTTACAACATTCTGCTTAAATAGGACACACTCAGATAATTTGTGTAATATTTACAGATTTGGTCAACAAAGAATCTAAGTAGAAGAGAGACCATTTAAGGATCACTTGTTTTCCTGGGATAAGGTTTTGTTTGGATCTTTACTCAATCACTTTTATCTTAGAAAGTGTAAGTACCACTTAACCATGGTCATGGACCACTGGAACATTAGAATTCTTTGACTAGCCAATAGCTGATGTGACAAAGGAAGGATGTGGCCTCTGAGACCGTCATTGTTAGGTAAAGATTTAAGGGTATTTTTATTTAGCTCTTAATTTGCAAAAGCTTGACACAAGCAAAATGTCATTAGAAATTCAGAACATTCATCTGAAATACATTAGCTAAACAAAATTCTACCACAATGAGTCAACAGAAGTCACAGAAGTTCTGTTAAGGCAGAGAAATCAATGATATTTCTTGATCATCTGTGAGTAAAAAGTAATTTGACATCATTTCCTTAATTTGTAAACACACTTATCCAAATCCAATTTCAAATCCATTTCTTATAAAATCATGTGGTCTGGGGGTACCTTGTCTTCCTTCTATTCTGCACCTAAAGTTTTGTTATTTCTACACGGTTCTATTTTTACAGGATTCCAAAGCAAAAACCTGCTCAAAACTTGTATGATTCTTCAGAAAACCCCACCATCCTTCCTTTTTCAGGAGAGTGGCCGCTGTGGTCATTCATTTTTTAATTTTAATGTCATTTGTGGTTGCATTCCATAAAATACTTCATCCATAACAAATTTGTGGTCCAGTTATGCCTTATTCATTTTGATCCTTCATCCATGTTGATAAGGATTTAATCATGGGAGTTATCCTCCTGGTTTATTTGAATGACCTTGATTAACTGGACCCTAAATTTCTAAATATTTGCATCTAGATCTCTTTAGTTTACAGTAAAGTGGCATAACTTGAATTATTCTCTGAATTTCCACTTGAATTTTGGTTTAATTTCAAACATGGTATTGCTTTTTCCTAATTGTTTTTTGTTGTGCCAGAGTAAAATAAAGCCTTAAAACAGCAAAAAGATAGCAAGAGAACAAAAAAAACTTGCTCATATCAGGTGATACACAGGAGAGTTCAAAAATGTGTGAACAGTACAGAAGGAAAGAAACAACAAAAAGTACTTTAAAATAGAAAAATTTAATAACCTACAAGAAATTTAAATGAGAGGAAAAAAGTAAAAGCATTTTAGTGTCAAGTTTAACAAAAACAGAAGGACGTTGTGTAACTTGGGATGGATTCCTGAACAGTTAAATGTTGTGAGGGACTGCTTTTGCTGTGGAAGTTTTGCTAGCAGTGACCAATTTTAAGAAAATAAATCACTAATAAGATGGTTTAAAAATTCAAGCAACATATGGTCAAATGCACTGTGCCACTGGGAGGACCTGATATATGAGGTTGCTCATGATTTAAATAACACTGGTAGTGATACCTCACTAGGCACTTCATATAACATGTTAAACCAGATTGGCATTCAATGACCCTTCATTTTTGTAAACAAGATTGAATGAAAGCCACATTGCACAGAATGGTGACTAAAATCAAGTTAGTTAATGGAGTGCCTAAGCCAAAGATGTTTATGTAATTTTGTTATGTAAATGTTAATATATGAAAAGCATTAGCTAATGATAACTATGGCACAGTGGTATTTCTAATCATACTACAAGATTATTCACAATACTTCAAATAACAGCTGAAAAAGCTCATTTAGTACAAGCCATTCAAGAGCTGTATTTTTCAATCCTAAACCTCCAGCCATATGGCACTGGAAAGAGACAAAGTACTTTTCCTTAGAACATTATAGTAATGAACAGCTATTCATATGTCAGTATGGAATTATGTTTATCTTATATGTGGGCACTGTAGAGAAAAATAACTCATTTCCATGAGAATAAAATAGTACTAAACATATCATATCTATATCAGCAGCCGTTGATCTGAATCTCCTTAATTGTCATGCTAATTTAAGCCTCAAAACAGAGTCCTCCTTCACAGTAATTCTGGAGAATCTTACAAAAAATGAAGCGATGATTATCTTTTTCACTCAAGAGAATAAGTTTAATAACTTCCCTGTCCTTGCCTTTTGTGAATAAAAATAACAATCATCACCAGCTATAAGTAAAATATCCTAATTTCCTACCATGCCTATAAGCAAAGGGATAAAATAATGAGAAAGCAAAGCAGACACTTCTGTGGTAAGAAGATAGAAGACAATCCGCAATCCCACACAGTAGCAGAGCTGATAAATCACTATCATACCATAGTCCTTTGAGTAATTTTCTTTAGGATGACAAAGTCCTGCTGCTGAATTCACAAAAAGGTAGTTTGTCCACTGAATGCAGATATACAATTTAAAATGACAGTATAAGCTCAGCATAAAGGTCTTTGAATACTATTTGCAGTAGAGCTTTGTAGAGATTTGAATTTCTAGTTTCAGCAAATGAAGTGATTGCAAATAATAGCAGCTTTTCCAGTGTATAGCATGTGCTTGGCTTTTTGAATTAATTGCTTTGCCTTTGTAAATGCTGAGGCACAGTAAGTGGTATAACCAAGAAAGCCAAATGTTCAGAAAGGGAGGATGGAGGCAGTCAGAAATTACTAGCTAGAAATCACTCTTATGCCATACCATGCAGGAATAGACAGTGGGATGTACCGTTAAAAGGTGACGGGAAAAGCAGACAAGGTAAAAACTGCACTGCATCATTTAGAAAAGTACTGTGGGGTGGCTGCACTGCAAACAAAGTATGTAAGCAGGCATCTCCTTTGTTGGCAAGGCTGAGCTTACATAATTATTTAGCCCTTTCCTTGTTCACACTCCATATTCATTTCCTGCCTAATATTTCTGAGAAGGAGAGGTAGGCAAGAAGCCCTAGAATTCTAATAACACAAAGCCCTCAGCTGCTTGTTTAATTTCACTTGAGTTTTGTGGCAGTCACCATATGCACTTACCCTAAATCAAATGCTCCTGCTGTGCACAGTGCCAGTACTTACAAGATCAAAGCCTTAAAATAGATGATGCAAGTTAGTAAACTTTTAAAATATTAAAATTGAAATGGGACATACTCTTAGCAGTTTCATAATGCCAAAAGTAAGCTTTCTGCATGCCATTTACATCCACCAGCACTCTCCCCAGCATGCATGGATATTTTCAAGGTCTTCTATTGCATTATGTTGTGTCAGTGCTGCTAAACCTAAAACCTGATGGTAAAACAGACACCATGCTCCAGGGATTATTATTGTCCATCCCATTATAAATGTGCGACTTCTTAGACATTGTCAAATGTATTTCAGGACACATTTGCTGGATGTTTCACAATAGTCATGACACTGGGAGCTTCCAATACTGAAGCTGAGCGAGAAAGCCCTGCCAATACATGGTGCCTGCTTAGCTTGAATTGTTTCGTGCTTTGTCATTAGTTTTGCTTTGCTATATCATGCTACAGGATAGGCTTATTTGAATATTTAATTACTATGAATTGGACTCCATGACCCTCGTGGACCCCTTTCAACTCAGGATCTTCTATATTTCTACCTCCAAACATTCCATGACTGCAAAGTGTCAACAGACAAGCAGTAGCTCCTAGAACTGTGACAGGGGTACACAAAGAAGGGAGCGATCATTTCTGGCAGTGTTCTCCCAAAACACCAGTGGGGAAAAAGGCTTTTCTAATGCAGAAACATGCACCTTAAACAAGTTAGTTGTGTTGAATGACTAGAATGTAAATATTTTTCATTTTATTCCTTTTTTTTTTTAAGTCCGTGAAACATACCTGAGTTTTCTATTGAAAGGTTTGAATAGTCTTTGATTAAAGTGTGAAAATCAATTGTAGGCATGAAGAAACACCCTTCACAGGAATGGGAAAGTAGACATTTGGTCAGTAGCCTGATTTGATAAAACAGCAGTAATATAGTGGAACCAAAAGGAACTGACATAACTAATCTTTTAATCCTGTCGTCTTCTTCTTCTATCCATTTGTGTACAGAATAAAGGGGGTCGACAATAAGCCATAAAAATGCATATGTTGCCCAGCAGGGTTTCCATTTTGGCCTGTCTTATATGCTATGGAATTGAGATTTTCTCATCTTTCAATCTGAAAGTGGTCAAACTGTTCTATTTATTTCATGCAAGCTGTAGCTCTCTCTAGCACAGCTCACTGTTGATATATGAACAACAGGAAAATAAACTCAGAATCTAAAATAATGAAACAAGTGGAAAGAAAGAATGCTGAACCACCTCAAACACCAGCCTACAAATTAAAATCCCTCTGTATAAGTACCTGTACAACAAATAGGTAAAGTTACCTGGATAAATCTGGAATATTATTTTAAGACAGAGCAAAATCTTTATAGATTTGATAATAATAAAAATTTTGATCAGTTAAGTTTTGAATGATGTGCAGGATATTTTATAAATACTAGATAGAAATAGTCTTTCCTACTTGGTTAAAAATGATACAGTACAGTCAATAAAATTCAGGCATCTGCTTCTCTTGCTGATTTTATCTCTAAATTATTACTTTTATCATCATCGCTACATCATCACTGTACTAACTAGCAAGTTTGTCCTCTTTTTTTCCAAAAGAGATTGCTGCATGGAATAATTTTGCTCAACTGGTTGTCACTTGCTGTTGCTTGAATCTCAGAAACATTGGTTCCTGTAAGTCAGTACATCCACAAAACCAACCTACTTCTAACATTGACCTTATCTTCAGATCTGCAAACAGCTTGGCAGGTGGTTCACATAACTAATATATAATTAGCCAACATAATATGGAAGCATTTTCTACCATCCTTTAAAAAATACAAATTCAATTTATCAGTGGCATTTTGTTATTTTTGGTACAGTTGTAGAAGAGGTAAGCATCTTCTTTCAGACTGAAAACAATTCTTTTCCCTCCATTTAAATTCTTGAGGTTCTTGCATCAATACTTGCAGACTGAACTCTGCTAGTCTGTTAGGAATTCTGCTCTAAACACGCAGATCCATTTCTCGAGAAAGTCTTTTTGCATGGAATCCTCATTTTTTTCTCCCTCTCCTTTTTCTACCATAATTGTCACAGTAATAGCAGTAGGTTTGTATGACAATTTGATGTCTATGAAACTACTCACAAAACAACAAGCAGTTTTCCCCAGTAAAACAGGAATCTGTTTTTAATACAGAAATATATTTGCTATTATAATCTTGTTATTATAATCTCTGGGTTCTGCTGTTGTTGTCAAAAAAGAGGAAATAGTTTCAGTAGAATTAAATGTGATTTCAGTCTGCTAGGAGTTATTTCTGGTCTGAAAATAGGAGTATTTGCATATAAAAATGACACAATTTTTTTAAAAAACCAAACAAAAAAACCAACCTGTCGTGTCACAGAGATTGCAAGGAACTCAGGAACTCTAACTACTTTAATTCCAAGAACTCAGTTCTCATTTTAGCCTCCAGAAACATGCTCCAGGACTCTCTCATCACACATCAAGCAAACGGTATTGTTACAAATTTTTCTCCTTGCAATAGTACCAAAAATAATGAGTTTGCACAACTGCTTCTGCAAGCACAAGGTGCTTGGACTCCAATGATCCTTGTGGGTCCCTTCCAACTCAGGTGTTTCTATGAGTATGTACACGTAGCAGCGCACTTGGCAGAAGCTGCTGCTTTTGAGTTTCAGGTTTGGTGGGAGAAAGCCAAGGCAATGCCCTCAAGCTTCTTCCTCCAATATCTGAACCCTCTACCTGAGCTGTGGTGAAGTCCCATATTTCTCTTGTATCCATACCTTAGATCCCATATATGGCTGTGCCCTGGAAAGCTCTCCCCTCCACTGGTCACTTTGAACTACACAGTTTCCCATTGGGTGTTTCCTGGTCCCACCTCTCCTTAAAAGAGCCCTGCAGGGCTTCCTTGTGCTCTTTCTTCTGGGTTACTCCATCCACCTGGATATCTCTGGACTCCCTTCCTGGACCCTCAGAACACAACACTGGATTCATAATAAACGGCTGTTATCCCAGGGAAGAGCCCTCTGTGTAGCCTTTTATTCTTGTTGGCACTAGAACACCACGCTTGGGGAAACTCTTGTCCTAGAGGAGCCAGCAGAGATAGGTTATCTGCTGTAGCTAGAACTCTGTCCTTTGGGAGAGTTGTAAAACCATTGCAACTCATCCCAGCAGGGATTTCGCTCGCATAAAGGCGCTGTTGCTACGTCGAGAGCACCGGGTTAAGCGCCTTTATGTACAGTGTAAGCAAAAGCACATGATGAGGACATATTATCAAATCTCTTTAGATGTCAGAAGTAACCCCAATATTGACAGAGGGGCATTTAACAGTTTTCTTCATATCATCAGATGAGGTAAAATGTGACACATCAGCTTATATCCAAGGAAAATTTTGTCCACAGGAGGTCATGGATATTTAGTTCATAAGCAAGAAAAATATTTTCATGTAGGGATTTCCAGATACTTCTAGCAGTTATAGAAACGAGCAGTTGCCAGTATTTTATAAAGATGCTTATCATTTACCATTACATTACACCAGCACTTCCTTTTACTGTCATGTTGTAGAAATATAATAAATAGTAAAAGTTATTTATTTCGTTATTATAATGTCCTATATTGTTTTCACAAATATCTGTGTCTTTTCCAAATCCACATAGAACTTCACCATAAACAGGACACTGACAAAAAATAATCACAATTTGTTCAGATCTTCAGCTAATACAAGACAGCACAGCTCCATTCATTTAAAACAGACTACTATAAAGATAAAATAACTCATATCAGCTATAGATCTTTTTAACTCTATATAGAGTTAGACAGTTCATGGGATGTTTTATTGCTCTGCAAACATCTGTTTAATTTCCATTTCAACTCCCCTTAGTAAATTGTTCTTCTGTTCATGAGTTTATTATCCATTCAGGATCTCAAAAGCCACCAATGATTTGGGTCATTCCATCATCAGACACCTTAAAAAACACTTATTCGTTGGGAGTTACATATGTAATGACTATTGACATTTATAAGAATCCCATCCTGATGCTACAGAACATTTTTGAGCAGCTCTAGAAGATTTAGCACTGTCTGATTAAACTGGTGTTTGCAGTAATGTCTTCAATAAAGGATTACACTTGTACCACAGTTTAAAGAAAATGTATATATTCTAAATGCCCAGAGATTACCCAGAAACCATGCACGATAAATTCAAGTTTAAACCCATGCAGACTTATAAGTAATCAAGCCAATCTCATTTTGATCTTTCATTGTTACTTGGCAGGAGGAAACAGCTTACAGCTACTCAGAAGTAGAACTGAAGTTCAAAACCAAAAGTCCACGGAAAGGCCTTTAATTACATGTACAGTGCTCTTACTTCCTCTTTCACTATCTTCAAATATATAAACAATCAACAAAAAGAAAAAGAATTCTTTGATACAGCAGCACAGAGGAAATATATTCAGAAGAAAGAAGAGGAAAGCAAGTCACTGTAAGAACAGAAGAAATAATTTCAAAAGGATTGCAAAAAAGAAATGCTTGGGTTTGTGCTTTGAAACATGTTACAATTTTGTGAGACTCAGAAGATTATGATAACATGAGACTAAAATTATTCATAATTAAAAAGTTTTCCCAAAATAAAACATTTTAAACATTTTTAAAAAGTAACAATACATAGTTTCAAAATCTCTATGTGCCTTGAGAAGTCTGAACTAAACTGAAGGGCTTCAAGATTAAAGACAGATGGTCACTTACCAAAACTCATGAGCAAAAGAAAAAAGCTTATTAAAACTTACTACCTAGTCCTAACACTGTATATAACACTCCCTCTTACTATATCAAATTAATTATGTTTATGTGCTTGTGTATATTTCTGTGTATATATATTCATAGACATACTTATATGGAGAGTGAGCATTAAAAAGCTGAAAGGTCTATGGGACAATCAAACATAAGTTTGTGTGTATAACCATAATTCAAATGTGTTTGGAATATGTACATAATTTTTCTGTCCTTTTATACCTCTCCCATCTATGTCCCACTCTATGACTCTTGCACTGTGCTGCTTCCTCCCACTACCTGGCCTAGGCCAAAGGGATGTGTAATTTAGAGCACAAGGAAAACAGCCTCCCTTCCTCCTGCTGCTGGGCTCAGGTGCTCAGACACAGCCCAGGCTCAGCAGTCCAGAACTGCAATTGCCAAAGAAGCGCAGATCCAGATAATACTAAATGGAAGTCTCTGCCCGGCTTTGCAAAATGAGCAGGTTTCACCAAGGGCATTTACGCCTGCCAGAGCACAGTGACTGTCCACAGTGACAATATTTCTGTCACTGACAGAAAACCACCCCTATTCTCCCCATTGAATTCTGCATTCTGTAGTCAATCCATTTTTCAATGTCAGGATCATGATTTTTTCATTATGTGCAAAGATATATCTCACTCTACCCTTATTCCCAGAGTAGCATACCCACTTTCACTGAAATTTAAGGTGGGAAAAGTCAGCTGAAAGTAGGTGTCTTGAAGAGGAATTTTCAAACCAAGCCATTGAATTTTGGGAAAGCTGTCAGCAAGACGTAGTGCTACTAGCACTGCCTGAAGAACTGCATCTGCAAAATACTATTGCAAATGTTACCTCTTATCACCTGTAGTGTTAACATGCAAATTGGGCTGAAGACTCTGGAGGGGGAGTTCTACAATAAATTTCATCCAAACTCCACTTAAGTACTTAAGACATAACACCACACTCCTATCTTTAAAATACATTGAAAATTATCCTGTATGAATCCAAGATAAGGCAGCCACAGTGTGAGAGGTCAGTAGCCAGCTGGCAAACAGAACCCACAGGTTCCCCACAGTAGTGCCGTGTCCCAAGCATGTGGCTGGGGACCAGCAAGAGTAGCACCACTTCTGGCACTTTTCTCCTACCTCTTCCTACCTGAAAGTACTTAAAGATTGCACCTTAGGCTCTGTAGTATAAAATGAAATAGAAATTAATGCAAATATAACAACATTTTTCTATCTGCACAGCCTCTTTTTTCAGGAGTGTTCTATGTTTCATAGAACATACCAACCCTAATTCTTATTCAGGAGGAGGATACCATTCACACCTTCTCAATCTTTTCACTTGTGGTTAGCTGCCTGGGATAGAAAGTTCCAGGTCTGCCTATTAAATAATGACTGCTTTTAAATGTTGCTATTTAAAGCTGATAAACTTCATAAAAACACATATGTTCCACAGGCTGCCAGGACTGGAATTTTAGTTTCCACATTGCTACTCCAATCCGTATTTTATTGTGCATATCTTATTTTTTTTTTCTGTGTAGTGTCATTAATCTGCTCCCTGGCTGTGCAGAATAATATCCCACAAGAGCAGGCTGCTTTTTGAATATTTTATTATCTCTCATTGTATTTCCAAAGTAATATATATTTACAAATTCAACCTCCTACGGGCAGAACTATATTGTTTTCCCTCTATGTTTGAGAACCACAGCATAGATATCGAATATAAATAGAAAAATCTATCTACACTCATTTGCGTTGAAAGAAAAAGCCAATCACATACCAAGCTGTGCAAGAAAAGAGGGGGAAAAAAAGATTTGCATACTGCAGGAGAAGACGGGGGGAGGGAGGTACACAAAGAGGTTATGTTCCTAAAGGAATTACATCTTTCAGTTCTGCTGAAGGACAAGTCTTTTCAGGATGCCTCTCTCACATCTGAATAGATCATATTCAACCTGAAGTACTCTGGAAGGGCTTGGTTTAGTATTTATACTTCACAGTCCTGACTCATTTCAAAGAATTTCCTGGGGGTCCCTTTTTTGACAGAGATAATTTCTTGCTTTACTTTTGCCTGTAGCATTTTTAGCAGCAAGAATAGATAAAATACAGTCCCCTGCTCCCCTCTTCACCTCAATGCTAGTAGCCAATGTTGGCCCTAATACACTGACCTTCCAATGGATCCTCCACTGCAGGGAACTCCTGTGGGACAAAGATGGATCTTCTCTAGTTTCTGAACAAAGCAAAGCTGGGCTTGAACTTGATTCTTTATAGGAGAATACACTGTAATGTCCACTTGGTCCTCACCACTTGATTTAGAAAGAGTAGAAAATCCTCTTGCAAAGGGGAGGAGACATTCTTGTAGGCAAGGCATGATATTTTGGAAGTGTTTTCACCATTCTGTCACAGTCTTTGGCACTGAGGCCTCACTGTGTCTCCACTCCCTCTAAAAAACACAACTCACCATACCTCATATAGCTGTAAAGATGATAAATGTAAAAGGGAGGGACTGAGAGCTCTCTAGGAAGATAAGGAGACAGTAGATTCACTAGAGCCAAGGTCTGTGTACATTTATCAGTCAAGTTATGCAGAAGCTGAAAAAGCTGGACAGAAAATGGGAGAGGGTTGTCCATTAAAAAAAAACCACCCAAAAAAACCCAACAAAACTCATTGTGTTGAAGGCCTCAAATTCAGTTTTTCTTGGCACGAATATGAATTTTAGCTTTAAAGTTGAAATCATTATAAGTAAGAAATGTGAAAACAATATATACACTGTGCACAGCATTTGCAAAGCCTTGTCCATTTTGTAGAGCTTTGTTGGCATTCTAAGATTTAAGTACAACAATCCAATTGCCTAAGAGTCTCCCACGACTGTTATCTAAACTATGGAGCTAAAGCATGCCTAAAATAGGTCATCTGATATTTAGAGAGACATGTATGTCTCTCTGTATATGGGACATATAGCAGATATTAGATTTTCTGCTTTTTTGATCCATACAAGATTTGAAGCTGGTTTTAATTAGATATGTTCTACTATGTTACAAATATCAACCATTTGAATGCTGCTTTAAATATCACTCCTTATTCTTCAATATGAGAATGGGGAGATACAATATTAAAAAAATACATGGTCAAAATAGCAAGCCCCAAACCTGGTGCACTCTACAGCATTTCATGCTGCATGCAAGCATGCATATTTTATTCTCTACTTCAAAACCTAAATATTTTGGATCTTTTTATTGTCCAAATTAAATTACATGACAGCTACTCAGCATCCATATTCTTCAATTACATGCAATTGTTATAGATGAGCAATTTTTCAGAGTAGGTGAAGGGTTATACACTGTGATGCAAACAACTAATATTCAGCAAAAACATTATTTTCTTACTGACAAATAATTCACCATCTCCTTTCACAAAATTATTTTTTATTATTTCAGTTTCCTGGCAGATAGCTGTTGCCTAAGTTTGAATTCAAAGAAAAGAAAATAAACACTATTTATTTTTGGGGTTTTTTTTTACACTAGTCTTAATTTTTTACCTGACCGCAACACCATTCAAAAGGAACAAGTATGATGGTTGGTTTTTCCCTTTGCTTTTTTTTTTTAAATTCAATTAATTCTATGCAAGGACAGATTATTTCCCTTTGTTTCATTAGTACTTTAGGATCAATAATCCTGATCCAGGAGACTCTGAAGCCTCTAGAAATGTCTTTGTTGTCCTAGATTTTGGATCACCTTAATACCATCATTATCTCAGGACTACTATTATAAGAAAAACAGGTTCACTTAACTAGTTCTCTATTCTAAAAAGAAAGGCCTCATGTGAGTATTTGTGAGCTGATATTACACCTGTCGTAGTTGCACGATTAAAGGCCGATACTGATATTAACTCCTAACTAGCTAATAATTTGTTTTCCTACAAGTGCAATCACTTAGTACTGTGCATTGGATTGATAGGAAAAAATTTCCTCAAATAATCTACTTCCCCTCTCACTCTCCTAAGCTTATACAAAAATAGTATATGTAAAACTAAAAAATAATCATCACCATCTTAAAAAGCCATTTTCAGTGCATTCCCTATTTCAACATGAGTAATGAACCTTTATCTCTTTTTTAAAACATAGGATGAAGGAAGGAATCAACCTCCTAAAAAAACCAATAAGTAACTTCAAGAAGCCTCCTTCCCATAGGGGCAATTCTGTAAGCATAACTGTTTGAAATAATCTGTTCACTTTATTTCTTTGGGGAAGAGTCTTTATTTGGAGATTTTTTTGCTCCAGCTATACTTTTGCAATAATGCTTTACCTGTGCAGTTCCTAGCAGTGAAATAGGAACTGTGCCCAGCAGACAGTAACAATCTTCTCATCCCTTCTCTATTACTGGTTTTAAACAAGCTTTCCATCCTGACTTTCCCCCCTATTCCATTTCCTAGATTGTATCTTTAGGGGGATAACTTTTTTGGAAAAGGGCTGTAACTTACTACAGATAAGTCACACACATTGGCCAGGAACTAAAAGTCGTGTTAAAATAGCAACAGATATTTGTCTTGCATGCCTTTCTTGGAAAACTACTTATCTTTTCCAACATAATCTGCACCACCATTTATACTGCTCTATTTAGGTCAAATCAAAATAACAGTAGTAAATTCTGCAGAATTTAATAATTAAAGCTTTTAATCACTTTATTTACAATATGCATCAGTAGTATATTGAGGGAAACCTAAGTAATCTGTCCCCATGTAGAACTGAAAACAAACTAGGTTTTAAAAAATAGCTAAGCAAAGGAAGAGATATACTTGTTAATTTTGAATAATGTAACACACAAGTAGAAAAATATAACTATGTGATGAATAAGACCAAGTAAAAAAAAATAGAGAAAAATAAATAATGCTTTCTAAGTTGGAAATGAAACAATTAAAATAAATAGCAGGTAATATTTAAAGAAGAATAGCATTAGTGTCTCACAGTATGGCAGGTAAAATTTTCTACACTGCAAGGACTTTAGCAGGCAAACATCCTGATTAAATGTACATTTTAAGAACTTTCTCTTTCCCTAACACACTGAAAATAGGCCGTCAAAAAAATAAAATATTCACACACCCACAGAATGGACCATTACACAAGAAAGAACTGGACACCAGATGTTTCTGTTCCATCAGGAAACATTCAAAGCTACATATATCAAGGTTGCACATTTAAAAAAACAAACAGGTCAAATATCCCCAACAAAAAAATAAGATAACTGTATTATGATCTATTAGGCATTTGCATCAATTAACCAAAATCCTGAGGTACTGAAGCAGCAATATTCCTCAGGTAAGTTCTAAATTCTGTAACTGTCAAAGGTCAGAAAACCCACATACGCATGATCTATAAACTTATTTGATGATCTTATTTCTATTTTAACCTGTAACAAGAAAGAAAATAATAACTCTATCCATTGGTGTGAGCCATCCGAAAGAGGTTACACATACGATAGACAACGCTACGATGACTTGACAGAATGGCAATTCTGCCAGCATGGCATTTCCCCCTTTTACAACATTGTGTGCAATCTGTTGGTTTGCTTTTTCTAGCTGTAGGATTGCCAGGAGCAATGTCTAAAATGGCAGGATCATTCAAGAGCAAGTTCCTCTTTTTATGAAAAGACGTGGGTACTTACAAACCACAAGTGCAAAAGAGTCAAGAAGGAGAACGTTTGCCATGACCTTGCCCTGTCACAAGGACATGCTCCAGCCTGTTCCAGCTCAGGTTTGGTCTGACAGACAGCACTGCCACAGCAAGTGCAGACAGACATATAAATGAAGAACAAGCAATATTGTGCCAAACCTCACCAGTCACACGTTGAATTCTATTCATTCAGGACAATGTGGAATTACTACACCACAAAAATGAACCAGCATTCTCTTGGAAGTGGCTCACAGGACTAAGGCATAAAAAGGAGACAACTCATCTCCCATTTTGCTTTCTTAGATATGGAATCTGAACACAAAGAAGATCGTTCTCAAAGACATTTGGCATTATTTTTATTAAGATGGACCAAACTTCTACTTTCTTTTCTGCCAAATTTCTAGCCTTTGTATTTGGAGAACATGGTTTAAGAGTATGAAAGTTTTCAGGCAGAAAACAACATTGCCCCTTAAATTCATTTAAATTTCTCCTTAAATCTATTTCTTTCATTATATATCTAGAAAACATCATGCCATGGAAATTAAGAAGTCATTAACTTTTTTGTTAAAATGAGGGAATGAATACATGGACTTGACAAAGATCACCCAGGAGCACTGTAGAAGAGCTAGGACCTAATTCTCTGAATCTCAAAAATCTTAACAACACGACTGTCAATTTTCTCATAATGAAGACAGATATTTCATGCCTCTTGTGTGAGTTAGCAAAGGTGAAGGAATAGCATCATTAGTAATTGAAAACAATATTGTGATCTCTTGCTTTCCTCACCAGGTAAGTGTGTACACAAGTCACACAGAGGCATCCTTCTGGATACAGGTGCAAACACGAGAAGACCACATTCTGCTCAGTAATCAAAGACCAGAGAGGCTCTGGACACTTGCTGGAAAGCAGCAGCCTGTAGATTGATAAGGATGTAGGATATGTAAGTACTGACTTTTTGTCTCCTATAAAAATTGTTTTCATTTCTACAGAGTAAATCTCAGGAAAGGTCATAAATCAAGTCCAAAAAGTCAAACGCTGCTGCTGCAGCTCAGAGAGCAAAGGATATTGTTCAGATCAAAGCACCTGGGTCAGCACTCAAATGAAGCTTTTTTGATAGATTAAACAACAGTATTTCATCTAAAGGTATATAACTGGAAAAGCAGAATACTTTTCTCATTTAACAGAAAAATACCAGTTTTGAATACAAGTGTGAGACCTACTAGTCCAACAAACTCAAAGGACCTGGGAATTATAAGCAATCAGGTCAATTCACAGCCTACTAATAATATTTTCTTTTAGCAAATTTGTCTTGAATGTAAAAGATCTTGGCAAACTTACCTCTTCTAACACATCAGCATGCTAATGCTGTTATTTAATGAATAAAAACCTCCTTTAATTCAAAATAGTATTTGATATAATAGTCCATACATATGCACTTCAATTTAGTTCAATAAAGTTTCATTCCCTACATTCTAATGTAATTTAATATACTATATCTTTATCTAGACACCTAATTATATATGTAAAAACATAGTTATTTAGTCAAAAATTCTGTTGTGAAACAGATAAAACCATAAATATAAAACATTATAAACAATCATTTTTTTCTGTTTGCAGAATTAGCATGCATTTCTTACATTTTTATTTAAAGTAATCCACCCAATTTATGAGAAATTAAAAACAGGCACTTTGTAGGCAATGTGAATCCAAAATTTAATTCTCTGTGCGCTAAAACTTGTGAGATACTAAAAGGTATAATGCAATGTTTAATAAAAGGTATTACGCATAACACCAGCTCAATGACACTGAATAAGAATTAAAGAAATGTTTTTCCAAAATGCAGGAATAAAACTATGTATTCAATGCTTTGTCCACACAGGCTATTCTTGCTTATGTACTGAATACACACAGTATTTTAAATAGTCTGTCCATCCAATGCAAAATGAGTATGATTAATGGCTAATTGCTCTTTCTTGTTTGCTATCCTTCACATGCTATGATATCAGAGTTCCACAAGGGCAACTGTAGTGGGCTGGCCAAAAAGCCTGGAGGGGAAAATTAAATCCCCTTCTTAAGCAGCAGACTAGCAGTCTCCTCCAACAAAGGCTTTCCTTCCCTTGGTGGTAATGTGATTCATTTTCCTATAAAGAAGAAGGCTGGTATTTCAATGCGTAAAGACAGCCATTACTGTGACATTTAACAAGCCTGAAACCTCTGGCTTTCTTGCTAACCTAGATCTGCCTTAAGGCTATCAGAGACAAAAGAGGCCTTCTCCTCCAGCAAGCATCAAAGACCTAATAAAAAGCCAAGAACGAGTAGGCAGTCAGCTTCTGTGTCAGAAATGCAAAATAAAAATATAATCTATGCAAATTTGAGGCATGCAAAAAAATCATGGAACATTGCTTGTGTGTACAGTTGTACTCATAAAACCTGTAATGCACTTTTTGAATTATTCAGCAAGAGGAGGCTGAAAAGCAGCAAAGAAGCTTATTATGTTTGCTTTGCTTCATAGACTATTAGGTGGACAAAAAGAAAAAGGAATTTAGTTACGCTTGCTTATCTCCTAACCTTATAAACTTGGGATTAACAGATCAAAGGAGGATTTGGTTCAGTTGATAGAAAATGGAGCTCTTTTATAGCTGTTTGGTCTCCCTGTCCCTTATGATCAAATGAGCTTAAGCAATTGATAAAATAAATGGGGGTTTGAATTCATGTGGTTTAGTATATACATTTAATATTTGTTGTATTGCATTGTACATTTGCATGCAAAATTAAGTAACAAGTAAAAAGAGATTAAACATGCACTTTTTTTAGATTCTGCCTATGCCCTACTAGTGGAATCCAAGTATAAACACAAGGTGCTGTACTGATATGATTTAATTTGCTTCATGATTTTATGAGGTATGCAGGGCAGCCCATGTACTACACATATAAAGTGTTTCTGGTGCTTCATTCTCTCATCTTGTCATTGGTCTAAAAATTAACCCACATCTTACCTCCACCTTGGAGCACTGCACAACTCTGGGATGTGGAGATGGAAACACCCAGCCAGTGATTCAGGCACACTTTGCTCCACACAGCACTGATAGTAGGCAGCTGCCTATAGGTCACTCGAGATGACAAGGCATGAAGCTGCCTCTTTTCTTCCCAACATTTCAAATTACAATTGCAATACACTGAAAAATAATCTTATGATGGCAAAGATGATGCTATTTTTAATTCATTCACCACCTCTTATTTTGCACTGGGCTGGAGATGGGTATATTCCTGGATGGCTTGGAAACAGTTTCACCTTTTGAAGGACTGTACATATTCATTGTGAATCAAAATTGAATTGCATATGCTTTTGAAAGCTGAGCTGAACCCACTTAGCTATTAATTACTAGAAATTATTTATCATTTAATTAAAAAAATAATCCCATCCACATGTAAAATTGTTTTTCCATGTCAATTAGCCCACACAATTTCCAGTTGCAAAGAACCACCTATAAGAATGAAATTAAGTAGCTTGCCTCACTAATTCTTCTGTACTGATTATGCACATTGGAAATGCATGTTTTGACTGTAACATTACCACAAAGTTGTAACTCTGTTACTATAAATGGTTTCCTAGAGAATAATTGCATGGGAATTGCACAAACTATCCTCTGTTGCATTTGGTTAATGTAATAACTCATGGCATTTTCCAATTCCAAATTAAGGATTGCTCATAATATTAAAATGGCTAGAAAATATGGAATACCAATGTCTTATTTATCTTTCAATACTTCAGCATCAATTATCATTTTTCGGTATTTCTATTATATAATACTTTTGTTCAGAAACACTGCAACCAAGCCAGAATCATTTTAAAACTAGCACAGGAAGAATTTCTAAGTTTTCACAAGATTAAATTTCTTCTGGCATTAAGTTTCTTAAAGAGACATTTATCAAAGTCATTTAAAAACATGCCAGGAGGAGGCAGATGAAGGTCTTTTCATGGAGGGAAAGGTAAAGTACAAAGAAGAGATAAAGCCAAAATTCTGACTGACTATTCTTTGGATGGATCTTCAGAACTAAGGGAGAGGCTCCCACCACACAAGTTAGTGACTGACTTAGATTGAGGTTTAATTCAAGTAATGTTTAAATCAGTGACTGAGCAGAGAACAGCCACCGTGTTCTAACTGAGCCAGAGACTGACAAGTGAAATCAGAATGGTGTTACATTACTGAATTGACAGATACAACTGGTAAGATTTCAGACACTGAAGTTGGAAAAAACCTTGCTAGGTCCTTTGTATATATGCAAATTAGGCATCAAAAGTTGTTCAAAATCAAGGGAACAATTACAAACGTCTCCAATAAAAATCTGCCAGACCCACTACATCCAAAATCTGTAGATATGAAGACAATTATATGAGATTTACTTTTCCTATGGTCAGTTTTGATGGGCACAAATTAGACGTATTGTTCATACAACATAATTTTGCACTGCATGTTTGCTGACACTATGTACTCAGAATCTCAGAAAAAAAGGATGGAAAAAGGAAAAGTAGAAGGAAAAGAAAAGGAGAGATAAAGAAAAAGCAGAAAGCTTAGAAATGCACAAAAAAAGGCAAGACCTACTATGCGAGTTTGAGTACCAAAAAGCCAAGAATGTTTTTCCTAGCTACAGAAGTATCTCAAATAAGAGGATAAAAGGTTACCTTCTAAACCATACAATTTTTCAGAAACTGTATATTCCTTATCCATTTAGGGCTAACATTACAAAGAACAAATAAACAATACAAGTTGGCTACAGATTTTGTCATTTCATTCAAATGACAGAATATCATTTGTTTTTGTTGGAAATATAACAAACGACAGCCAAGCAATACAATATTCTTTGGCTACAGCATAGATCTATGTACAATTTCACTAAAATAAATTAAATAGACACTGGGGGGATAAAACACTATGTTAGTGTATTGTATTACAAAGATAAATGTTAACACTTCCAAACTCGTTTGGCTCAAGAAGACATACCAAATGTATTGCAAAAATATCTTCAGGATGACTGGTCTCAAAAATTACTCTATAAAACTTTGGTGTTTGCAATCCAAGACAAAAAATAAAAATGGTTTTATTTTAGCAATACTATTTGGCAACACCCTAGCAAAGCAAAGATCAAGAGAAGACCAGATTTCACTTTCAGAATCATTTAAAAGAAACATAGTGGGCAAATGTATAGTTAGTTTCTTTAGCACCTCATAGTGTCTCCAAACTCAAGTTTTTACTTACCATCACAGGAACTTTTACAAGTTCTTTAATTGAATACATTAAATCAATATGTTAAAAATTGTTATCAGTATGTTAAAAAAAAAGTACTCCATAAGAAACAAATGCTGAAATAGTCAAAATGTAGACCCATGAATGCCCTATCCCTTATCTGTCTTATCATTCTATGCTGTAATGGCAACATTGCTGAAGATTTGCTATTCAAAATTACTAGTGAGGAAAAATTACTGAGCAGAGGTAATACAGGGCACTAAAGTGATATAGGGAGTATCTGTCTCCACCAGAATGCCTGCTGCTTCACCTTGTCTTTAAAGGCTGTGTAAGATCATTAGTTATCTAGAAGTCTCAGGCAGAAAGCTTTGGGAGGTTTTATTATTATAACCAAACACTGGGGGGTCCCATGTGGTATAAAGTCCTGTTACTACTTGTGGTGTAGAGTCTTAAATTGAAAATATGTTCACTTAGAAACTGTGAAGTTTTGCTGGTTTATAATTACAGTGTAATTCTGTAGATACATTAAGAACTGCTGGTTATTAATTTTTCCCTAGAATCTAAAAGGTCAAATTATGGTTCCTGCAAAGCAGTCTCAATTTCCCTGTGCTGATGGACTCTCCTTTTTATATGGAGTTGCTCAGTGCCCTTCTCTTTGGTATGTAAATCTCAATGGAAGACCTCAACTGCGGGATAGAAGCATTCCCATTTTGTAGGTACTACCATCGCCATTTTGCAGACCAGTAAGCTTACTCAAAGGAGTTACATGTTGAATCCATGGGCAACCAAAAGTTGTGACTGAAGTAGAAACACCTCTTTATTCACAAAGGGGCTCTGTTGCATATTGATACCGCATGTTTCAGTGTACAGAACTGTTATGTTTAGATTGACAACTAAATAACTTAGAGTTACTGAAGAAAATACTTATGTAGTGTAACTGTGTAAGATTTGATGTATTGGAGGAATTTTATATATAGCACAATATGACTTAATCTAATATTTATAATTAGTGTTGTTTACACAGGATCAACAATCTAAAACACCGCAAGAACTTTCAACTATACCTTGGTACTCTTTGAATGATTATGTAACAACTAACTGCTTCATAACAAACATTATGGAATTTTACTGCAATGAAAGATGTGCAAGCCTGTGCTGAGAAAAACAGCAGGCACATATACAGAATATATTATATCCATTTTCTTAATATCTGGTTTTCCCTCTAAAGTTATTGCCAAGAACAGACACACACCGCACATTTTATATCCTACAGTTAAAGTTCTCAGAAGTATTATTAGTTGCTTTCTTTGGCAATGCAACAAAATATACCTCCAACGTTCAGGTAACTGGATATGGTATTAGTTGAAGCAATTTGCTGAACACAGGCTTTCATACTCAAAATATGTTACAGAACTCCACTATATCACTAATAAATATTACAGCTAAAAGTCATCAGAAAAAGCACAGGAGAGTCTGCACATGTGAGAGAAAGTAACAGAAAGTCTGGTTTTATTTTTAAATTTTTCATGTGCAGAAAAATCTTCATGTTCAAGAATTTCAATAAAAAAAAAATTTAGTTTAATTATGAAAAAACTGTTACTAGACTAAAGATTCTTATAAACATTCCTCTGTAAACTTCTTTAGGAAGGGTTGTGAACATCATTCCCTGGCGAATAGTTTCACTCACATACAAAGTAAGACAGGAAACAATAACAAGGAGGAAGGAAAATTGAGCAAGACCACTTTATTGCTCGTTACTAGAATGTAGCGTAAAAGGATTGCAAGACTAAGGGGATCTTGAGGCTTAAGTTATTTGAATGGGTTTCCATAAAATTCCATGACAAAAAGGATGCTTGTGCAGGTGGAGCCTGCTTGTTCCCTTCCTCTGTGAAACTCTTTCCAGATCCCTACTCACTGAAGATCTATACCCAGGTCTTCTCTCCTGATTTAATCTACTTCTTCTTAGCATATTCAGTACCCTCACTGCCAACTGGAGAAGTACTCTCCCTCAGCAGTAGAGTGGTCTGGGTTTTCCCTCAGTCTCTTTGGACAAGAGATACCTTTCCTTTGAATGTGCACTATTTTCTGAATTAATTATTCACCTGAGCTACCCATTGACAGTGGAGTCAACACGACCCGTTTTCCACCCTCCAAAGCACAGTATCAAGGTAATAGCTAGTAAAGGTGCAAGGACAGCCCAGTACTACAACCGTCATTTCTTGTTAAAGATAAGAAAAAAGTTATTAGGAGTATACAAGTGGGGTTACAGAAGATGCTGGCACTAAAAGAGGAGTTCCTTCTGTGACAACTCAGATGATGGCAAACAATCTCGCCAGAAAAGTTTCCTGATGCAGCAATGTTCAAAGAACAAACGTCAGAAACAGCAGAATTCAGGGACAGTGTTTCAAGTGTAGGACTGCACTGATGATTACTAATCTACCTGTAATAGCTCTGCCCATGACCAGATTCAGATTCCTCCTACTGAGCCTGTGCCATTTCATCACAGTGATCTTAATCCACAGCAAGGACTAAACTCCTTGAGAGACTCACTGCTGAACACACAAATATTAAATGAAAGGAAGGAGCTGCTGCTCTAGGAATACTATGACTGAAAGCTAATTATCATCAATAGTTTATCAATCCAAAGGTTACCATGAAATCTAGCTTCTACTTTGTTCTACTAATTACTTTCAATTTACTTGCAAGATAGAAAAATAAAAAACCGCACAAAGAAAAATTACAGAAAACGCCAACTCAGTTTATCACACACTTTGGAAAGAAGAGTTAAAATGATAAAGTGAAAGTCTAATATCAACAACCTGAAATTCAGCAGAGGTGGCATCATACATAAGGAGGAGAATTACTAGAAAAACCATAGCTACAAAGTAGCTAGAACCCCCCCAAGTACCAGCTCATCACTTAACCACTTTAGCAGTAAATATTTTGTATTTCATCACCAAAGGGCCATTAATAGCTGCAGTTATCTCAGCCATTCAGCCCTCTTCCATTACTAAATTTCAGAACTTTGCCATGATTTCTTACGTCTAACAACTAAGGAAGGGAGTGCAAAGTAGTGTTATTCTTAATTGGATTGATAAAACCTACAGATAATCAACTGAAATCACTCTATGTATGAAGTAGTGAAATAAACTGAATAACAGCCTACAACACTCTAGAACACTCACAGCTCAGAAGGGACAGTTCTTTACTTTCAGACCAGATTTACCATCTGCTACCCAGTAAGGTAGAGAGTTAAACAGATATGGGGGAAAAAGTTAATACAAATAATAAATTCCTGAATTGAAGGGCACCCCAAAATCAGGTTCTTAGGACTTGAGACAAATCTCTTCACATAGATGAAGAGCCATATGGAGGCAAGTGCAAATGAGAAATAATTCTTAGCCAAGAAAGAAATATTACAGGCTTTTAACTGTCTGAAAAGGTTTAAACCAGGATTCAGTGCTGATACACAGCTAATTTTGCTTCCTGAGCATCAGACTGGCTGCACACAAGAATATGCACCTGGGAGTTCCAGTGAAAACATAGCACCCTATTAAGCATTCACTTCGGATAGCACACATATTTTAATATGACCAATTAAGAAAGCATCTAACTGCTGCCATTTACAGGATTTTTCTGTGCTTCTGAAGTTCAGCTGTAGATCTAGGTTAGCAGTCTCAAAATATTCATTGCTTGTGCTATTTATTTACATTTTTTGAAACTTCACTCATGCAATTAAGATGCTGATAGCATTATTACCAGCAAAAAGAAAGCTCCTCCATTACTGTTAGCATATTACAGATCTCAGGGGTGCTTTTATAGAAAACAAAGATTCTTTTGCTTAACATTTGGCCATGAGAGATGCTTTTCCCAGGCAATTCTGGGACTCTGGACACAATCTACGTTAAAAAGTGCAATGTTCAGTCAAGATTCAAGTAGACATTTGCTCTGTGAGTCTGTTCAGAAGACAGACTGCAATATTGACAAATCAATGGAAAAGAGCCTTACAGCAAAAACATGTTTAATTTTGGAATATCCTGTGCTGTTTTAAGTCTTACTTCTGGACAGTAGGTCTCAAAACTATCCTCACTGCTAAACACGGTTTATGCTGAAATAACAGAGATAAGATTTCAAATACTGTGTAAGACCTCAGCAATTTCCAAAGAGAAGAATCAGAAGCTCAGTTTAAGGTATCAATATGCTTAATTCAGGAGAGAAAAAAAATCTGGAGATTGTCGAAACTTGTTTTTGCTGAAAACAGATCCTAATGAACAAGTTTATGTATTACTGACTGATTTTATCTTCCAGGAAAACGTTTTGGTACAGAATTTTAATTTCAAGTTGCACACCTTCAGCATACATACTCTTTGAATGTTTTTGCAAAAACAAAACCAAAAAAAATCATCTTTCATGCAAGAATTATTTATGCAATCTGGACAGCTTTCTAGCCCCAAACTATCTATGCAGTGGTTAGCTATTAATAACAGGAAATTTAACAGGACACATTCATGTATCTCATTAAGAGATAAGTTCAATTTTTTTTAACTTATATTCTCCTGCTCCCTTTTTTTTACAATATATGATAACTTTCTAATAACTAAGCTCATATTACTGAAGGAAACAAATCTAAACTGTTTATATATAACTATACGTAAATGCAGATGGGATTTTTGTAGATTTCAGATTCTTAACCAAAACCATCATCATAAGGGTGCATTTCTCTATCACAGAAATACAGTAGAATATTTCAGCTAGTATTTAATTTTTAAAAGTCTGAAAAATAAAAGTATTAGTGACCTGAAAACATTAAGAAAACATCAAAATCTATGATTTTATAATTTAAAAAATCTAAAAGTAATCAGTATGAATGAATTGTCAGGTGTATGAAACTACTTAACAAGCTACATTTACAGAGGAAAAACATGCAAGTAGGTAATAAAAGGGGAATTTTTACTATATCAGATATCGTTGTTGTGAAAAAAACCTAATCAGTGACAGTTAAGTACTTTCAAATTTGTGTCACTTGGGTTGAAAATCATCCCAAAAGTATCTGTTGAAGAAAAGAAAACATCTATTGTTATTACAGTCAAAGATGTTAAAAGTGAAGCATTTTTTAATGGAGGCTCAGCAAGTCTTTTGTTCAATGTGAATTTTGTGTCCTAGTTTTTTCCACAATCTCTAGCCAGTCTGAAAGTAAAATAAAATCTGTAAATAGCTATATCTTCTATAATAAGAGCAAATCATGCATGTCAAAGTGTACATTTGGCAGCTGCTTTCACATATATTGCTGAAGATGTCATTCGTTGTCCATGCCCTTTTCAAAGCATACTAAACTTCTGAGTAGGTTTCCATCAGATGCTGGTAAGTATCCCATCAAACCCTTTCCCACTTACATTAATTTCCAAAGAATTCCATGTGAGTTAGGTAGCTAACCATCTTGAATCTGGTCTGCTCACTGGTGTTCCATTTACAACCTAAAATACCTCAACACCTCTTGAAAATTGTGTCTTTATTGCCTTTATATTTGGGGAGTTTGCTTACTCATTGCCTTCTTCCATGCCTTGTATGAAAGTGAAATAAGTGATCCAAAGCTCGGGTAACTACACAGACTAATATGATTTAATACACCATTAAGCTCAGGCCTAACATATTAGCTTCATCCACTTCCAGTAACTTTCAGAAATAAAACCCAGTTTCTCCATAACTAAAGCAGGCTTCACCAACTCTTCCTCTTTATATTTTCAGCCCACTCCATGCCAGATGGATGCAGGTGTGGGCTGCCTATGAGAATTCACCCTCACAGCTGAAAAAATGGCTGGGCTGTTCAAAATCTAAAGCAGTTGAATATGGTCTGAGGCAGTTCTTAATCTGAGTTTTAAGCACTTAAGACCACTTAAGTCTTCTTTGAAATATGCATTTACTGATACCCCAAATGAAGGAAACTACATTCAGATGGAATAAGTGAATATGATCATCTCCACCAGGAACCGAGCTTGGTACATTTTGTGTCAGTTTGTTATTTCATATCAACTCCAATTCAATAATAAACTGTCACACTAATTAGGATATATTTACTTTTTTCACCATCCTTTCGCTGAAATCTTAAAGGCAAGTACTCCAAATTTACCAGTTGCAAAAAGAAGATTATTATAAAGGATCAAGACAATAATAAGTAAGGCAAACAAGTAAGCTTGGCATGCAAACCTTCTCTTGGCAAACAAAATATGCACACATTGGTGAACAAAAACTTTTGGGGTGTTTTGTAGGGTTTGGGGCATTTTGATGATTTTTTAACTTCTTACTTCGAGCAAGTCATTAGTCATTTAATGAAAATATCTATAAGTAAATGATGGCTCAGAGCGAAGGCATATGGAAACATAGCTGAGATGATGTGAAATGGCTCATTGCATTAAAACAATGCAGAACACCAGTTCTGATGTGGTACAAGCAGAAATTCACTACACAAATTTGTTTTACATCATTTCACCCTCAAATGTCTATGTAATAGACATAATGTAAAGATTATTAATGTAATGTTCTTCTTTGTAAAATAACAAAATATAAACCTGTAACTAAAATCCTTGTATATCAAAATATATTAGAATCTATGCTGAAAAGAAAATGAAAGCAAACCATTTAATGAAATATAGTGGTGGGGTTTTTTAAATCTATGGCTCAAAGTATTTTGGAGACCACCCACAAATTTGTGGCTTATAAAACAAAAATTACTGTTGCAAATGATTCATAAAAATATTCTCAGTCATCACATCTGGATATATACAGCTATGGCTCATGACCAATAAGTTGATATTCTGAAAACTTTTAAATCCCCTGCCAATCAGGGGGGTCCATCCCACATTTTTAGTGGTCCTATTTTAATTGCTGCCACTGGAAATGGTATTGTTTTCCAGTACATTGGATTGGAAAATAAACTTTATTGCTGATTCTGAAAAACTGTCAAAGACATAAAAAGCCACTCAAAGCAAATAGTAAATTAGTCTGTGATTTATGCTTAACATAGTAAAATGATCAAAGTCAGATACACATTCTGAAATGTGTAGGGAACCAGAAAATGTACCAGGTCCTGCTAATATATGGAATTATCAAAGACCTCCCAAATGACTTCAGTTAATTCAAGCCCCTTGTTCACAATTAGACTGTTATCATGAAATCTGCCATTCGGTTCCTTACTATTACATCTATGCCAAGAAAGTGGCACACACTGGAAAAGAGTTAGATTACTAAAGCCTTACATCTTTTCTCTCCCATAAAAAAAGTCTTTTTAAAGAAATGTATTTTCTTTCATGTGAACTTGATGCTGTCTAATTTAATTCTTGATGTTTCTTCCATTGTACAGCAAGGCGTCCTTTGAGGAAGGAAAAACAGCTTGTGTTTTGATAACAAACACCAAAAAAATAGTTGCATCTCTGCTTTCAAAGAGACAAGCTGTTTTTATTTCCTCTGAAGAAGCTCATTACAATATGATGGACAAAATGTCAGAAATAATTAAGTGCAAAAGGTGATTTTTTTCCTTGAGAGATATCAACTATTGAAAATGCTGCTGCTTTTTTGCAGGTCTCTCCTGCCCCCTCCCTACAAATTCTTGGTCACTTGACACGAATTTACCACAAAACAAATTAAAAGCAAAAGAAAACGAAAAAGAGAAAGTAATACCCAACATGAAAATAGCATTAATGCTTTCACTTAGTGAAAAGAAAGTTAAAAGAGCTTGCCGTTGGAATAGTTGCAAGACAGTGTTCACATGCAAAATGAAACTCTTTGCACTTCACAGGAGCAGCAGAGCTCTCTGTGAGGCTTGAAAGCCTTTGGACTGTTCTCATTTCGTATTGAGGGGGGTCGTGCTTTCCCCCACCCTGGGGTCAGCATTGTAAACACCAGCCCATCAAGATAAGAAAGTAGAGGCAGATGATATTAATTACCTGTCCTTTCAAGTCATCCCTGTCTCACATCTGGTTTCCTCTTTGTAGCATTCATCTAGGCCAATAAAAGCAGGAGAGTGGGGGGAGAACAGAAAACCACTTGGGCAGCTCTCTCCTTCCCCGGGCAGCTAATGGCACATGAGTGCTCCACTTGCTGCAGACACACTGTGGTACAAAAGGTAATCCTGAGCACAAAAAAAAATTGTTGGCATACTGCAAACCCAAATCTATCTAGAAATGGTGAGGTTTGCTCTAGCCAGACCAAAATACTGGCAGAAAGTCACTTTGTGTCTTTTACTACTTTTCACATAAATTACTGGTAGCAATTGGACTTTTCCAGGTGTATCATGTATGTGTTTCCCAAAGCCTGGCAATGAGACTCTTAAATGGATCAAATACTGTGTTAGTAATGCAACAGCCTTAATAGACCTCACTGAGTCTGAGCATCTCCCTTTGCTTGATCTTTATTTCTATATTACCTGTCACTCAGACCACACAGATGGTAACTTCTCTACCAGCATCTGCCAGGTCTGGACCAGAAGAAAGACTGGCCATTCTTTTTTTTTTCCTCAGATCACAACAGGCAAAAAACTATCATTTAGCAAAACTGCATAAGCTTATTTTCTTTTTTTTCCCCTAAGTGATATCATAGTAATTTTTGCTACTGTTTAAATTAAGCTTTTACCACATTAGTTTTGAACATGAATGCTGTCAGTTCAAAATTTCCATTTTGTTGCTTGCTATAAACATCACAGGCAATTAAGAATCCCAGGGTAATCCACAAGGCAATTTCTACTTTAAATTATTTTTAATGGAAAGCATTTTCAAATTTCCCAAAGTTCTTTGACAATATCGACAATTAGAAAGCATATTCTTAAGTTCAGGCAAAAAAGCTCATATAATCCACAGCCAATGCAGCCAAGCTACATTAGTTTCAATTCATAATTTGAAGTGAAAAGCAGCATACCTAATTTCCATTCCTTAATCTATCCTGTCTATACATTTCTATTTGCTTCCAAAGTCTCAGCTTCCTTCCTGTTAATTTTGCAACCACAAAGATATGTTTATGCATGTTATACTATCAGATCTAAGGGTCCATTAGTTATATCACAGGTACCTGGAAATCTAATGATAAAGAGCTGTGTGTTTGTTCTTCTAAAGGAACAATATATACACAAGCTTTTATTTAAAGAATGAAAGAATATGCAGTTCCTCTGAACTTTCATTTTGTTGTCAAGGACAAACCAGATAAATACTATGGTGAGATCTGTTTATTGATTAATGTAATTAGAGCTATTATCTACAAAGAAAACTATATGATAGTAGTTCTAAGTCAGAAACAGAGATATGCAAACAATGCTAAACTCAGGATTGTTTTGATTCAATCATTTTGTGCATATCAATTTTCACATTGCATGTATTTAATTACATGCTCACACTTATGCTTTTACCACAAGAACATTGCCTCATTTAATGGACATTATTTTATCAAAACTTGGCTTAGACTGTGGCTGCATGTGTGATAACAAGCTAATTTCTCATGTAATTGCTGAACTGCTATGTTTCTTTCTAGGGTTCAATATAGAATGACTTAAACAGAATTGGGGAAATAATAGTGTCAGTCATTCCTGCACTACCTAATTGATCCCATCAATAAAAATTATCATTTCATCCTTGTTAGTGCATCACACTCTGATAGAACAGTACAGTGCCTACACAACCCACTAGCAGCACTTCCATTTAACAGTGCAATGCCAGCAACACCAGAGAAGCTGGAGTGGATTTAACAGTGTCTCGTTCCAAAGGGTTGTGGGGCCTGAACTGCCCCATTTACAGCGAGCACAGGTATCTCTGCACACATGGCAATCACTACAGCAGACGTGCCCTTAGATCCATCTCAAATTTCTGATGCAGCCTTTAGCAAAATAATGCTGCTGTTCTTTTTCCTGTTAGTAAACCTGGGACAATAATATTTATTTCCCTCTTTCATTTAAGAATGTGATGCACAAATTAACCAGTTTGCAAAATATTTTCAACATAGCAGTATGTAAAAAATAGATTTGGGCTATTATATAAAAAAAGCAACTGATCTAGGCTAGTTAAGGGACTGAAAAATTCAGGCCACATAATCATGAATGTTCCAAAGATTCTGATCTAACAATGCAATAACTCAACTGTGAGCAAATCAACCAGTGTGACTGCAATGAATGTGTCTTTATCTCCCAGGACATAATGTGATAATTAAGCTAACAGATCCTTAGGAAGTAACACCATAAAATACTAAGTAGTCAAGCAATTCTTAGCTTGTGCCTGGATTCAAGGGCTCAATACACCACAAGAGCTGGATGTGAACACTCAGTTATAGAGCTCATGAGGTGTTACAGCAATGCTAAGTCACCCTTAAACAATCATCTGGTATTGCTCTACCAGACACATCAACGTGGCCGTCTGGTGCCCAACCAGATAAGAGCATGCAAAAGTTACCTTTCTCTTTTCTGATGGTATGCAAAAATGATGACTTAGAATTCAATTCTGTATACATAAAAAACTGTCACACAATCTTTACAGCTCTTTCAAAATAGCATCCCTGCTGGTCACATCTTTAAGAATTTTAAGGGCCTGACTACACAGTACACCTGGTTTTAGCCCAGGGAAGTGCCACCCAAGTTCACCTCCTTTGAAAATGCCAGAACAGCTCAAGTTTGCTACACATCGGTGTGCAAGAGAAAACAATTGCCAAAATATTTTCTCCAGTGAGAAGTGCATGAGATAACCCATCTCAAATATTTAAAGAAGAATTTAGATTTAACTATTGATTCACTAAATTAGTTTAACAATTTTGGATTACAATTATCAGACCTTAAATCAAATAAATATTTTCAGGTAAAATACAGTGAAATTATATAGGAAAGAACAGTAGGTGTGCCTCTGCCATGGCAATGAGCCTTCAGTCATATATCCTTTTTACCTTTCTCAACCAGCACATATATCCATTTCAATGGTCTATGTGCAAAGGTAGACAAACCTATTTTTAGTTTGATTCAATCCTGGATTTGAATTTGCCATTTTGATTTCGTCATATTTGTTGGGTAAGCACTTTGAAGATTATTATGAGGACTTATTAGGCTAAACTCACAAATTAACATAAGCAGTTTTAGGTTTTGACAAATTTTTAAAAAGCAAATGAGGAATTCAGTTGATGTCAAGTCCTACTTTTATGAAAAAAATAAGAAGGCACAAAACTTAAAGCAATGGAGTAACATTGAAGTGATGTTTCTCTCCAGGATATTGCTGACACATGCTGGACTCCTTGTGTTTATAATGATAGATGCAGGTTAGCCCTTTATCTACAGCAAATCAACCAGTGAAAGACGGCTTTGCATCTGTACTGTGCCTTTAAATGTCTAGCTAGCAAATGTCACAACTATTTGATCTGGTTTTATAAAATGAACTTTCAAGACTCTTTGAAAGATAGTTTACACTTTGAAAAAGATTTAAAATTTCTGTATTGATCTCAAATAATAGAGAACCTTCACATACTGTAGGGGAAAGGAGGCGCACTGCAGTAAGAACATATAAAACCAAGCAAGCACTCCAATGTTTTCTGGGTACGTTTTCCAGCACAAATGTAAGGCAGACGTAGGCAACATAAACCCCCATTAACTCCTCTATGTTAGCAACACAAGATGCTCAATAACACATGAGATACATAACACCAACAGCCATGGACCCAGACTGACATAGAAATGAACAGGAATTTAGAAGGAGACATCATTATCAAATTGCTTAACTGATTAAAACTCCCAAGCACCATTTAAAAGTACACTAATCTTTGTGTGGCTTAAAACTTTAATGCATAAACCTTTTCTGAAAATATTTATCTCATGTTTATTTGCCAAATACTGCAGTTGTCTCGGTCCACTGCACCAAAATCCTTGGCAGAAGATGATTCTTGGATTAATCATACAACAGTAGCTACTAGTGTACATTCTCAATCTAGTACCTCTCAGAAAAAAACAAGGAATTCTGAAAAGCACTTTAAAAATTCTTCAACTTCACAAAAACCTCACATCACATGATAAAACACTGATTTCCAGGGACTCATAGAAAACATGGAAAAATGTCTAGAAAGACTCTTAATCCAGAAATTCCCAGAAAGCCCTCCGATTTCTAGAAATAACTTAGAAATTCCTAGAATGTTTCTATATCCAGACATTTCTAGGATGCACTGGAAAATTCCTATGAACTAGAATTCCTACGTTTTGACACAGGACGCATCTAAAGAGCTGGGAATATTCTTGTGAGTCTCCACATGGCAGAAGAGTGCATGCCATGGGCATGCCCAAAACCCCTTGAGAGCCAGTATCCACTAACTGGAGCAAGACAACCAAGAGTATTCTCTGCCTAGGTGAAGACTTGTGAGACAATGAACTTCCATGAAATTGGGGAGCACAAATTAACTAATTCTTTGTTTTCTGTATAACCTGAGTTCGGGATGAATTTGTCTAATTGTCAGTGTAGTAAGAATAACAGCTTTCATAGTTAGTGTTCCTGCTATCTTACCTTTGCAATGGAGTCGTGTAATTCTACAACCATAAGAAACTATAGTTTCAAAGAAACACAGATTAATTAATAATGCAAAATTAACCAAAATGTAATACAAGCCATTTATGTGTGTGTGTTGAAGCATTATAAATTAAATTTACTAGATGAAATCCAACAAATAGACTACCAACACTGCATCCAGAAATTTCTGTATTTTCATCATATATAACACACAGAGAAAAAAGACGCCATCTTCATCCATATAAGAAGATACATTTTTTAAAGTTTATTTTTAAATTATTTTTGGAGAAACATGCATTCTATGAATATTGGTGAAATAATGTAGCTAGATCACTAGCTTACATCAGAAAAAAATAGGCTCCAGGTTCAAGATTTATCCCATATGTGTTCTATGATAATGGGAAAAGAACTTAATGTCTATATTTCATTTTTTATTTCAGAACGACATAATGTATTGCACTGCCAGTATAGCACTGGGCAGTTCATTATTGAGTCCTGCCTCTTTTTTAACCCAGTTTTGTAAACTAAACCCAGCTCAAGAGCCACTTACACAGGACAAGGCCTCTCACAACCACAGTCCACTATTATTGCCTCGTATTTGAAGGTGCCCTGACACTGTAATGTCAGTCATGCAACACTCAGACATAGAACACACGTGAGGTGGGACAAAAATGTCTGAGCTAAACTGAAAAAACTGGTACATCTCAGTCCAACTGCAAAAAATCCATTTGCCATTCCTAAATATTCTTAGTTAGAAGGGCCATTGCATAAGGAAAAGGAGCTGTTAAGAGTATGTTATACAGTGCAACTGAGATCACTTAAAAGAGAGAGCAGGAATGCTAATGACTATGACAACTAATAATTAATATTCAGCATTTCTAAACCCTTTTTGTCTTTAGACCTAAAAAGCTCTTCTTAAAATACACAACTGCTACTCTGCATTTAACAGATGAAGAAGGCAAAGTGTCTCTCCAATTACTTGTATCGAAAAAAACAATGCACTGCTAGTGCCTAGGGACCTGACCAGTACAAGTCCTGTTCCTCCAGATTCTGTGCCAAAATCTTGTAATAAAATAGCTGCTGCCTCAAACAAATAGCTTACAACTGAAATAGGCAGGACAGTCAAAGGATGGGGAGAGAAGTTTAACAATACACCTGGTATTGAGCACACAGGCCTTTTGGTAAGGATTTGGAGGCTTTTGCAGGGGGGGCAGGAAGGTAGGTGAATAAAAGTGGCTGAAAGAAACATAAGCAAAAGACACACTGAAGGAAGACACTGCTGGACTATACAGAGTTTAAAAGAATTATCAAGAGCAACACGAGATCACCAAAATGGACTGTGCTTTGCTGTTACTGTATGAACTGCAGCACCTGTATTTGATGCCTCCCAGTAGCTGCATTGATGCAACCCTTTTGCTGGCTCCTGCCTGCAGATATTCTCCCCAGACAATGAACACCATAATGGCTCTAAAGGAGAACCAATCCAGCAATGATGATGGCTACCTCCACGCAGTGTACCAGGGTAAAATCTCCTAAACTCTGCATTCAGCTAGGGAAACTAATTTGCTGGAGCAATTAGGAAGTGAATTAAACTAGACATAGAGAAATATTTCCGTGTCTTTGTATATGCATTTATGTGCATGACTGCACCCAAGTATAGGGGTCCTTTGATTCTCCAAACTAGCAGATGTTGCAACAACCTGAAAGCTTAAGAGAGACTACTCAACTGGAAGAGGACAGTTTGATCAGACAAAGCCCATGTCTGAAGATCTGTGGCAACAGACAAGTATCAGGAGTGAAAATGCACCAAATATCATGGACATAAAGGAAAATCCTAAGAGTTATTATTCACATTACAGCAGTTTTTAAGACATCCCATAGCACTAGGCAATTTACAGGTACATGTTGTGAAATAGTCCTGCCTCACAAAGCTTGTCATCTAAACAAAGATGCAAGAGAGGCAAGAAGGAAAAATAGATGCACAGAGCAGGCCAGCAACATGCTCAATTCACCTAACAAGCTGAGGGCCAAGAGATAGAAATAAAACTTTTAAAGCACTGGTATATTAGTCAGACAAGCAGAAACAATGAAACTAGAAAAGTTTAAAAACCTATTATTTGTTAATGAGACATAAGTTTTAGGTCACATAAGCAATCCTGATGTATTTCTGCCCAGACTAAATCAACTTCAATTGTAAGTGAGAAAGTGAAACTATAACTTAAAATGAGATAAAGTCAAAACACCACTGGAAATCCAAACTGACACTTAGGGTCAAATACTACATATATAAGACCACATAGACTGTCTGAATACTACAGAAAGTGTCAGTATTTTCATGCAGTGACACTGGCTTGCCAAAAGAGAGATTCTACATATAGAACTACATCAACTACGTATAACTCTTTGACATAAATCCTAAATCACATTGTGAACTATTTATGTTCATTTCATGAAGACACACCACTTTTTCTGCCATTTTTAATACAAATACCAAAAAAAAAAACCCACAACATTCCTTTTAGTAAGATCTAAAGAAAAAATACATAATCAGAAAACAGACTTTATCTGCAGGACAAATAGAGAGTAGGATGGTTTTCTGGAAAATTCTTTGAGGAATTGAGACTGAATAGTCATCTGACACTGACCAACTAATCAAAACATTTAAGAAATTAGAATCTCATGTTGACAGAGCAAAAATAAGTACATTTTGTTACCTTTGCTTTTAACGTTGTTGGACTCTGCAGAAACACTGTATCTCAGCACCTACAGCACAGTTAGGTTACGCATAGCTCAGAGCCACTAATAAAATGGTGGCTCGTGGGGAAATAATTGCAGAAGTCAACTAACACAGAAGTTACAGCCTTGTTACATTCTGTGATGAGCTAATGGGAAACAAATGTTTGATAGTAGCTACTTGAGCAGACAACCACATTGCAAGAAAAAGGGTGGGAGGTTAGAACCGGGTAAGTTGAAATCAGAATTCTTTTACAGAGCAATGATTTGCTGAAGCCCCCATTAAGTCTAAATAGCCCATTATTTAAGGTATATGCATATGCAGAAATTAAAGTCCAGTTTTACCCTAAGGATAAGCTTCAGCTCAGGGGAGAATCCATTCACTAAAGTCCGCTGGTTTATGAATGCACATCAGAACACGAAAATCTTCAAGTTTTACAAGTTTCCATAACTACACAAAATCTTTGGCATTTTGATAGCAAAGCAGAAAAATAAACCATGCCTGGACTCTAATGTGGGGCCTTTTCAGAGATCAATTATATTCCTACCAGCCACACATTTTTAACACAGTTTAGCATTTCTACTTGTGAGGCCAGATTTTCAAAGCAGTGAGTGGGAGGTACATGCATAAATTCTGTTAGTTCTTAAGAGTATTTCTGCACATACTTTTCATGATCCCCTTTGGAAATTTAGCCTGCAATCTCCACTGGAGAAATGTGTCTCCTGTAGGTGTAGACATGACTGATGTAAAATATCACTTCCTATCTCTTCAATTACACCAAGTAGCTTTTCATTTTCTTTTCCATGTTTTTTAAACTGAGTATTGTACTCAAGACTGTATAGCAGTTCTGCTTGTAAGAACCAACATTCCATGCTCTGTTTTTCAAGACTGTGTACACAGAAGGGGGCTGAGGAGAGGAAATAGGATAATTTTTCAAACCTTCTACTCATACAACAGTTATTGCATGATGATGTCTGCTTACCAACCAAAAAAAAAATCAATTTCACATGATGTTTTATTACTCTCAAAATACATAGTTTTTTAATCAAAAGGAAGCATTGGGAATTAAATATGAGAGCGGCTTCCTTCTCTTTCTACATAGTGCACATATAAAGAAATGGACAAAAATAGATTGAAAACTTGGTGAAACAAAAATAGCAAGCCTAGCAAAGCCACATAACTGGATTAATTCAATCACTATGACATTACAGGAATAGTCTCTCTGTTTTCAGTGCATTGGAACAAGAAGTTGTGGCAGGAATCATTCCTCATGTTGTAATGGTTGGTAGAAGCAGAAGCTTAACAGCTTTTGTGATTGCATTTCAGATTTGTATGTTGGAAATCCAGCAAAAGTTTCAGTCATGGAGTCCTTGTGCCCTTTTCTTTTCCTCTCTTGTAGCAAATGCAATTTTTAGCTGTCATAGTGAGATTCAGCAGCCTCAAGAAACACTCTTGAAAATGTCATAGATCATCCTACCGTACCAGTATATGTGTTCCAAAATACAAAGATAATATAATGATGTATTATTTAATAACAGCTGTCATATCTTTGCTTACACCAATAGGTGTGCAAGATGAACATTCAAAACACATTAAACTTAGAGATGGCTGAAAAAATTGTAGTAAATATTTGCAAAGTGATGGTTTTCCAAAACTCTCCTGTTGTAGAAATATCTTTATTTTGACAAAAAAAAAATTGATAAAGGGAGATTTCCCATTTCTACGATGGAATTTCTGACAAAAATCTGTACTCTATGATGTATTCAGGGTCATGTCAAGATTTTTTCAATTCATCATTTAGGGAAGAATCTGTCCCCATCATTGGTGGAAGAAGAACTGAAGGTCTATCAACATTCAAAGGGTATTTATGGCCAGATTCCCATCTGGATCTCATAAAATTCAGATTTCAATCCATAACCTAGAACTGTTCAAGACAAAATAGAATCACAGCACAAGGAACTATATGCTTGCTCTGTGAATGACATGCAGAGTTCTGTGTGTGACATGCAGAATATTACAGAAAATATTTATAAGAACAAAGGCTAAAAATTCAGTAAAGCTACAGCCTTAGATTTGAAAACTAGTAAGAGTAGAGATTTACCACTTTAGCATATACCAGTCAATCAAAAATCCAAGTTGCAGCTTGGATAAATAGACAATTACAATATCCAACACTACTGCAAGTTTTTTTCTTCCGAAAATCATTAAATAGTAAAGTCTCAAAACAATTTTGTTAAGAACTAAATTATCATGTCGCTCATGTGTAAAGGCCTGGTCCAGGAAAAAAAATGGGATATTTGTTAAGATAAAATCTGTTGCATCTTTTATCACTGGTTTCTTTCAAATGAAGTACATTTCTCCATAGATCCTATAAGGTATCCATAGTATAAGAGCATATAAGTACAGAGTAGACAAATAATATGTGAAGATATTTTACAACTTGTTCATTTTATTGCTTAATCATTAGAAGTAAACAATACACTTTAGGCAATAAAGATAGTGCCATATGGATAGGGAGAGATAAAAGACTGTCAGGAATATTGCCAAGATTGGTGTTTCTCTACAGAGGATATAGTGTCTACAGTGTTGCCAAAATAAAACAGGGACAAGTGAGGACAGAAAACCATCTGCATAGATTGCAGCAAAACAAAAAAAAATATATTCCATAGTAAGCTAAAATAGAGAAAAGAATAAATCAACAATAACAATCTCATAAGTTCTCTATCATTAATTTTTATATCTGATTTATGAAAATTATTATTCAACATCCAAAACCACCTTAAAAGTATAGCTTTGTTTTGCTATGTGCAACCACTTCTACAATAGTTTTGCACAAGATCCTTTCTAAATATTTCCTCATTGAGCAGTACTTTGATGCTTTTGACAATGGCAATTGTAAGCCTACATCCAGATTAACAAGATTTTTGTTACTCTTCACATGTCACTATAGCTTTTGCATGCTTTGCATATAAATGTTTATTTCTGCTTATTTATATTAAATCTTTTTTGTAAAATTACTTAAAATCACTCAACTAAACAACCAAAAATAGCTAGCCCAACCAAATATAGACCATGATTCAAAAAAGAAAGAGTGGTGCAGAGCCTGCACAATTATTAGTCATCAACTAGACAAGGTTGCAAGTACAAATGGGTGTATGGCACATATGCTCTTCATAGCCCTTCAGGACATTCACCAGCTGTCATACACCAGGGAAAGAATCTAATTACAGTCACTGTTATTGTGTGGCTCTTGACATCGAGTAGCCATAAACTCAACAGATTTGCACTATCACATCACATTTGGCTTGCCAATAAAAATATGACAAAAGTTGAAAGACAGATGCTTTTAACTGGATTTTTGTAGTCCACATTGAGATGCTCAAAAAAGTAACAAGGACTTCAAAAAGTTAAGCACCTAGATGTTCCTGTTCTCATCAGTAAAATACTTGACCATTAGAAGAAACACATGCAGTGTTGTATCCTGCAGTTCATATCTTGGGGTATGTTTCTGTCAACATACGAAAGGGTTTCTGTCTATTTTTTTTTTATTATTATTATTATTTTCTATTGACTCTAAAGTTGTATTATAAAGAAAGATACTACTCCCTTCCACCTTCATCTGCCACAGTCCCTCACAAAACAACAATATAGGCTAGAGGTTCTGAGATAAAGCAAAAACTCAAATGTCACTTCATGGTCCAGAAAATAACTATTTCTGCATAACTCATTCTGGATGAGGGGATGTCTTTGTGCATGTTTCCATTCCCTATGCTCACCAATTTCAAGATACACAGACCTTATGACACAGGTTGCTGAGGAAAAGCAAATATCATTGCAGCTCAGAGGTAAAACCAAGGGCTGCTATGTCACTTCCATTTGTACAATTCATTTAGAGGGAAAAAATCTCATCACTAATTAGGACCTCTGCAAGACATTGAGTGTTTCCTTGAAAGTGCTGAGCACTGTCAGTTTATAAACCAAGGCACATGGCACCTTCCATCATTTGTGTTTTTCTTCAATGCCGACTCAATTTGCAAATGTTTATTACCATAAGAAACCATTGTTAGGATGTCTCTGACAGCAGGATGACACATGCATGTCCTCTTCAGCTGCTTTGATAAGTCAAGTTAGTTTCAATCACTGAGGAGGGGAATTTAGCTAAGTTTGCCGACTTTACACTGGAACAGATGATGACCACACACATTCTGTTCCACCTGCAGGAATTCTAGGGCAGAAACCTCCAGCAGAGAGGCAGCTGGAGGGAAAGCATGGGGAAGGATGGGGGGGAGGGAAAAATGACAGGAACGTTTCCAATCTCTCCAGCTAGAAGAGAGCATCTGGCTATGCCTTTAGGTTTTTTTGTTTTAGAACAAAACAATGTTTCAATGATTGCACAAGGCAAAATGCATCTTCGCTTATTTCTGCTTATGAAAATGAGTAAATGAGAAAATCACTGTAAATCTTTCTTAATATAGCTTACAAAAGATAAACATAATTAAACACTTATTAGTATTCCTTATTGTCATTGATTTAATGTTGAACTTGGAAAATCCTGCTTTACATAAAGAAAATAGGGGCCAGATTAATTAAACTCCCTGTTGGGGTCAATTGCTGTATCATAAATATTTGTTGAAAAGTTTTTTGGGTTTGTTTGCTTTGTTTTTATTTAGCTCTACAAATAAAAAGTCTTGCTTATAACTCTCTACAAAATATCAAAATATCTTTGTCTTAAGAATTTGCTGGAGTTGAGCATTTGGGTTCTGAGCATTTCCAGCATTATCAGGTTAGAACAGAACAAACAGACTAAAGTCTGACATCAGCACTCTTCCCAGCAGGATACACTACTTTTTTCATTAGAATCTTTGAGCTTGAGATCAGACACAGGGAAAGATTAAAACAAATATGAATTTAATCAAGGGATTCTACTTTCCTGGTGTGGGAACAGGAACATGCTGACATAAATAGAGGACGAAGCACTAGGGCGTCTGAAACAAATCAAAGACGGCTTGCTTACCACTAACTGCTCAGATGATCCATATCATAACAACAAAAAGAAAAACAATTATTTATTCTTTTTGATGTTGCTGCTCAGAAGTAACTTCCTTTTTGAAGAGAGCAGGGTCAAAGCCAAGTTATTGTTTTTGCTCGAAACTTTGTGAGTAAGAGACTAAAACATATTAGGTATGACTTACTTTGGGGATTTTTGTGGGAAACATAGAGATGCTCATTTCTTGTGGGTAATAACTTGGGGGAAAAAAGTTAATTGCAAAATGAACAGAAATTTCATCATTGTTAAGGAAAATCAGACCATTAAACAAACAAACAAAAACAGCAGATAATTCATTGAAGCCCCCTAAAATAGAGGGTAGACAGCCAGCTCTCAGCCTGAGTTAATGGTCAAAATCAAGCCTAGATACTACATAATGCAGAGAAGATCCTGCAGTTAGAGATAAGTATGATCAGCACTTGAACATGAGTGGGTGCACAGAAAACTCTGAGATTTTCTCTAGTGCAGTGCAGATTTAACAAATGGTAATCAAAGTCTCTTTTGATCTAGCAGTTATTGCAACTAATAAAACCAATTAGAAGGACAAAATCAAAAGGGACAGACAAAATAAAGAATCTGCAAAAAGACAGATTTGGTGATTTGAAAGAGTGTTTTCTACTATTTAAAATTCATTACAACTCTGTCCTCAACCTTATAAAATACACAAAGACAAATCAGGCCCAGAAGAGTATGCATATTAAATTTATATTCAGAAATAAACTGAGAAATTTAAACTTGCATAACATACAAACATTAATGTTTACAACATGCTTTTTAAGTATATAAGCTTACTGCACCCATTTTACAGATGAGGAAAGCAATGTTAATGTATCAAGTGGGAAAAGAATGCAGAGTGCTCAGATCTCAGTGGGAGACACATTTTACCTCATAGCTGCAGAATTATATGGCACTGATATTCAAGAGAGACAAAGCCAAAACATGAACTCCAAGTGGAACTGCAAGTTCTTAGCACCTCACATGCCATCTAGCTTGTCTCACTTTATTTGCAGCCCATATCATATATTTGGACCTCAATGTAACTTCTGATAGCTACAAAACTCCAGCCCTCCTCCCACTCCCACATTTGAGAAGGGGCAGAGCAGGTGCAGAACTATTATATGTTTACTTCATTGTAAAGAGAGATTTAAGTGATATTGTATTAGATTAAAATTTTGTTGGATTTACTAAGCTACAAATTCAATGATAAGGCGATTTCACACCAAAATGGAAACTCAGCTTACAGCCTGAGTCAATGTGGAACCAAACCATGAACCTCACTGAGTGTACTACCCTCAAATTCAGTCAAGTTCAAAAACAGGTCACAGATTTTCTGTGTGGGCAATAGTGGAGTCGAGGCCAAAAGTTTGACAAGAGCTATCATTAGTGATCCAGTCAGTGAAGATGACATACTTTGAGGGCGAAATGTTTCTCATTCTGCATAAAAATTAAAAGAAAATCTAAGTTCATTTCACAGGAGAAGCCAGAGTGCATGTGCCACAATACCTAGTGGCAAACTCAAACCAGCATGTTCTATGGCAAGTACACATTTAAACAAAATACATCCTTGGGAGGGCAGAACTTCGTGTGTCTCCTCTTCCTAATAAGTGCACTAATCCTTATACATTTCCCAACTAATTAATTCATGAACCTATAAATATTAAACATGGCAATTTTACAACTCCAGAGAAAAACATCAAAAATGGTATCTTAGAAAACATTAAAGATTTTTGTTTCAGGTAAAAAGATTTGACAAACAAAGGAAGCACACAGCTGACAAGAATACTGTAGGGTCTTGGAGACAGCCCTGGTGAGACAAAGAAGGTGATTCTGAGGCAAATTTCCAGGCAAAGTTCCCATTACCTTGGCTTCCATGACAAGAAAGAGAGGCAAGACCACAAAATACAGTGATAGAGAGAAAAGTGAAAACAAAATCTGAAGCAATTGTCTAAAAGCATAAAAGATAGGGTCAATCAATACCTCACAGATCAAGGGAATGCAGTGTCTACTGCATTTAAGAGGAAAAAGAGCCATCTCTGAATAGCAATAAAATATGCAAGTAACAGTAACTGGAAACCTTTTATCAGTAAAAGAAAAGATGGTTGACAGTGAGTCAGTGTCCCTGTTTGTATATCCTAAGTACATCCTGTATGCAACATAGACCTTGTTTTTCTTTTTAAAGGTTGGAAAGGCAGATGCACCTGCATCTGCTATTCCAGTAAAGAATTGCCTCTGTGTTTCCTGCACTTGATTCCTCTCTTCTCCAGAAGGAGGATACTGTACTGGTGATGAGGGTGTGAGCCACAACAGAGCAGCTAAATCAGAAAACAACCTTGAGACACCTGATGGGGAAATAGCAGAGATTAAACAAAAATAAAGAAAAAGAAAAGGAAAAAAGACCAATATTCAGCCCCAAGAAGCTATACAACAGCAAAGCAGACCAAGAGACAGTGAGGAAGGGACAAGAACCATGCTGATGCAGCAGAATTAATTCAGTGTAGAAATACAGAGGTAAACCAAATGCGTATTTTTAAGATGGCACTTTCTAACAATCAGTCTCATTTTCAGTGTCTAAAACACAGGTTTCATGAATGCATCAGCAGTGATTTTTGAAAAGGTGGGCCAATGACTAGAAACCTGCCATGCAATCCAGACCATTACACCAAATCTGGCACTACTGACAAAGAAACAATCCTTCAGTTGTCCGACAGACGTTATTTAGAAGACTTACACATTATTCAGTCAAATTGTTTAAATCTTTAACATATCTAATGCCATTGATGATGTTATAGAATGCAGTAGATATCTAATGCCACGGAGAATATTACAGAGCACATCGGTTTGGAAATGTTTTTGAATTAACATTTACATTATATGAGGAAAATGTGGGTCCTTACTCAGCTAAGTGACAGATCAACAGCTGGACTTGGCAGACTTCATTTTACCTCCACAAAGAATGAGACCAAACGAAAACACAAACCAGTAAACAACTAAATCACATGACCTGGTCAGCTCTTAGTGAGGCCAGTCAACAATGAGTAGTTACAATACTAACAGAGCCTGAATCAAGATGCTGGGAAAAACTATAATGGACACGTTTGACAAAAGCAGCAGTTCTTTGGGTGTTATCCATAATGAGAGTTAATTCCAGTGACCTCAGCAGTCACATATGATGCACTTCTGTGTACTTTGGAACAGAACGCACCAAAATACTTTTGAGGCAAGAAAGCCTGGCATTGGTATATCCACACGGTACAACACAGCACTATATGGAGACGTCTACTCCAATTCCAAAAGCTGTTGAGCTGTTGACACAGGATTATGATTGAACCAATACTGCTCAGTAAGGGTAATTTGCTTAGACTCTCTGGGATTTCTGCATTGTGCTCTGCTGTACACAACAGACATTTCAGTAGTTTGTCCAAGTTTCACCTCATGATTGATTATCACAATTTAGGACTTAGATTACACAGCCTCAAAACTGGTGATTCACAGAAGTCAAATTCTGACATCTGTTTTTCAGCAGGAGTGCTCCTGAGCACAAACCAGCACTTCTACTACAGCAAAACCAGGTGTTCTCATTTAGAGAAAACAGGACCAAAAATCATCCTGGCAAAAAAATGTCGTTATGTCAATTTTATCTCCAGCTCTCTTGAGATATAGGATCTTATTCGTGTTCTCAGCCTCATTTCCAACACAGGAAGCATACTAAATGTCACTCCAGAGAAGTAAGGATACATGGTTCACAGCTTCTGATTTGAACTCTGAGCTAGGGCAGTGCTCCCTGCAAAAATACCCAATCAGAAGCACATCTCAATTATGTGTTACCTGCAACAGCAAAGGGCAAAGGAAAAGGTGAGATAAATACTCTTGGAATCCCTCTCTCTCCTTTTCAAAAAGGTATAGCTGTCTCCTTACTGTAGGACAACCCTTGAGCAAGGAACACAGCCCATGTTAGAGAACCCCAAGATGGTCCTAAATGATGTGCTGTAACTATATGGTACTATCACATAAAAATATATTACCTTGGATTCCCAAGACAATAAAGATGCCTTAGCAGGATCCTTCAGCCTGAATACAAGGCTCTGCAAATGCACCTCTTCCTGGCATCAGGGATCTCTGATCCCTTCTGTAGTGGTAAAATAGCCATCCTTACTGGAAGTATAACTGGACAGGGATTTATGGGAATCTCTACAATATGTTCAAATGGATTTCCATGCAGCAGAATTTAAAGACATTTTTGGTGGATTTATTTCATGTAAGAAGCTGCTTCTGTAAGAATTATCCATTACTGCAACAATATAAACGATTAACATCTATTTGCCTTACTGTGAATAAAGCCTTCTTTATGGTACTTTTGAAAATCCACATGTGAAAAATGTGATTGTATTATTTTTACTTTTACAAAATTTTTGTGACTTTTTCTCACTGACTTCTGGGAAATACAAATATTTTTATGTTTTTGTTTAAAGAAAACAATAAGTATGAATGCAGAAATCTTAGCAAAAAAATTATAGTTTGAAAGTTTAGAAATGTAATTAATTATAACCATGATTAGACTGTAGTTGAATAAATTATATATGTGACAAAAATACTATTTTATAATTATTTCTACATCCTCAGGATAGTTTCACCATTATCAGAATACAGCTCACTTTAGTCTACAGAATCCACACCCTGAATTCTGCACTGCAGGATATCCACTCAGCATCAGTACCACATTCTACTTTAATGCAATATACACTCCTGACTTTCTAGAAAAAAATCTTATTTTCTCATATATATATATATATATACGTATATGTAATACATAAATGTATTTATATATAAATAAAATCTAAGTGCTATAAAGCCTTATATCTCACAGCTATCTTTGGCCACAGGATTAGTTTTCTAAGGGAACTGTAATAGAAGGTTATAGTAAGGTTTATTGAGCTGGCCTAGAATTGCTGAAGTAGTTAGATTAACTTTACACAGTCATCAGGGACATACTTCTGTATCTATACTAAGTACTAAAGATCTAGTGTAAAGGCTTGCAGTACCCAAACATTCACAGATGACAACCAAAAAGACACTTGTGCAATCCTGAGTCAAACTCCTGTGCTTTATAGCACAATCTTTGATTACATATCTAAAGGTCCTGGCTCTTTCAGTGCACATTATGAAAGTTGTTGGCTTAGAGGTAAGATTAAGAGGTAGGTGAGGCATGACAAATAATTACAGAAGAAAAGTCTTAAAAACTTACAGACCAATAGACTTGACATGCTCAAGAAGCTGCCATTTCCTCAGTTCCTTATATGATAACATATTTCTCTATTTTGTCTGGATCAACCAAAGTCTGTTGTAAGAGGAATGTAGATGATCCAGTCTGAAACCATCTTACTGCAGAGCAGAACTAAAAAAAATATGAGCAATGATGTAGTATGGGTACACTACATCCC
>VZRZ01008854.1:236975-241975 GCA_013398175.1 Climacteris rufus | reverse complement strand
TGTCTAACTGCCTTTGTAGCTTCAGAAATTCTCTCATACATATTTAGGCAGTTCTGTGAGGAGCAGGGACTTGGACTTGATGATCCTTTTGGGTCACTTCCAACTTGAGATGGTCAATGACTCTGTGATTCCATCCTCATCTGAGACACTGACCCATTCTGGCCAGTATCAAAAAAGGTAACAGATTTATCAAGGGTTACATCAGTGTAATGACACAGTCAGGACAGAGGTAAAAGGAGAAACAAGCGGATGATTGGGGATTTATCTTCAAAAGGAAAGAAATACAAGCTAAGAAGACAAAGATTTTAAAGTGACATGAATTGTAACTCAGACACTGCTTTTTATCCCTTTCTTTAAACAAAAAACATTGTCCCACTCCATTAAATGAAAACCAACATACCTATATCTCCCAAAGGCCATATTATTTCCAGGCATTTTTTCCACAATAATGAATTGATCAATACTTACCTCTGACAGTAAGAAAATTGAGACTTGGAACCAAAGAGACTAACATCATTTCACAGAAGTTTTTTTATGTTTTCAACACTGACAAAGAAGAAAATATATAAATACTGATAAATTTCGCAGGTAACAATATGTGGAGAACTGAATCATAGCAAGAACTAGGCATTTACACCAATAAAAGAACAGATATAAAGAAAGCCAAATCACACATCTTGAGTACTTCCTTTTTGAAAGGATTAAATACTGACACATTGTCTCTTTTCCTCCAGAGGACATCTAAAGTGTCCTTCTTTTGAAGCAAGAAAATGAAAACTCAGTAGAAGAGAAAACATTTCACAAAAGAGAAATACATGTGATTACACTCCCAAAAGGAATTCTGTCCTTTTGGCTATTTCTTAAAAACAGAGAAACAAACATGATTCTACAAGTAAAATTAGTAAAGTAGAAGGTAGGATATGCTCCCCTTAAATAACAGCAAAACAATTGAACCAACTTATTTTTTATATCTTCAGTGCAGAACAAAGAAGTGTAAAAGTTTACAGGGAGGTCACAGAACACCTGATATACTCATCTATATAGGATAGTGTTGGGCAGAGTGATTACTACTATATACAGATCTGGAGGGTTCCCTGTTGTCAGGCAGATTGCTGTTGAGAATTCTAGGATGCTTAGAGTAGTTAATTAAAGAGAAGCACTGGGAGCATTGCAAGGCTATAAATTCCTCCCTCATAGCTTATGGGGCTCAGTGCTGGAACTTTCCATATGGCTGTTTTTAACTGGCATAAACTTGTTTTGACCTTAACCAGCATCTTAGACTAACATTACACAGGGCAAAGAGAGAAAAGGTGGGGAGAAGTTATCAGTCAAAGAGGCTGGCTTTAAGACATATACAATGGGATAATTGACACTCCTGATTTATCCACTGGTATGTTAAAAAATTCAAAGCAAAGACAACATGGCATTTTATAATCTAACTGTTCTATAAGAACACAAATTAATTCACATTTTGCAATCAAACCAGCAAGCACTTCAAGAACAGGTTTGTTGTATCTGTAGGTATCAAATATCATAAAACATAAATTAACGAGTCTGTAGATTATTAAATGACAGTTGAGATGCCAGCTTTCCTTTTTTTATCATGGAAGATATTCCCAGGATCTGTGACATCTGTGGTGGCTAATCCCCCATAGAGAAACTGACATTAAAAGGAATTCACACTGTGGTAAAGCCATACACCATTACAATGTTAGCTATGGGTTTCCAAAGCTCTCCTGGATGCTACGCTGCTGAGCAGAAGAGGAGTGAAAACTGACAAGGTTGGTTTCCACATTTGCATTGCAAACAATAGCTTTATAAACTGTGACTTTGAACTACTTCACTGTGGTGAAGATTTCCAACATCTTTCACAAGAAAAAAGAAAGATTGCTACACACCACTGTTCTCATCTGGTGTCCTGAATGTCTTGCATCTTTTAAGAAATATTTCTTTTCAATTGCTACCCGCATCATTTTTAGCATATGAATTAAATGTGGGGTTTTTTGAATTTGATAAGAATGGGCAAGTATCACTATGAAATATTACTGTAATCTCTCCAAACAAATTGTCTAGCTGACAAATGTATAGTTATTCACAATATCTTGTCAGAGAAAAAAAATTGCTAAGAACGAGGAATGACCAAGTCTACTTTCAGTACCACCTCATCCCAGGTAGTTAAGCATGGTCTGACTTTCATTCCAAAGTCATGCTCCACTGGTCTTTCATTCCTAATATAATTCCTGATCTTGCCTTCTCTCATAAACCCCTCCAATTTAACTACTTGTTTCATTTCATTTCTGATAATGACAGTATCATCAGTTTTTGTTTTCTGTCTTGTGCTTTTGGATTGCTAATCTTTTATCTCTGCATTCCCTCATTCTGACCTCATCAGAACCTTGCTGAACTACAAGCCTTCCAGTACCAACTAGCTCAAAATGTGACTCTTCTTTTGAATAGAAGGTTCATGTCATCCAATGATTCCTCCATTTGCCTCAAAGGGAAGAAACCCAGAAACCAGCAGATCACTTCATAAAAGAAAACTGTTTAAACTGAAACTTCATTTGTCATTTCTTCACATCAGCTGTACACAGTCACCTGCTTGTACACAGCTGGCGCAGCAGTTGCAAACCAGCAAATAAACAGGACAGGCATCAGGAAGAAAGCAGGCAAGTACCCCAGAACAAACTGTGTCAGTAAAAACAGAACTGCAAAGGAATCCAACTGCATTTGCATCCAGCATTTGCCTCTGCTAGAAAGATTTGAAATAGGAAGCTATTTCTGCTCCATTACTTTTAGAAATAAAACTTCTAAAAGGGACATGACCTTTAAGGATTTCTTACAAGGAACTGTAGAGCTCAAGCTCATTTACAACCCAGGACTAAGTCTTTATAGTGGTATGGCAGTAACTCCACACATAAAAACATCAAAAATACTTCATTTCTACAGCATTAATCATACTTTCCACTAGCCTTGAAACACAGCATTCTTTCATCCAAAACAGCATCCCCAAAGTAATATTACATATTTTAACTTTGCTGCTATGATGAGAATAGCAATTACTGACTATGCACATACTTTCCATTTATTTAGTCAAAATTACCCACTCTTTTTAAAGCTAGTATTTTTTACTGGCTTATATGATAGCAAATCTATAAATGAGACCTTTCTATAACATAATATTTACTTCTCATATAAGTAAAATCACCCATTATGCTTATCTGAATTGCAACACTCTCCCATCATTATATATTTATACCTCACTAGACCTTCATTCTTTTCTCCATTACATAAAATAATTTTTCAATGACTGCTTCACCATGCAGTGTATAATATCTAAGATTAAAGCATCATTAATTAGCACCAGGGAAAGAGAAAAAATTTCAACAATAAACCCAAAATAATTAAATAATTAAAATAAAGGTTCAAGTTACCTCAGAGGAATCGGATCTAAAAAAAAGTCTGACATATGATATTCTAAAAGAATATAAACAATGTAAATAAAACACTGACACAATTTTGTTCTCCCAGAAGCATCTAAGAAAGGAAACGCCTAGTCTGTAACACCATTAGAATTACAGCTCAGTCCTAGTCTCCTTCAACAAGGTTCTGTCCCATCATTCTGAACTCTTTAATCTGTATAAACACAAAATGAACATATTAACTGGTCCTCAGAAATACTAGTTCTGTTGAGCACAGTCACAGTCTCAGTGAACCAGTGGCCCCCGAAAGCACCTGTCTCACTGCACATAAACACAACAGCAACCCCATGCACCACAACACTTTCTATCTACTCTATGTATTTCATTTATTTTTAACCCAGGCACATGACAGGTCATACAAGTACAAATCTATGGACAAATGAAGCCATCTAAGTTTAAAAAACTTTCACTTTCTAATGGGAACAGATGTAAATCATGTTTTGAGTCACTGAAAATAGTATTAGGTGAAGGTACAGGAAAATATTCTGAGCAACAGCATCACAAAATATAAAAAGTTGTAGCTCCACTGTGGTTTGCATCTAGATAACAGCATATTTTGGATAAGGACCATCTTTCTGTAGGTAGCTATAACACTTAGCACAATGAACCCTTGATTTATATAGCAACAAAGCAGCTACCAGAGCACGCATCAGACAGACAACCTTTTAATGTGTTATATTCTAATGTGAACTGAAAAAAAATTAGGTATAAGGCTATCAAAATACATTAACAAAAAATCTAAGCGTTGTCACATGAACACAAGATCCAACAGACTGCTAATATTGGTCTGATAATCACAAAGAAGAAATTGTGAATTCCAGGTGATAGTGGCAATTTATTCTCTGTGTGATCAATATGACTGTAGATCCACAAAGTGTATTCTCCTGACTATTAAGAAAAAGTGCATCTGACTGTGAACTAAGACAATGAAAAATGGAACTTCAGTTCCACTTAGAAGCAGTAGTTCCTATATTATCAAATGTGAAATTATGTCAGATATCCTTGTATTTATATCCAAATCTTAGCATTTCTGGATAATCACTGTTGACCTAAATGCTGAATATTATGGTCAAATAAAATGAGTCAAAAAAGAGACAGCACAATCCTGATGTTCCATGCTTCACACAAAAGCCTCCTAGTCACCTTCCCAAAGTCCTTAGGAGCATGAACAGGCATTCAAGCTCTTCAATGGCCTCATGGATAAATTGTTGTTATACTGAAGATCAGCAGCTCTCTAGGATGGGAGGTTGATCTAGTGGTGGTCTTTTAAACTGTCTGCAAGCTGGAAGGTACCAGAGACATGTGACATTATGAGAGCAGCTTAATGGACATTTTTTAGGGTAACAGCCGAGGAAGGCAGCCACCATTCCAACAGGCTTTCCTGCTGCCCTAAAGTTCTAGGAGTTGAGCCAGGTGGACTGAGGTTTTCCTTCACGTTTGAATGCTAAAATCAGCCTGAAGATTTTTGGCAGTCACATCCAGCTATATAAAGGGAACTCGAAGCAGGCAGCAGGAAAAAAA
>VZRZ01008854.1:221109-236924 GCA_013398175.1 Climacteris rufus | reverse complement strand
AAAAAAAAAAAAAAAGTAGCAAGTAGGCGGCTGGAAAGTCAAGGGCACAGGAAGAAAGGCATGGTAATACATCCCTGAGAGAAAGCAGGAGAGCAAGTGCACTCTCTGAAACAAAGGACTAGGAACTACAAGCCAAGAAATTATTTGCTGTTGTTTGATCCCAACCATGTTTAGATAAGCAGTACTATAGGTATTGTCTGTGAATAAGGAACTGCTTTTATGTGTCTTCCCACATGAATATTTCTTCTCTTAGCAGAAACAATCTGTAAAACTCTAAATAAGTAATAAAGCTCTTTGGCTATTAATAGCCTGCATTTATGAAGTACCAGTTGTCATCAAGAATACTCAGTGTACCAGTCACTCCCAGAGTAACAGACCCAACACAAAATATCCAGTAAGTGGTTGTGTGATTAGTAAAGGACAGCGAAACATAAATCTACATTTGGCTAAAAATAAATAGAGAAGAAAGAATATAACCAAATTTGCTATGGACCCCAGAAATTTCTACATCTCTGTTTTGAAATATGTTCTTCCTAAGCACCCATGTAAATGGCGAACAATCTACATGTTTTAATGTATTTAGATAGTTTATTTTAAAAGAGTAATGTGATTTACTATTGCACCTGCAGTAGATGTAACACAGAATTCACACCAAAAGGTCACTTCAACATTTTCGTTCAGGAAAACTCTTTTATCCAAAAGATACAATTTGTTCATTCTAATAATCCATATATTTTAGGGACTACTCACTAACAGCAGAACTAACCAGAACTTCCCTTTCCCACAAACACTGCCAACCTTCCCTCCTGTTCCTTTACACTGCTTTGAGGTGAGAAACAATGGCCTCATCACAAACATCCTTATTTGGTGGACATCCCTATAGCCTCTGCATCATGCAATGTTTGGAGTGTCTCGAACTGTTCTCCTAAACTGCAGTGTTATCTTGCATTTAGATAAATTGTGTGAGTCTTCTGTATTCTTAGGGAACCACATTCCCCTGGTCAAACAAACAAGATCCATCACTTCCAGTTACATTGACCACCAGAGTTTTCCATAACCAGCCCCCATTAATAAATATCCTTCCACCTAGAAAGATAATCAGTAGGATTAACCTGAGAAGGAAAACTGATATTATTCAAAAGTAGAATCTGTGCTAAAATTAAAAGAAACACAACAACCCAGAGGTTCAATATAGTTGCTAACATTTTTCCCTTTTGTGTGTCCTCTAGAGAAGGACTCAAAACTGGTCCAGGAAACCAATATAATAGCATGAACTGAAGTTTCTTTCATCTAAAATGACCCAAAATGCCCTCCTGGAAAAAAGGAGGAAAAAAAAAAAAAGAGGGGGGAAGGAACTTGTCATCCCACACTACTGCTAAATCTCTGGGTTAGAAATCCATGCAAATCTAATGCAATGAAGAAATGTGATGAAACTGAAATTAATGTACTTTTGTACATTTGAGGATTTGGAAGAATCCCCCTTTCTTTTGAACATATAAAATGAAAAGATCCACAACACCCAGAAGGCTGTGAATAATTATTTTTACTAACAGGACTGCCAGAAATTTTTAAACACTTACTAAGCACAAGATTTCAAGATTTAAAAAAAATTAACTTTTAAGTTTTTTTTCCCCAGATTCCTTTCCTCAACAGACTTCACATAAAGAACTTATTTCAATTTTCCCCTCTATTAAAAATAAATGACATTAATAAAGCCAGAGAGGAGGCATTTCTATTCATCTAAATTCTTCAAGGAAGCATATTTATGCAGATGGATTTGGCAGTGAACAGTACAAATCACTCAGAAGTGTGGCTGCAGTGCCTCAGGTTTGGCCTTCCTTGTGAAGTAAACAATAAGCTCGATTCTGCTCTGTTAACTTACTGATTGCATAGGTGCCACTCAACAGCACAGCCTCACAGCTGATACAAAATACACGTTCATCTGATTTCTTGTGATCTTTCAGGAGCTGAAGCTCCCTATCACTCAGTGGTAAAAGAAGGCTACAGAACAGAACTCAGAATTATTTATAATGAAAGCCAAGAGAGAGCTCACATTCTTCTGTTATTTGCACTGAAATAATCCTAAAGTAACTTGATTTCTAGAACAAAATTGAGTTTTGATTGAATTTTGGCTAAAACACTCCAGGAGTTATGCTAACAATTAACTGTAAAAGAGTGAAATAGTCTCTTCCCCCTTGTGGGCTAAGCTATACTCTTCCAAGGAGGAAGCATTTAACTGTTTATGGCTACAGCATTCCTGAGAAGAAACAATGGTCCTATCTGCTTTGCTCTTTTCTCTTGCTGGTCACCAAATATTTCTATCAACTTCGGATCTCTACAACACGTTGGTGTGGGCTGTGAAATCCACAACTACCAAGTCTGACACAAGAATTAAAGTATTTTTAACTTTTGTAAAACCTGATCTTAGTTCTCTAATGAAGTAGCCAAGATGGAGGTCTAACAAAAAACAGAAGCTCATCCTGGCTGCAAAGTGCCTGGACTCTCATATTCACAGAATAGGGTTTCTTGGTATAAGGAAAAGAACAGAAAACCTATGGTCAATGCATGTTACAATCTGTTTCTAATACAAAGAGGTTTGTAATCTCTTAACAGAGTCTTTCTGACTCTCACTGAAAAGGTTAAATCAGCTGTCTGTTGGCTAAAAGAAGTCATCACATTTACACCCTTACTCCCTAATTTAGCCAAATTAAGCCATGTGCTATTTTTTTTTGGTTATAAATGTAAAAGCTTCAGGTATCTAGCTGGTCTATACAGGAGGCAGAACTTTGTCAGTGAACAGTAGCCAAAGACTGTAAACAAAATATATTGTCAGTATTCAAGAATAGCCCATGCAACTCCTTAGCTATAAAATGAAATGTACTTCAAGCACATTCAAGGCAATTATTCATCTGAGTAATCCAGGTAAAAATACTGACACTGTCATCTGGATTTCAATTCCAAATTCACTCTAGAAAACAACTACTCTGGGTTTTTTAATCAGTTTGTGAGATGCATAAATAAGCACCCTTGATAGAATGATAAAGTTCTAATGACAGTCTGAAATAGCCTGCAGAGACTGTTAAATATGCCATTGTGCTAAGAAGTGCTATACTTTTACGAAATGCTTTAATACAGTGATATTGACAGGATCATGAGAGCCTAAGGTAAATAAATATTGTCTCTCTTTTCAGAAAGTTGTTTGCTTCATGGTACCTTCATCCTTAATAACTGCTCAGACTCATTTTATGAGCTACACTTCTTTCACAAAATAGGGATTATTTTAATCACTTCAGTCAAATACACCATGACATCTCCAGGCAGGTAGCAAGGTGTTCAGGCACTGTTGAGTCAGGCATCAACAAGCAACTGTAGAACATCTGCATGTTAGTTTTAAAGACCAGAGCCTTTCATAATCTCTATATAACCAAAGAACAGGACAAACCAAAAAATGGTGATTTATCTACCTAGCAGATTTTTCTGTATTATTTCTGTATTTGCCTATGTCAGAAACTGTAGTAAAAGCAGAAAATAATTTTAAATCAACTAGAATAAAGCTATTCTACTTCCCATCCTTTGGTTTTTAGCAAATATTATCATTTCACAGACCAGGCTGTTACTTCTTGTTTATATTTAGTGTTATACATCTTTCAAGATCATGTACTGAGCACCAATCTAAAATAAATTAATACCCTCAGCAAGAGATGAAAGAAAACAAAAATAATGAAGAGGCAACATGGTGTAATACTTGTTATAAAATAAAGAGCTTGTGAGATCAGAGGAAGGAAAAACATCAGTGTAACTAAAGGTTTAGGTGAGATTTGGGGTCAGACTGTACCTGTCCTTCAATTGATTTTCTCAACAGACCTGCAGCCCCAGGATATAATGTGTGCTTAAGACAGCTCACCGAGTATTTGGAGATGCTCTATCCTACCCTGGTTCCCTATTGATGCTGGGCCTCTGTGCCTTAGTTCTGACCACAACTCCTCATTCCACCACTCCTTGGCAAAGCTGATTAAATATGGAGCATCTTACTGGACTACTGCATAAATACTAACTTCATTTTTATTGTATAGTATATAAAAATATCAATTAAAATACCTAAACTGTATGTAGGAAATACCATTAAATATTCTAGTATATAGAAACCATTAAGTACTTTATGTAAGTAATCTCAAAAATTACATAACAAAATTGCATATACTCCTTTCTCCCTCCATCCCAGCAAAATAAGAGCAAATATCACAGCCAACATTGCACATACAATTCTACTTTTGAATTCTGAACTCTGACTCTTCAAGTCAGGCTTAACTGCTATCTTGAGTTGGGAGTAGAGGATCTAAATTACCTCTTATTAGTTTTGTCTGTACTCCTTACTGGTTTATCCCCAAGGCACCACGGCAGTTTGTAGTTGACCATCAGGGTACAAGGTAGAAAGCTGCTAAAATAGAAGCTTTTGTAAATCTTAGGAAGAGTGGCTCCTACTGTTACTATGGTGATACAGCAAACCAAAAGTGTGACTGCAACACAGACCAAGAAAAAGTTCTAATAGTCTCTGCAGAGGTTAATAGTGCCCACATCATTTCTGTCTCCACTGCTGCTTAGTTAGATGGGCCAATAGAGGACAAAAACACAAATTTATTTTGGTACAGGTCTTTATAGATACTTAATATCCCTTCATCTTATCTATGTGTACTCACACCAAGTGCAAAGTTACTGATTTCCGTTCCTTTTTGACCATGAGGTTGACTTAGCAATACACCTCTGGAAAATGTTTCCTTTTTCACCGTGTTACCTACTGCTGTACCAGCATTATTCTCTTCTCATGTTTAACATCACAAATTATGTCAGAATAATAATGAATCAAATCAAAACACAGAATGACAGTGTTTACCTGATGTGAACATGCCCTGAAAGTGAAATTAGACTCGTTAAAATGCACATGCATAAAACTCTCATCATTTATAGACATCATTTAGTATTCTTAAAAATATGTAAGTATATATTATGAACAAAGTGTAGTTCAGCACAAACTGAAACCATGCTGTACCTGCTATAAGTTCACTGTCCAACTAAAATTAGCTTTTACATGTTGTGGAAATACCTCTTGCATCATAATTTAAGCCTTATGGGTTTTATGCTATTTTGTCATATCCTACCTCATCAAGGTTTTCTTGATGGTTTTCCCACAATTGCTAACAGAACTCCATATTTTCCAATTATCTGTGAGTCTTTTCCCTTCTTGCTCCACATATCAGGACGTGCTTAGCTATGGCCCTTGTTCCTAAGCAATTTTTGCTTAAAATCTTGCTATTTTCATCCATTTCTTCCCTGGAAAAGTAAGGCTGTGAAACAAAATAATTTTAAGCATATTACCTGCCAAGTTTCAGTCATTGGCATGTAAACATGTATTTGTCTTCTTATGGTTGCTCAATTAAGTCAGGTAGAACTGAGATCCTAGCACTTTCTAACAACCACAATCAGACTGATAAGAATTTGATGACCTTGCAACCTGCCCATGAAAACTCACATTTAAATTACATTCTTGTTGACTTTTTTCCTTCACTCTAGTTAAAACCAAACATATAAATGGGGGAAGGAAATGAAGTAATACAAATTATTCAAAGATATGTTAAAATGGTATTCATCAGTACTTCAGTTAAATATCCCCAAATTACTATTCACAGTGTTTTGATGTTAACATCTTTAATCATTTTGCACATCCAGAATAGATTCTATGACATTTTGACTTGTGTACTTTATTAAAAACAGAAACAAGGAGGGGAAAGAAATGTGTTTCTGTAAGTATTATCATAAAATACTGATTTTAATTTAAGCAAAAAATAAGCAAACTGACTGGTAACCAAAACATTAAGACTAAGAAAAACACTGTAAACTCTATCTTATTTTATCCCGCAATTCTTCTAAATCATGTTTGTTTACGGCAATAAAACTAAGTATTACAATGTGCTAGATGAGAACATTTTAGGATGATTAAATAAACCTAGTGCTATTTTATCTTTAAAAAGACATCAGACTTGCAAAGAAGTACTCATTAGTAATTTGAAAACCATGTTATGCTACACTTGCATTTAATAAGGTAACAATTTACATTTATGCAGTACCTTTTATCCCAAAGCAATTTACAATTTACAGCCAGAGATTATCACTTCATCTCCAGTGGAACTCAGCAACTGTGAAGTGTTGCTCTGTACTATAAAGTATAAATTCTGGTAGGTAACAATAAATATAAGGTTTCAGTTGAATAACTGTGACTCTTATATTTATGCCTCCAATTAAATAAAACAAAAATATTAAATTATTTTTCTGAAGTTGCATTGCCCATTCTACCTACCATCCACTTGCAAAACAAGCAGAAAGTTCTATAAGAAGCAGAAAAATATTTGCCCCTTATAGATTATCTAAAACACAGCAATATTGCTGGTCCAGCAAGGATTCTGAAAGTGCCATCTAAGATATGGTTAGACCTTCTTCCTGGGCTGCTTCCTAAGAACAGTATCTACGAGTAGCTTGAGATCAGGAACCACATTTAGAAATATCTCTAATGTTCAGACATTTCAATAAAGACAACGTTTAAGAGAAAAAAATATAGCAAGCATTCAAAATGTAACAAGTTCAATTTTATCCATGAGAATAATCATATTACCTTAAAACGTGTTGTATACTTCCATTTTCTGTGAATTTACTCTCCGGAATGCAGATTTTTATCTTATGACCTGCATCAACCAAGATGAAAAATTGTTCCTTTAAAAAACAGAGGAACAAAACAACATTGAAGACAAGAAGTTATATGATTAAAATATAATGTTTTTTAGGGTAAAACCACTGGCTAGCTTGCTCTAAGGTTAGATAAAATCAGTTTGGGTTTTCCAAGAAAATTTGGCATGAGGGTGACTGTAACTGAAATTCAGGCTTTCCTATATAAAACAACATGTGAATGACATAGACAGAAAATGTAAACACTGACAAAAATGAAAACACCTTCTTGTCCAATTGCCCTGTGGAACCAGCTGCCATGGGGTACGGTGAAAAACAAAACATGAGCTTAAAACTTCACATACTAGTGGATCATTCCATCCCCAGCATGCAAGACAAAGTCCTTCAATAAATAAATGTTCAATATTGGGATGCAACATCAGGACCTGACCATGCCACCACACATTAAAGTTGCCTAATGCAACTCTATGTAAACTTTCATCATCTGTTAAGATAAGCAATTTTTAGAATTACTAGTCTCCTTTGGAGACAAGGAAACCGCAGAAGGAAAAGAAGAGTGTATAAAAACCTACAGAAAAAGTCCATTCCAATTCCAGGATCAGATTCTGATTCTTGCCCTGGGGCCTCCAGAGGGCTGTAGTTCAGTTGACCTTCTAGCAGAGGGGGAGAAGTAAGGCACTGCAACAAGAGGCAGCTCTCTAAGAACCTGCTGGTGCCAGAACCAGACAGATCACTGACCTGATTGATTTCATTTCACAGGGATACACAAAAGTCCTACAAGAAGTGGCCATATTGTCATTTCCATGTTTTAAATTAACAGAAAGAATAAGTAAAGCACTAATTGATCATCTACTGTGAAAAGATCTGGAGAAATACTTAAAGCAGCAACGTGAATACCCTGTCAGAATAAATTATAAAGCATGCATTTCCATATATATCTCAGAGTGAATACTTCATGCAGTCTGACAAGGCCATTTTGAATCGATCACATCCAGTTCTTCTCGGACACTCATGCATAAACACTTGCTACAACAACATTAATGAGCAATGACATAAGGAATTTTGGCCTAACCAAACAGACTCCAACTGAAAAGTAACATGCTTAAATCCTTAAACTCCTTCCCCATCTTCCTTAAGCAAATGAGGGGTTTTTTCTTTAAAAGTGAAAAAAAATTGATCATATAGTTGTCATTTAGTACATTTTTTTCAGCAAATCCTCTCAATAGGAGTGCAGCATAATAAACAGAAACATAACAAGGCTACAGTGGAGCCATGTTCCTCCTCCCAGGTTGCACACACCTCCCCTCTTGTTCCACATCAGGCTAGTTATTTGCAAAGACTTTGGAAGAACTAAAATTCGTGCAGAGTTCTGGTAAATCTAAACTAGAACTAAATAGTTTTCATTTAACTTAATTTCTTCTGCAACTGTCAACTTTCTGACGTCAGTCAATCTCTTCTAAAGACTCTGTATTCTACCAAGTGGGTTCAGAATCAAAAAAGAAATAATAAAGCAGAAGCTTAAACCAAAAGTTCTTATTGATTTCTAAGAGATTCTTAGCTTGCAACAGGTTCTTAATATGTGGATATTGAAATAATATTATTTTGGCTACATATAGTCAGCAATCTAAAGGGTCAAGTGACCTTACAGTACCCTCTGCCCTTCTCCAAGCATTCACTCAGAGAACAAAACTATGGAGCATATCACAGGAGCTATAGAAACATGTTACAAATTGTGTTTCCATCCACACTACGTCTTTGATCATCAGTACCACTTGGAACTCCCAGGAGATAATATATATGACATAAGGAGATCAATTATCTGCCAGCTGGCTTGTAGTAGGAAAGTTAAAATATTTTAGGTCCAATTTATGAAAAAAATCTGTGGAGTGCTGAAGGTATTCCTTCATTCCAATGATCCAGGATGTCATTATCCATAACAATAAGCATTATAAGAAACAGATAACCATCACTGGTGTTGTCTGTCTTCTGAAGCACCAGAGTAGATGCTGGAGCAAAGAGTAAGCCCCTCCTTACAGCCAACATGTGAAGTTCTCGCTTTAACTATACACTCTGGATTGCCAGGGAAATGTAGCAAAACCTAAGCCAACATCCCAAGTAGATTACTACCCTGGTTGCTTGTTCTTAACACTGGCAACTACTATTACTTAATATTAGAACTGCTAGTTCTTTTAGTACCTAAATTTGGTACAATCATCAAGGAGAAGGCTACGTCAGATCTTCAGTTGAATCTGAACATCCCAAACTGAAGTTATTCTAATTTTTATTTCTTTGTAGACTGTACACTAAAAAGCCAAACCAAACTCATGTCAAGTACCAGTCAAAACACCTTTATTTTTTCCTTCCTCAATCTGGAAACAAAACTTGACTGTTAGTTTGATGTTTTTGTCAAACAGGAATGGAGACTTCTTCTTTTTCCTTCATTTTTCTTTCCCCCAGAAAAGAAAATTCTGATGACCACCTCAGAACAAGAGTTTGGCTAAAACTGACATTCCTTAGTAGACCGCACTTAGCACAGAAATTGTTTACTTCTGCTGAAATTTGAAGAGCAGCATTATACTGATTCTTTTATCTTCATTTTTCTCCCTTGACATGAACAGCAGTGCATACAATATAACATTTTGTCTCTGCACACACTGTTCTGCAGTCCCTGTAGTATCCTGCTGAGCTCAAGCACCTGCCTTGAAGAAGTTTAAACTAAAAGGTGACAGAGGGATGCACCTTTAATTCTTATTGCATGAAGTAATACAAACAGGCCCCACCAAGCTGCTCTTGCACCCACTGCCCTCCCTTTTGGTGCTCACTGCCCAGGTGTCCATGTGTTTCACAGGCATTTGCAGTACAGCAAACAGGACTGTTGGTGTCCATTCCCTCTGCTTTGTGGCCACAGCTCGCGCAGCTCCAGCCACCCCTCACAGCACGGCAGTGCCATGGCTCCTCCCAAGCTCTTCGGTCACATATAGAAAATACAGAACCTTGGGCAGGAGCTGCTGCACCTGCTGGGAATGTGAAGGACACCAGAATCCAGCACATGAAAACCAAAGCTCTTACTGAAGTCCCACACAGCGAGGGGACACCGCAGATTTTTAAATTATACTTTTCCCACCAAGAACTATATCAGGATTTCTCAACCAACTAACAGACCATTAATAGCTTGAACACAAACGCCCTCAGAAAGAGCTGAGCTAAACAAATAATTCATCCTACAAAGTCTACTTGACTACCTGCATGAAATTAAAGGTTTTTAAAAAGTAACCATTCGTGTAATGTCTTGTAGTGTGCTTAATCAGATAATAAGCAAACAAAAATGGTCTATGATGTAAATTGCCTTCACTTGAACATGACAAGTTGCTTTTCCTTTGCATATTACACCACCAAGTGGCCTAATGCTCTTATTTTTTCTGTTCAATGTTTCCTCTAGAAACATCGCTACACAAAATAAAATGTAATTAAAAAGATGAATTGCTACCTAAACAAAAGACGTTAACTGGAATATCATCTGAGAGATTCAGCTAGACACTTGTATTAAACTTTCTCCCATTATTGCTTACAAGTGCAAATTAAATAAAAGTACAAATTTCATCATCCTTTTTCCTCTTACAGCAACTTAAAACTTACTAGGAAGAGCTTTCTCTCCACCTTTATTTGGGTAATACACAAGTCTAATTGAGCAGTGTGATGTGTCTGCTATAAGCATAGGCATTTTCAGATACTTCTCTAAATTTAAAATGTGACAAAAGTAATTAAAATACATACTGTGGGAAAAAATAGTTTAGGATTTTAATTAAAGTCTGACCAAGTAAATGAATCAAGGAAGTTCAGAACTAGCTGGTAATACCTTAATTGAACAAGCAAATCTTGCATGTATCTGAAATGAGCAGGACTACACACATGATCTAGGGAAATGGGATCAGGATTAGAAACAATAGTAAATATAATTTGGTTACACCTGTAAAAATTATTAGATTGGACTCATCAGCTCAGACTAGAGGTCAAACTTTTCATTCTCATTTTCAATGCCCAGCCTTATGCTGCTATCAAATGGTATGCTTTTAAAGGAAATCTGCTAAATATTTTGACAAGATTTAGTTCTCCTATTAGACAATATTGTGCTAGAATTTTTATGTTAAAAATAATGCATTCCTTAAGTTATCCTACTGAGAAACTCCTATTAAGAGCTAAATACTTCTCCAAGACTGAGGAAAACACTTCTTTCAATACGTGTCAAGCAAAACTTTGGACCTTGTTGTTTCAAGCCCTGTGGGAAGCCAGTAGCCAGGTTGTGTGCAGCAGTCACATGGACTTGAACTGGACAGGCACAGAGGTAGGGCCACTGCCCTGCTGTGTGGCTACAAGCACACGGCAATCAAACAGAAGCTTCTGTTCTGCATTTGTTCCAGGAACTCCCTGATAACTGCTGACCTAAACAGCTTAGAGTAAGCTTGAGGTAGAAGAGTGTAACCGGTGAGCAAATAAAGAACATAACGGGATGCAGATTTCAACTGTCTCCACTCAGCTCTACAAGTGTGATTTCTGTTTAAAAAAGACTCTCTAAATGAAAACAAAGAGGGAGAGGAAATGAACAATTAAGAAGCAGGGCTGGAACAGGTCGCCTCACAGGACAGTACTCTGCACTGAAAAATGGCCTCTGCCAGTAACATCTCTCCTCTCCAAGGAAATTACCTGCTGCAATTTCTGGGAGGCTTCAGTTCCAAACTTGTTTGCTCTTCAGGTTTCTCCCTTCTTTTGCTGCAAATTCTCTACTTGACTAGGGAAAAGGAGGAATGGTGGATAAATCCCATTTGTCCATCAATCTCTACTCACCAGGATCCAGCTGAATCCTGTTTAATTTTCCCAATCTGTGCAGCAACAGCAGCCAAGAACCAAGGTCATAAATATTTAAATTGCATGCAATTTCATGCATGTCTAGCAAAAATTTTACTATTTTAGTTTAGAGGTGTGCAACAAGGTATTTCTTCAGGTGCATAAAATCATTTCAAAAGAGAGTTATTAAAAGAGGTGCCTGCAGAATTTGGGCAAGGTCACAGGAAAGATATTTACAAAACACAGACTTGTACACATATACACAAACAGATTCAAGAGCATGATCCATATGACTGCTCTATGGACAAAAAGACAATCAACCTTATGACTGAATTAAAATCTTATTATAAACTTTATTACAGTCATAAGGATCTTGGGGTAGAAACAGCCTATTACAATGAGTAAATGAATTAGACACTTCGGTGTTAAATTAAAAAAAGAGAAAAGGCATCATAATGATGAGACTGTCTATTCAAACTAAGGGAAAAAATTCCATCTATCACACTGGATTTTGTCAGGACACGTACATGGAAAATGACAGTCCCTTTAATACTCACAGAATCAAAAAAATAGTCACATTGATCACATCTGTCAGCTAATGAGCAATTGATTTAGAAGTCACGTTAATAATATAACAATCAAAATACTGACTACATTCTTTACTTCAGCCATGTGCATTCAGGTAATTTTAGAAAGGCGTGTGAATGTAAAATACCAGTTTAAAATTAATGTCTGTCACAAAAACTGTTTAGCCCAATGTTTCCATATGTCAAAGACTACAGACTACAAACCAAGCCTGCTTATGAAAACTCCCAGTGCCTTTAGCATCCCAAGTTTCTGTATGCTTGTACACTCACAGAAGCCTTCTTCCAAAGACTTTGGCATGCTCTCCTCCTGTGCTTTGCAGCAGCCTCTGCATCTTTCTGCTGTTACCAGAATCTACTTCTTCCTCTTGAACTAGTGATTAAAGCAACAAGGTTTCACCAGGTTTTTTATACCTCTGTTAACACATTAAATTACAATGCCTATGCTATTTACACACTGATCAAAGACAAACCCACAAATGACTGTGTTTATTGCATCCTTCTTTGCTTAGTGTTTGGTGGGAAAACCCAACACAACCATGACCAATTTAAATAATTACATTATCTTATGTTTAGTTAAATGAATACACACTAATATGATCTTATGCATTCCACAGGTCTCAACCAAAGCTCTTTAAGAGATGGAAAAAGGTACACGTGAAAACACTTGAATATCTTGGAAGTGTTCAAGGCCAGGCTGGATGGAATTCTGAGCAACTTGGTCTACTGAAGGGTGTCCTGTCCATGGCAAAGGGGTTGGAAGTAGATGGTCTTTAAGGTCCCTTCCAACCCAAACCATTCTATGACTCTATGATCTATTTTCAAATATTTTCTCTATTACTCTTAGTGGCTAACAGTGATAGCAACATTATTGTCTCTCTCTCTTAAATGCTAGTTGCTTTAGAAACTTGACACTGATTAATGAGGAACATGACCCTCAGAAAAAACAAAATGAATTGAAATTATTAATCCTGCACATTCAACCAACAGGAGAATTGCCTTTCTAATATCAAACAGAGATAACATTCTTCATAGGCTTACAAATGGTATTTTAGGCATTATGCCAACCAAGGTATGAGGGGTTTGAAGGGGGAAGAAATACTGATCTTCTTATTGGAAAGCAGAGGTAGAGACAAGGATGGCAAAGCCAGTGTGTATTCTAGGTATGTGTGAGGACTAACTGCTCAGAAGTACCCTCTCTAATGCAGAGGATGCTATTGAAGGACACACCTAGAAGGGGCAGTTCTCAGTATTGGTCAGATCTCACATTACTTGCTTGTATGTAACTCTCAGATTTTATTAAATTCAGGACAAGATTAGTCAGGAAATTTCAGAATAACAATTGAACAAATGGTCTTGCCATATGACCTTTAAAAGAAAAAAATCTTAGAAAGTCTGCCAATCTTCTTGTGGGAACAGAGGATATAGCAACATTTTTTTTATTCTATAAAACACGTCCTTTAAATATTTACTAGTCTTATATTTTCTGCATGTGGCCACATCCCAAGCAAAAGCCCTCTACCTCTCACTAAAGTATGCTTAAGAACATTCACTGCATATGTAATAAGAGCATTAAAGGATCCAGATGTGAATTAGAAAAACAACTGCGTCCATTATAGCTGAATTTCAAACTACTGGAGTAAGATCAAGCAGGAATGCTGTGGTTTATTCCAGAGCACCACCCACACAATTCTCTGAGTAGGATACCAAATGACAGTAAATGTAACCAGCAAAATGCAAAACAAAGCTGTCACATCTCATTACATCCCAGTGACTGAATGGACAACAGACAAGAGATTTTCTCAACCTTCTCAAGCTCTCAAAATAAACCTTGTATTGATGTTCAGCCACACAAATCATAAATCTCTAATTAGCAACTTTTTTATTTTCTTTTTGGCTATAAAACATCACATGATTCAACAAACTTGAGGAATATTTACAGGATTATTCTGTGGGAATAAATTAAAGCTTATCTTTTGAAACAGAAGCAGTTTATTTTTGCACTCCAAACTTCAGAGAAGTGAAATTCCAAGATGCTTTATAGAAGAGGTCTTGGCAGAAAACAATACCTTCACAGTGTTGCTGAAACATCAACAACTGCAGCTTAAGTAATAGCAACAAATACACTATTAACTTTGAAAGACTATACAATCAGTGTTGCATTTAATTTTGAATACTATTTACTTGCTTTGAGAAGTACTGCCAGGCAAGGCAAATGGGCAACTTCCAACAATTCTAGGAGGTCAGAATTTCTAAGTTACTTTTAACCTGTAATGGCCAATATATATATTTTCCTTAGATTTTTTAACCTGATTATGAAGTATTTGCTTTCAAAACCGGTGAGCAAGTTTAGGCACCGAGTCTGCAAGGCTGGGTCTGTCCCGCCTGTGCAGGACAGGCACAGCCATCCCTGCTGTTTGCCAGGGCACAGAAGATGCGTCCCTTGGATGGATACAGATTCTGATGCCTCTGCAAACCCTTCCTCGGGCATACACAGCCTCTGCTCCTCTCACTGGTACAAATCTGGGCACAGGTTCTCAAACTGCAGGAACAGCAAGCCACGGCTAGCGGCCTTCATCCCGGATAGAGGGTCTGTCGTGAGCCAGAGCTCTGCCTGGACTGCCGCATCAGGCAGCAGCAGCCGGGTCACGGCCGCGCCTCAGCCAAGGAGCTGGGCACCCCTGCAGCACCCAGTCGGTGCAGTGTAAACTCTGCTGCCAGGAGCGCGGGCTGCCCGGCACCCCTTCTGCTGCTGCCACGTTCGGGCCTGGCACTGACAGCCATGGCACGGGAGACTGCGGCACCGGCTGCTGCGAACGCAGCAGGACTCGGGCTGTGGAGCCACCGACCCCGGGCGTGTTTAAGGAAAGACTGCCATGGTTTAGTTGATATGGTGCTGATCAGTCACAGGTTGGACTCAATGAGCGCAGAGGTCTTTCCCGACCTAATGGATTCTGTGAATCCTGCACACATCCCTGAAAGGCCACACCGCCCCACAGACCCAAGGTGGGCTAAGAGGGCCAGGGCTGCAGGCACAGCCGCCGCAGGCTGGGAGCCAGGGCACCTCCCAGGGAGCAGGAGGGAGCTGCTGGCGGCTGCGTGAGCGGAGAGGGCATAGGAGGCTGATGGCAGGAGCAGGACAGGGAAGATTCAGGTCAGATATTAGAAAAAACTTTCACTGTTCGGGTGGTCAGGCATGGGACCAGGCTGCCCAAGAGGTGTGGAGTCACTGTGCCTGAAGGTATTTAAGAGGCGCCTGGATCTGGCGCTGGGAGCTGTGGTTTAGTGGCAGTGCTGGGTCGACGATGGAGCTGAAAGGTCATAAAGGTGATCTTAAATGTCTCTTCCAGCCTTCAATACTCTACGATTGTGTAGGATGCTGTGAAGCCTCTAGAGAGGCAACGCTGTCCGAGGAGCTGAGGGGGCTGCTCACAAGGGAAAATGCCGGGAGCTCGCCGCTCACAGGCGCGCAGTGGATCGGGGATCGGGGATCACGGATCGCGATTCTGCAATCGCGGATGGCGGACCGCGGATCCCAGCGCCGCCGCTGCCCCGCCGCCGCACACCCGCCCAGCATTGCGCCTGCGCCGGACCTCCAGCGCGCCAGGGGGCGCTGCGCGGCCGCCATCGCCTCCTCCCGGGCCGCGCGGGGCC
>VZRZ01008854.1:183116-221074 GCA_013398175.1 Climacteris rufus | reverse complement strand
GGCCCAAAGCGGGCGCGGGCCCTCCAGCCCCCAGTGGCGCCCGCCCCGCCCCGCCGGGCCCGTCGCCGGCGCGGTTTGAACGCTCCGGGTGAGGCTGCGGGGAGCGGGGCTCTCGCTCCGCCAGCGGGTCCGGGTGGGAAGATGGGCGTCGGGCTCGGCCCTGCGCGGGGGAGAAGCAGCTTCAGCGTCTGGAAATGAGGAAGCGGTGCGGTGACAGCCTTTGGAAGAAGCCGGAGGCAGCGGAGGGATCGCGCGGGATTAGTGGGGACGGGAGTGTGTTTTCTTTGGTACTCACACAGCTTGTTTCTCTCCTGGTTTAAGAATACGTAGAAAAGCCACTGAAGCTGGTGTTGAAAGTTGGAGGAAATGAAGTTGCTGAACTCTCCACTGGAAATGCAGGACTTGATTCCAGCCTCTACGAAGACAAATCTGAACATGAAAAACACAAGGACAGAAAAAGAAAAAAGAGAAAGAAAGGAGAAAAACAAGTTCCTGGAGAAGAAAAGGAGAAAAGAAAAAGAAGAGTTAAGGTATGTATTCATGCTACTGCATTTTAGCAAAAAAAATGTTTTTACTTTCTCTAGGTTTCATGTGAGAAGGTGAGCAGATATGATTGTAACTTGTGTCCTTACACCGAGTTTGAATGTATTCTACTTTATGAGTGGTTCCTGTCCCACTTTTAAAGGACACAACCCAGATAGCTTTCACATTCTCTAAGAAACTAATTCATTGATATATTCCATTGTATGGCTGAATTGTTTTAGTGTCCAGCAGATGGAGACAGTACATAAAGAATAGAGGATTTTTAAACACTTATAAACTGTTCTTATTTTTTAAACTCTCTGAGGTTGTTTTGAAAAATCTGGAGCACATTATGTACAATAATAATGCAGGGTTTGCAGGTGCTTTTAAGATTCCATAACAATCTTTCTAGGAAGATAAAAAGAAACGAGATCGAGACCATGGAGACAGTGAGGGAGAACAGGAAATGAAATGTCAGACCCCTGTCAGAATGGAATTGTCACCAGAGAAACCACTGACGAGCACTTTATCAAAGCAGGAAGGTAGGGGAAAAAAATAAGTTTCTTTTGCTAATTCCTGTTTTTTTTTAATTGACTCCTGTTTTATTGTTCTTTGTCTCTATAGCAAGTGACTTGACATTTTTTGCCAACTCTGTTTTTTCTCCATCTCATACAAAAATTTGGAATTAAGTTGCTCTACACTTCTTTTGTAGAGTGGTGTCTGGTACTTCTGTCAGAGTGGGCAGAATGTTAAGTGAGGGCAGTGAGAAAAGTAGATCCCCTGTGGGGTTTGGCAATGTATTCATTTCTTTGTATTGAGTTCTCGAGGTGCATCAGTTTCATTTAGTTGGTTTCTAATAAGTTGTAAGTTTAATACCTCTTGCAGTCAGTTTTGTCTCACACCCCTTTCTTCCCCCACTTGTTTTTTGTCTAGAGGTGGAGCAAACACCCCTTCAGGAAGCTCTGAATCAGCTCATGAGACAGCTGCAGAGGTAATGTCTGTGCTCCAGGCTTTCAGAGCTATGAAATGAAAATAACATAGAGTAAGGGAAGGGGCACATACAAAGCTGAGTGGAAATATTACTGCTAAATACATTGCTAAAAGGGTTATTTTAGAAATTCAAGTACTAATCTAAGAATGTGTACTTAGAACTTCTCAGCTTAGGCTTCTTGTGAACACCTCCAGTTTCAAATTTGTGGTACTTTTAAAAAGCTTTCAAAACCAGGACAATTTTCCAGTAATGTGATGCTTTCTTTTTAAGAACCTTTTGAAAGGAAGGCACAAGAGTTTGTAATCAACTTGCCAAAGCTTCTTTTACCTTGAGTTCTCCTATTTTAGCATTATTTAGTATAAAAAGGAAGTATACTCTTGAAAACATCAACCACATTCTCTTACTGTCTTATTAACCAAATGTCTTTTAATTGAAACAATCACGTTTGTAGTTCTTTCAAGTAGTCTCTTATTTAAGAGACTTTCTTGACTTTAGGAATATCTGTTTCTTGTACAAGAATGGTTGAAAGATCTTTCCCTTTAGGTGTCTCACCAGATTAAGTTTTAAACTTCGTTTGCAAATTTTCTCTTAACCTTTAATTTTCAAGACCTAGGCATCAGTTTCAAGAAACTTAAACTATCAAAAAATGCCTGTGTTAGTTTTGGATCCTTTTCTGTTCATAGAAAAAGAAGCAGCACTTTTGATTTTGGTCTCTTCCCTTCCTATAATTTCAGAGCAGGTGATGAATGACAAGAAGACAATCTTAGGATATATATTTCTTTTATTTTTAATTAATTATAATATAATATAAAACCCCTTTGTTAGAATCCTAAACCTTAACAAAAACATTTGGGGTTTTTTCATCTGCTTGGGAACACAGGTAGTTATCAAAACATAGAAATAACTTACAAAATACATTTGTAGCACTTTTTTGGTATATGGGTTTGCATATGAGATCTTTTCAACTTTGAAAGATTCTGCTGACACAAGCCATTTCTAGCTTTATAGTTCTGAGTCCTTTTCAGCTTAGTTCTTCCTTTCTATTTAATTCCAAAATCAGTATGTTCTTTGTTATAAGTTGAAACATAAAAAAACCGTCTTTCATTTCTTAACAGAAAGGATCCAAGTTCTTTCTTTTCATTTCCTGTGACTGACTTTATTGCCCCTGGCTATTCCATGATCATTAAAAACCCAATGGATTTTAGTACCATGAAAGAGAAGATCAAGAACAATGGGTACCAGTCCATAGAAGAATTAAAGGTAAGGCTTTGAATTTTGTTTTGACTACAGAGATGTACTGTCCTCAATTGACTTCCAAGTCTAGTATATTATGAAAATATGATGATGCCAGAAAGAACCAGTACTTCTGCCTCAGGAAATGTTTCTTGTAGAATTTTTGTGAGCAAGTAAGTTATGAAAGTAAAAGAGAAAACACTTCTGGTTTGTAAATCCACATCTCAGAAAGATGCGGATGGTTTCAGGTTTTGAGCAGCATTACATGGAACCTGTCCCTTTGTCCTCCGGCCTGTCTTATTAGATCTTTAATTAAGAATTAAAATGTTGGCATTTCTGTTAGACTGCTCTTTTGTTTGTTTTTTTAAATGTATTGCATCTCAAAATACAAGGAGTGGTGAATTTATTGGCCTTGCCTGTCTGTTACTTCTTCCAGGCTAATGTAATCATGTAGATCAACAAGTGAAGGCACAATGACCCTGATCCTCTTGGCAGCAACCACTTAACCTGGTGCTGTAAGATATCTAGTGGATTCAAGGGCTTGTTTTGAAAGCCCCATAAAGCTTTTAAAAGATGTGGGGCCTTGTTTTGTTTTTTTCATCAGAAATACTCTCTACTTCTTTACTGGGCTAGATGAGGACTTGTGAGGTGTAATTAACAGTTTGGCAGATGTTAGTTAATAGTATTGGTTGTATTTTCTTGCACTTTGTTCTTTAGATCTCCAAAACTTAAGAAGAATATTCCCTGTTGTTACAGCTGTTTCTGATTAGTTTTTAATTTTAACTTTGTAACTAGATGAGAATGTGATACAACACATCCACCTGTAGGGGCTCTGCAGTGAATGTAGAAGTGCAGTTTCTAGCTCAGTTGAAATTCAAACAACTGCACATTTCTTCATTCTAAGAAACTTTGGCATGTTCTTTGTAAAAATTTAGCTCTGAACTGCAGGTTTTCATTGTCTTTTTTATGTTGCTTCATTTTGTTTTTGTTTTGATGACTGCCGATTGGTCAGGAGGTGGGTAGTTGTACATTTGAGGGCTTCCCTTAAAACTTAAAAAACTACAAACAATACTGAACACTGGAGAATACTTTCAGGATGTCTACTGGGCTGATAGATTAAAGTCTTAAAACTACATACTTATTCCTCTTTACGTTTTTAATAGATTTCTTTAATTCATTCATTTAAATGTACTTTAAAGTTTTTTTCCCTAAAGCTCAAGATATTGCAATTGGAACAAGGATATTAGTATAGTATGCTATAAAATTAACTTTCAATCCAAAATTATTTATGTTTGTACAGGATAACTTCAAACTGATGTGTACTAATGCAATGATTTACAACAAACCAGACACCATTTACTACAAAGCTGCAAAAAAACTGCTGCACTCAGGGATGAAGATACTTAGCCAGGTAATAAAAAGTATAAACCAAAATAGTATTTTGGTTAAAAGTATGCTGCTTCTTTTTTTGATCCATCTTTATTCCCTTTTACAGGGATCTCATAAAAATTAATAAAAATTTGCTTGATATTTGTTAAATGCTTGTATATTGGAATTTAAATAATACATTGTTTTAGTACTGTTGCCAAATCAGTCATTGTAGAAATAGTTGCATTTAGTATTTCACTTTCTAGACTGTTTATATTTGCTAGTTGTAAGAAAGAAATGATGTAAAATCAGTTTCCACGGGTAAGTTACAAAAAGATTCATTGGAGAAGCGAATAAAAGGATTTTTATGTTACTTAGGAGAGAATTCAGAGCTTGAAACAAAGTATAGAATTCATGGCTGACCTGCAGAAGACAAGGAAGCAGAAGGACAAGACAGAACTGCAGCAAACTGGAGAAGATGAAAATGGTCCTGGGAAAGACAGAGGAGAACCTATGGATGGTGACACCAAAGCTTTCAAAACACCTAGCAAAGAACACAAAAAGTGAAGTATTATTTGAGTAATTATGGGATACGTCCTTTAAATGCTTCTGAAGCAAGATGACTTGGGGACTGGTGGACGTGGGTTTCTCTCTTTCTGCTACTGCTTATACACTAAGACATTTTCATCTCAAGAGATCAACACTTACATAAAGCATCCTCATATCCTAAAACCAAATAAGTTTAGAGTCATTTATGATACAATCATTTTTGCAAGTAGGTAACCTTGTACTGCTCATCAACGCCATTCTTTCAATTATTTTCTATTTTAGCATCCATTTCACAGAACTAGTACAGTTTTGGAGAAAGCATGCAAACCTGAGCTTTTAAACATTTTGGTATTAAAAGGTATATAGCAAATTTCAGTTACTTTTTTATTTTTTGCATAGTAGTTGTATTTGAAACATGCAACTTCCTAGCTACAGAAAGTGTACTTCCTGAAATAGCTTTTCATATCTAGAAGTACCAGATATGAAAATAGTAAATATTTAGGTAGATAAATATTGGATACTAAAATTATCTAATATATATATCAAAAGTATCTTAGTTTTGTGGGAGACCTTTACAGTGACTAGCATAAGAAGCATTTGCTGATGGCAACCTTTGTCACGTGCCTTCTCCAGCTGTATTAGAAACAGCCGTATTAAATGGCACTTTTTTTTGGTTGCGAGTTGTTTTGACTGCAAAACCAGTTTGCAGAGTTGGCTAAAACAATATTGTCACAGTATTGTGTTCTGTAGCCAGTTGGTGTTACAGCTGGTCACTAAGTGTGGGTATATTCACAGGAGGGACAAAGACCTGCTTGAAGACAAATTACGAAGCAATAGCTTGGAAAAGGAACAAGAGCAGATCGATCGGATTGTGCGAGAGTCTGGAGGCAAGTTAACGAGGCGCCTCGCAAACAGCCAGGTAATTCTGGGTGGATCTGTTTTGTAAGCCAGGCTTCCTTAGCATCTTACACCAGTTGAAACTCCACATGCTTTTACTACAGCTTACACCATTCTACATGATTGATAATCTATGTAGATAGATAAGAGCACATGTTGAGTTTCATCAGCAGAGCAAGTTGAGCTTAAATTTTCAGAAATTTTTGATGAAGTAGTAGAAAAGGATGAATAGTAGGAAGCTCAAAAAATTAAATCCGACCTGCAAAAATCTCATCATTCTGAAACAGACACATATCTGTTCAAAGGGTATTAACATTAAAGGTGAGAGAACTCAGTTTGGTAATGCTATGCCCATTTCATTTTCTACATTTTTTATCTCTTGGCCTCTGCAGAAATGTTAATATTTATCATCATGTCTTAATTCCTTGTGCCTTTACCAATAATAATGAAAATAAAAATTTAGAGCAGCACTCAGTTCTGAGTGACTGGCTTCCTTTCTGATTCCTGTAGACAGGACAGTTTCATTAAATGCTTTCATCAGTTTAAGGACCAGGAATTGTAACCACTATGTAAATTAAAATGGTCTGATCTTATTTCAGTGTGAATTTGAAAGAAGAAAACCAGATGGTACAACGACTCTGGGCCTTCTTAATCCAGTTGACCTTGCTGCAGGAGGTAGGTTGGCATGGTTCAGGTAACAAGCCACTTCACCTACCTGGTCTGCTGCTTCTTTGCAGGGGCAGATGAGCCAATGCAGGCCAAGAACTGAATGCCTCTTTCCCGTCTGATAAAGATCTGGATTGAAAAGCTGCAGCTGAGGGATCAGATAGGTGGGCCTCAGTTGCAGCTGTTGTTAGGAGCAGCTGAAGGGACCCCTCAGTGGCTGTTGCTTCTCTGTTTTGTGTCAGCTGTTTGTCAAAGCTGCAGAAGAAAGGTTTAGCTACTGGAGAAGAGACTGCCTGCCATGTGTTTGGGCGCATTTGATTCCTGGGAACCCCTTTGGACTGTTCCATGTACAGAGTGCAGCGTCTGTGACCCAAAAGGTCACAGATATTTCAGAGCTGGGAACTGTTTGGGTCCCAGATTGTTTAGTGAAGCATTTGGAGAGGAAAACACACTTTGAGAGTCATGTCTTGTTTATTCTGAGTTTTTAGCTATGACTATTAAATGAGTTTAGACATCTTCAGTGCCTTCTCTGTTTCTGTATTTTGATATATCCTATTGTAGAACCAGGTTACTGCCCTGTAAAGCTGGGAATGACAGCAGGAAGGCTTCAGTCGGGAGTTAATACGTTACAAGGTTTCAAAGAAGATAAAAGAAACAAGGTTACTCCAGGTAAGTGCTGATTTTTATAAAATATACAAATCCTTCTCCTTATACAAACAAAATGTGTTTGTCGTGTTACTAGCACACAAATTTGGAACTAAGGATTTTTAAAGATAAAGCACATTATTACATGTGTCCCTGTCCATGGCAGAAGGGTTGTAACTAGATGATCTTTAAGGTCCCTTCCAACTCAGACCATTCTATGATTCTGTTTATCTATCACACAACTAAACAGCACATCCTAAAGTCCAGCTTAATTTACACATACAAAAGGGGTGAGATATTTGCTGTTACATAGAAGAGAAACTAGCAGATAGACAAGGGGTTTTGGTAGCTTTAAAAGAGCAGGGTGGGAGGCCTGGAGAACCTGTATTCAGCATCAGACTGTTCCTGTTCTGCTAAGGCACACGGTGGTGTTAATAACATATTTGCAAATACAAATGCATTTGATTTAGATGTTGCTAAAGGTTTTTACATTGTGAACAGATGGTGTTCTCTGAAAGCCTGTTTTCACCTTAAGAAGTACATTCATAAAAGTTTCTTTTTGAGAATTGTTTTACAGCCCCTTCTCGTTTCTGTGATGCATGCAAAGCATGGGTAGTAATTAAGACTGTTGTTATTCATTAGTGACATACTTGAATTATGGACCCTTCAGTTCCTATGCACCGACCTACGATTCCACATTTGCCAACATAAGCAAAGAAGATTCTGACTTAATCTACTCAACATATGGGGAAGACTCTAACCAAGGATCTTCCAGGTAATCCAGCAAGCAGGAAGGATGGTACAGCCTACATGGACAGAAGCTGTTATGTGCAGCTCTCTGCAGGATGGGCTCTCTGCTGTGGAATGATGGCACTGCTGTCCTTATAGCTCACAGGGTTTTTTGTTTGTTTGTTTTTTTATTTAAGAAACAAATACTTTAGTAAAATGACCTGCCTCTAAAGTGAGATTAGCCAAAATGGAAGAATTTTGATGCTACTGATCCTTAGGAACATGCTGTCTAAAACTTAGGTGTATTTATACCTAACTGAAAGACTCATGTTCAAAATCACTAAAATATTGAGTTGTACAAATGTTTATACAAACTGGATTTTTCTAACATTAATTACTGCCATGAATGAGATACAGCTTTATAAATATAATTAATTCTTATTGGTTTATTATGCTTGATTATAAAAACTTCAATGCCCTTTTGTTTTATGAGACTTTCACAAGAGCATGCACAGTGGTATAAGTTTATAGGAAATGGGGCAATATTTAAGTACAGTGTAAACGTGAAGTGCCTGTACAAGTTTGCTTTTGTGTTGATGCAGCTGCCTGAGGCAGTACACTTTTCCAAATTCTCCAGTTTTCCATTCTGAATGGGTTCCTCAGCTACAGAAGGCATGCATGATTAAACTAAAGTAAGCCATTTAGATCAGATCCTGTGCTACTCTTTGTGTTTTCTGTTTTGTACATATTGGTTTGACTTTATGTAACTTTTTTACATTAAATGTTTGATATCAAAGTAGTTACCTTAACTATCTTTATTCTTCTAGTATTCAAGATTTTTTTATGAAATCCCAGGATTATCCTCTCTTAATGGCTGATAGTTTGCTTGATGTTCTAACTAAAGGAGGACATTCTAGAGCTCTAAGAGAACTAGAAATGGTAAGAGTGGATTTGTGTACTGTGGTCTTTGGTTTTGGCATACGGGGTCTAAAGCAAGAGAAAGAGGATGCTGATCTAATTGATGGGCTTCTTTTTAATTGGTAAAATTTGAAAGTGAAGACTCATCTTTGTCTCCAGTGGCAGGATTCTCTGGAAAGGAATTATTCTGTTGTTAATTAGTGAAACATTAACGGTATATTGTAGATGGAGATATAATCACACATCCTTTGTTCATTGTCTGATTCCCATTATCACTGACTCCTGTTCCAACACCAATAAGCAGTTGTTTAGAAATGAGGTGATCATTGACAGGCTTTCTTCTTTTCCATGAAAAGTTTATCACGTTCCTAGCAACCACTGTTTAGTTCAGGAGAATTATTATGTAGTTTTTGCCTTTACTTGGTGCTGAGCTTTTAAACTCAAATATGTGCTATTTGAAAATACCAAAGAGTGACTCTTCAAATTCTTAGGAAATTCCAGTCCTATCTATACTAAACATAACTGGAATCAAAGGGACTCATTTGATAATCTTAACTTAATTGACAGTCCAAGAATTAAGAATCTCTGCCAAACTGTTTCTGTTAACAAAGTCTTGCTGTGAGTTTCAAATCAATGCAAACTATTGAAATAAACAGATTGTAGTCTTTTACTAATGGGTCAAATATTACGTAAATTAGCACTAGAAATCGTTTATGGACCAAAGATCACCTTTTTGCCTCAGTTCAGGCCTTTCCTTAGCATTAAATGTTTAGCTCTTTTCTAGTACACAGTAGTGGAGTTGACTGACAGGGTTCAGCCACTTACTCCTGGCAGTGTTAAGAGAAATACAGTTACATACAGAAAACATTTCTGCTTCTAATAACCACCCTTCTTTTTCCTCCTGCACCCCAGGTAGGTAGTGTCTGATGTGACATTACTTTTGAACTTTGCAAAGAGAAATAAAACCTGTGCTGTAAAAGTGTATATTAGTAAACATTAACATCCCAAGAAAGACCCTAAAAAGTAGCTGCCTTATAACTTGCTTTACAGAGGAAGCACATTATGACATTGAATATTTACCTCCCTTTAAAAATATTGCATTTTTTCAGATTTTACTTTGAATTTAAAAGAGTAACTTTAACACCTTCTTTAAAAATCCTTTTTCTATTCAGCCATTGGAGGAAGCTGAAGGTCCACATGAGAGAAGCGATGCAACAAAAGATGTAAAGGTAAAATTTTGCTATATTAACTACTCCAACCAACCTGTCCAAGCTCAGATACAAAACTGCCTACAACTTTCAGGCCTCTACAGCCACACTGAAACTTTGACAAGCTGTAAATACACACTGTGTCTCATGAAAAGGGTGTGTTCCTTTGAAGGCATGAGGAGAGTTAGATCCTCCTAAAAGTTAAGCCTTAACTATATGTCAAGAGAATGTGAAGAAAATGCTTATATATTTTTGTTTGTGATTGTTGGGAGCTATAGCTTTGTTTCTACCTTAATGAGGTTTGGTTTAACATGAACTTGTAATACAAATGTAAGATGCCACACAATACATAGCAGTCTTTGAGAAGGTCTCACTTTGTATCCCTATAGGCAATACAATTATAGATCTCAAATCATTCCACCCAAACTTTGCTCAATTATAGAAAGCAGTTCTAGGGCAAGGGCTGCTCTCTTGAAGCCTCTCTTCATCTGCAACCAGTGCCCAGATTCCTTTTGAATTTTGGCCTCAGGATTTTTGATAAAATCTTCTTTAGGTGAGCTCAAGGAATTTTTAAATTGTTTTTCAATTGGGATGATGGTCTTAAGTTACTACATCACTTCTGCGTGTTCCCAGTGCTTTTGGCAGATGCTATTTTGTGTTTGAGTGTGAAATAGAGTAGTAAACTGTAAACAGCAAGTTTCACAGTGTGTCTTTTCAGCTTTCCCTCTCTATGTTCACTTTACTTCTGTTGAGCACACTGACTTTGTGTTCTGATCTTCCCTGAACAGTTTTGTTTTTTCAAGGCCAAGCTAAGTATTACCTAAATTATTACTTGCTGATTTCTTTTTTTTTTTCAGATTATGGAAATCGACATTGCTGCCAGGTTGGAGGCTGCTAATAGTGACAGACTTACAGCACTAAAAGCAGTTACAAACTTTGGCATGCCTATAGAAGAGTTTGATTCTGAGGGTGAGTTTTCTTGGTAGCCATACTTCTGATACATGTCTGCAACTGTTTCAGTTTCTCAGTTCCTTACCATAATTTATATCATCTGGTAAGTAAACAGACTCTCTTACCTAGTCAGGAGCTTTTTTTTTTTTTCTCTTTAAACAGAGGCTGAAATCTTCCAGAGGAAACTTGACGAAACCACAAAGCTGCTCAGAGAACTCCAAGATGCTCAAAATGAACGACTGAGTACAAAACCACCTCCTAATATGATTTGTCTTCTGGGTCCATCTTACAGGGAAATGCACTTGGGTAAACACACTTTTTCTGATCATTCTTGCAGAACTGATCAAGTCCCAACTTGTATCAGCTCCAAGAAAGAAAAAAGCTCAAGAGCTAAAGTGCAGAATGTGTGAATGCATGCCCTGTTAGGCCTACAAGATTAATTTAAATTTTTTTGGAAGTAAAGCCATATGAAAATTTTGGACAGTAATTACAAGTATTTCCTTTTTATTCCTAAATGTCCCTAAAACTTATAGGAGCTTTCTCTATGCCATGGGGCAGACAGTAGCCAAATACCTCTGAGTTTTACAGTGTCTTTGAACAGGGATTGCTTAAGTATTACCAAGTTCTTATTGCAAGGCTAGCTTTGGCTAGCTTTGGTTGGATTTAGCTGTCAGGCATTTGTATTAGCAATAAATACCACTTGTGTATTCTTTAGTTATCTGACCAAAGCTTCATGTCTCAGAGGTCAGTTACACAATTTGTGTTAATGGCAGCCTTCTAAGACAGGATTTTGTGCAGAGAGTGTCTGTTTTGCAAGTAAAACCAACTTGTGCAACACCAGCTACAGCATTTGTGGTCTAAACTAAACCACCTCAATGTGATAAGATAAATTCCCTGTTATTGAAGAAGTATGATCAAGTTGATATTGGTATGCTCAAGTCGAAACCAGATCAAATGCTACCTTTCTTAACTTTCACTACTTACTGCTTCCTTCTTGAAGGAAAACCACATTTGTAGCAACAAGAACAGTCTCTCTAGTTTATATACAAAGCTCAGTGCTGAATCCCAAAGACCAGCTATTGCTGTGTGGGTGCCACCAGCCCTCTCCCAGCTGCTGTGAGTGTGGCCCGAGTTTCATTAACTTACTCTTTAACTCCTGGTGTTTCTTGATGGCAGCTCTTTTATTCTGGCATGGCTGCATGCAGCACAACACAGCTCTTAACACTATTTAACCTAGTTCTCTTTGTACTTAAATAATTCAACTGTTTGCAGGGTGATTCAGCAATTTTGTGTCTATATATAGCATATAAACACCTCCTATCTTTCGTAGCGGAGAGAGTAACCAATAACCTGAAAGAGCTTGCCCAACAAGTGACTCCAGGTGATATTGTCAGTACCTATGGAATCCGGAAAGCCATGGGAATCTCGCTTCCTTTACCTGAGACAGAAGACAGCTGGGTAGATTTGACAGAGGGTGAGTATACAAAAACATTGTTGCATCTGGTCAGCTGAAACAAAACCACATCTGCAAATCCTTAGATTGGCTTTTTGGTAGAACATGCAGTACCATAGTTCTAAATTTTCAGTTCTCTCCTTTCTCAAGTGGAAAGTTGTCCTTGGTCTCAGTCCAAAATTAATTTTTTGGATGTATGGAACTTTGATTCAGCTACATGGTTATTTTACAGTCCATCTTACAGCACTGTCAAGTTTTAAAACTTGGCAATTCACTCAATTTTTGTTGTTCCATTTAATGTGAAGTTGCAAGAGAAGAGTTAAAATTCCTCACTTGCTAAAATGAGAACATTGTGATTTCTTCTTCTCCAGCCTATTGGCTGTGCACTCCTTTTGCTAAGTTTGGCCAGCTGTTGAGCTTTGTAAGTTGACACGAGTTCAACTCACCTCATCCAGCCAAAAGTAGTGGCTGTTTTTGCTGGATGGGGGAGTCTGGTCAGTGGAGTCTCGGTGCCAGACCCAGACGTCCCCCCTGTGTCACAGGCATGGCAAAAGTGTACCCAGAGTTTGGGTAAGGCAGGGAGGAATTTCAGGAAATGTCATTCACACAACAAATTTACTAAGTCTGTGGTTTATGAATGTTTTCATTAAGTACCATTTTACCTGAAGAAGCAGGATTAATTCAGGACCTTATTCATGTTCAAGGAATTTCAATTTCAAAATTATTGAGCATTTTATTTTTCATAGCACTGCACTGTAGAGGGTTTGTAATGGAACCATCTGAAACAGGGTTTTGTGGGAGTGTTGTGGAACATACAGCTAACACAGGACTGTCTGCACAAATAGCAAATGACTTGAGGTGTGCTCTGTTGTGTGTGCATGTCTTTCCTTGAGCGTTCTGTGTGGTCAGTGACCTGGTATCTGTTGTAAACTTTCAGACTTTGAAGAGCCTAAGAAGACCATCACCATCCCTGAAAATGAGTGTGGTGCAGTCACTGGCTGAAGCTTCAGTTTACAGCTGTTTGTTTGATTCTGTTTAAGAACCAGGTAAAGGTCCTTCAGGTGCATTCACCATGTGTGTATATTGTGTGTTAAACTACTTTTGTTTATTAAATTTTGGAACTGATGGCTTTTGAAGGTTTTTTATTAGAGTTACTTCTGCTGCGTAAAGGCACTAAATTATTCTTTTTGCATTCTGTATTATTTTAAAGCGCCTCTGCAGCAGTTACATTTTCCTAGATTATCACGTGTCTGGAAAAGTCAGAGCAGAGTGAAAATGTGCAGGGAGTCAGCCAAAACTTTCTAGAAGCACTGTATAGACTCTGAGTCTGTTTAGTGCAAATATCATTAGTATCTGAACTTGCAATTGCCCCTTTTTAAAATTAGTGTACAACTCTAATGAAGAAGATAAATAAACTTTTTATATAAAACTAATGCTGGGTGAGAATTCAAATGTGGATGAATGTCCTCTTAGAGAAACCTCACTATCCTAAAACTGGAGGGCAAGCTCAGACCCATGACCAGCAGGTGAGACTAACAAACCCTCCTGCTGTCAACAAGTGAAAATACCTCATGAATGCAGTCAGTTTTGAGACACTCAGGCAGACAATTCTTCATATTACGTGGAGACACTGTCTGGATATTTACAGAAAGAAGCATATATTTAGAAGCCTCCTGACAATAAAAGGCACTTCCCTGTTCACCACAGCTGCAGACCAACAGCACAGCTCTTGGGCACAGAGAACTCAAGCACTGTTAGAGGTGGAGCCATGGCTCATCCACGTCGGCTTTTCCTCGTGCTCCTCATGCACTCTCACACCACCACACAGTGGCACAGATGGCTTTTACCACAGGAATCCTTAATTGTTTTTGAATGTTACTTTTCTTTAATCTGTGATTCCAATATAACTTTGGACTTGAGAGGACTGACATGGTGTTCCAGTTCCCTCTGCTCAGCCATCACTGACAGGCAGTGGCAGGGAACTGAACTAAGAGGTAATTTACAGGCCAAGCAGCATTGTAGATTCCATCCTCTACCCCCAATCTTACGGCCAGCATCATCCTTGCACTCTCTTCCTTCCTTCTCTCTAAAAATACAGAAACATTTTTTTGTTTTTAAACTTTCACAATTATTAAAATGCATTCCAAAAAGTTTTAGCTGTCAACCTGGGTTTTTCTCCAGTAGTTTCAGTTGTCCCAGAAGAGTTCTTAATAATCACCACTGGAATTTTTTCAGTTCTAAGTAGTTGCAGCTGAAATATTACTCCAGGGAATGAATTTTTCCATTAATATATAAATCGTTCTCATGCTACAAGACAAAGAAAAGATGCATGGCCAGCCAAATCCTTACTGGCTCCCTCCATAGCATCTCATTGCCCATCACTCACATTAAGATGGTGCAGGAGGTGGCTGCCACTGCCAGAGCATCAAGTATTGTCACTTCTCATCAGCTACTGAACAGGTGGATGTCGCACTGCTTTTTCTACTGGCAGCATTTTTTAAAAGAATAAAGACCCAGTTTATGAGTAAAAGCAATCCCATTAACTCTATAGGGTTGTAGGAAATATGCCTCCTTTTCATGGGAATCTTCATCAAAATAATTGCAAAGCCAGATATGTCTCAGGAAGTTTTTTATTTCATGATGAAAACAAAAGTTTGTTCTTTAAAACAGATTTCTAGTTCCAGATGTTAGTAGCTCTTCAAATTAGATACAGTGCAATTTTTTCCATTTAAGAAAAAGAGTAATGCTGTAAGGAAGATTTTTCTACCAAGATTGTTTCCTCAGTGTTAAGTTTCACAGTTTGCTCTCAGAAGGACTGCTGAAAATAATTATTTCAACACAGTTGCTTGTTAAATGGAACTTTTTCTGTGGTTGAATAGAGCTCTCATACAGTTCCAGTTCTGGTAAGAAATTAGACATCCTCTTTTTCATTACATACAGTTTCTAACTTCCTCAAGAAGGCTGTGCACAGCACAGCAAGGGAGCAATCCTTTTAAACCTGCAACAAAACCCAACTCCTTCCCCTTTGGAAGCTGCAGCTCTTCCTGCCACTTCTGCAAATGAGGTTGGGTTGAAGTTACGCCCAAACACGTTACCAGCCAGACAGGCAACATCATGTAAACAAAAGCATTTCAAAATGCTGTTACAGACAGCAACTGTTCTTTCATAGATAACTTACATCTACATTCTTCTAGTTCTGTGAACATGAGCACTTCAGAGCCAGCTCTATTCCTAGGCATAATGCACTTTTCAGAATCGATTCATGAGACAAATGGTCACTTTACCTAACATGACATCAAAGACTGCTGAAAGTAGCCTCTGACCACATGCGTGGTCCCTATAAAACAATAAATATCTGAAAACAAATGCTTGCTGAGCACCTGTAACTACAACTACACAACATACAAGAGTAGCAAAAGCTGTTTGAAGGTTTATTCAACTACAACACTGACTTAAACTAACAAAGCAGCAAGTATGACACTTCCTTCTTCAGCAGAGCCCATGGATGAACTAGACAACCTCAAACTTAATGTTTCCTAACATAACTGTTTTCTGTTGGAGACCTACTACACACATAGATTTGATCTACAAAATGGACAAAGACTACAAGCACAATTTTTAATCCACAGTTGGACAATATTTAGATTTGTTCCTGTCTTGAAACATAGTCACTTCATCTAAAGAAATTACACAGTAATTAGAAAGCAGTAGAGATGCACAGGACTGCTTCTTAAACACTTGTCCAGGATGGGTTCATACTAAACCCAGAAACATTAGGAAATGCTGCTCTGTTTGTAGAAGAGTGAGCCTAAACCAAACAGGTGTTGTACTTACTAATCACTGTGCTGTCACACATGTGATGTATGGGGAAAGGGGGGAATCCATCCTTAGTTAATAGACATAATTGGGCACAAGATGTTAGCCTTACAAAATACTATCATCTCTACCAACAAAAAACAGATTAAGAGATTGCAATAAGTAGAAAAATGCCAATTTAGAAATCAGCAAAAGCCACTAACAGCTTAAAAAGTTTACAAACTACACTAACTTATACCAAGTCCATGATGATGTTACAAATGCTCTATTTGTACTTCCAGTAGTGGGGCTCTGCTGAAACATTTCCATTACGGGAATTTTTTTTCCATACATCCTTTTGTAACCTTCAAAACCAGTTTGTTTCATAAACTGCATTGCCTTTGAAAGGCATAGAAACCAGCCAGTGGCTAGTCAAATTGTAGAAATAAGAACAGGAAAGAAAAAACCAAACCCCTCAACAGACACAGTTCTGTTTATACAGTATCTGCTACTGTTTCTAATACTATCTTAGTAATTCTGTTCTTCAGATTCCCAGCAATTCAGAACAGATTCTTTTTCTTCCTTAAGTGCCATCAAGAACACAGCACACAGAATTCCTGCTGGGATCAGCAACAGCAGCTGCTGTCAGAGCCTGTCCCTGGGCACCCAGACAAACTGCGCTGCTCCGCGCTCCTCACCATCACATGTATCATTTGAAATTTAAAGTCAAAAATGTTAAGACTTACATGACTGAACAAAATGCACATGCAGATACTAAATACAGAGAAACACAAAGGAGAACATGTAATGTAATGTAAACACACTGAACTAGATGAAAGTTATTCCTGAACAGCTCTTGGTCATGAAAACATCTGCGTAACAGAAGGTACTGCTGAAAGGGAGGCAAGGATGATGAAGTGACTCCGTACTGTGCAATTCAGGGGTTTTTCCCAAAGAGGCTCAGCAGTCATCACGTGATACATTTGAGTTTATTTGCATTCCTCTTCCCATTATTCAGCTGTCTTCTGCTGTGAAGTCTGTTCAGCATTAAAAGCAGGATATGCAGTGCCCACAATATCACTGCACGTGTCTGGATAAACACAATACTGTAAGCAGGTGTGTGTCAGCAAGGCAATGGAACGTTTTAACATGGTAATGAGTTCTACAGTGCATCCACATGTGTTGTCACTGGAGCTGTTAAGACTCTCACAGTGCAGGTAAGGAAAGGAACTACCTGAAAAAGCTTTGTGGCAATTCCAGGTAAATCCTCAAATTACTTCAGAAAAAAGTAGTCTTTTTCAGACTGACGGTTGTGTATCTTCTAGAAACTTTTCTGAATTCTTCTTTATTAAAAAAAAATTCTCTTGTCTTTATATGTAGAAGAGATAGGAACAGTATGTACATCTTTTTAGAATAAAGTCCTTCACATAAGGAGGGAAATTCTATGTCTTCACAGAAGGGAGGCAGTTCTAAGTCTATTTTGATTAACTTCATTGTAGCCTCAGTTCAGTCCCATGCCCTGGAATTTGGCTGTCTCAGTGCAAACGAAGTAAGTCCTCAGTTCTCCCTTGCCTTTGACATTAATGAGTCCCCTACATTCACATGAGTATCCCAGCTCCTGTAGTATTTTGCTCGTTTCTTCTGTGACCTTTGAAAAGAATTAGAAACCCTTGTCAAATTCTTCTGGTTATTCACATTAAAACAAAATTCCACAACCAATTAGAAATAATTCCTTAGACATTGCAAGGCTCATATGTTTACCTGGATCTTCCCCAGCTCCCCCGTGCTCTCCATTCGGCTCGCAACATTAACAGTGTTGCCCCAAATGTCATACTGAGGTTTCCGGGCTCCAATCACACCAGCAATCACAGGGCCATGATTGATCCCTGGATAAACAAAAGCAGGTGTCGTTACTGAGGCAGAAAGTGATGTGACATCCTGCTTCATTATTAGCTGCTGCTTCAGGGGGTAAAAAACAACCCAAAACTTAACTCTGCAATACATTTTTAGCAATCAGTGTTAGCACTGTTCTATAAATATTCATACTGAGGCTCAGGAGATGTGAAGTGACTCCCTCATTGTAAAATGGAAAGTCTGAGGAAGAGCTGGAGTACAGTTCATGCCAAAGCAAAATTCTTCCTCTTTTAATATATAGAAACAAACATTGTATAATGACAGTACTGTCTTTAGTTAACAGTCACTAACAGGATGCTTCATCTGTACCTTTCGTTTCCCCCAAATTCATCCACCTGCACTCTTCCTACTGCTCCCTCCAGTGATGAGAAAAGCCCATCCATAGAGAAGCTCAGCCTGTCTGAAAAGCTGACCAGACAATACCACCTTTGGCTATTCAGCACTTGGACCTACACCATCCTACCTCATTTCTCACTTTTCTGAGCTGTGGAGTGCACACAGAACTTACCAACACGTAGGCGGAAATTGTTGAAGGAATGTCTGTTGATGCCATCCAGCTTACTCATCAAGGCAATTCCATATTCCACCATAATCCCAATGTGAGCGTGCTGTCTCTCCCTATCCTGTGCAAGACATCACACATATTAATGATGAACTACAAGGCTGTGTCACTGCTACTGGCAGTACTAGTAGTGACTGAAGTGTTTATAAGGATGAGACTACTCATCTTGTAAGTGCAGAATTGCACAGTGCAATAAACATTCAAAATGGATTTTGAAAACTACATTAAATTAAACTGGGATGGCTATGAGGCAACAAGCTTGATATGATTAAATTTTATGACAAATTAATGTCTGTCCTTTAGGATTTCAGCTTTAATTTTACGTGTTTGGGGAATATTATTATGTGCATCTTAATGTCATACACAAACCTGCTATACTGAAAATGAGTCAGAGAAATTGGTGTTAATTCTTCTGGGTGACAAAACAGTTTCAGACCTAACATGGCACTTGAGGATTCTGGTTTTGTGCCAGTTCTCAGGTATCACAAAAAGCTTACTGTCCAATTCTGAGATGGCCTTTTCTTTGGCTCCCTTTCTTTGAGTCCCCTATTATTAGAGCCCTTCTGTTATGCATCTAGAAATGTTAAACTACTGGAATCAAAGGTGAAATGTAAAAAGTATGCTAGGATTACAGATTTAATACCTGCTTTGGAAATAAAATTGAACTAGGAGATAAATAGTGAATTCATCAGGAGACAATACACTTTTATCATCTTTTTCCGCATTTCAGGAAGTCACCCTTCCTGATTTACTTTCTCTTTTGTATCACATTACATTTTGTTACCTTGAACACACCTATGCACCCACAGAATACTGAGGGCAGATTTATTTCAGAGATAACATACCTGGTTGTTCTCCTGGCCTGGCGTAACACTGAGACCAGCTGCTGCCATGTAAGTGCTTCCAATTGTTTTTATTTTTTCAACACCACTAAATTTAGGTTTTAACAAGAGCTGTTTGATTGGAAAGAAAATAAAACCTTAAGACTTTTGTTGTTAATACCATATTTCTGTGTATTTAACCAGTATTTAACCAGAAATCTGACATTGTCTACAATAAGCATTAAACATCTCTAGCAATACTATCACTCACATGAAGGTTAAATAAAGTACTGAGGATTAGTTTCACAGTTTTGCTCTACCCACTCACAGGAGAAATAAAAGCACAGAAGTACTGAAATAAAGTCCTTAAATTCAGGACTTTCAAACTGTACTTCTACTGGATCAGATGATGCACTTGAAAATCCCACCCAGGTGGGAATATCTCTTTCAACGCTGAAAGGCTGAAGTCAGAATATTAGTTCCACATAAAATGTTTTTTCTGCCTCTAATGCTCACAGATCTAGTAAAACATTTATTTTGCAGAAAATATGTAACCCGGTGCATTTCTGACAACAGCTTTAATTACCTCATCAAAATCAGCAATGATTTCATTTAACAGCCGCAAGCATTCCAGGCCCTCTTTATTGACATCACATTCAGTGTAAAACACCTTAAAATCTGGTACTGATGCAAACATGACACAGACACAGTCATAGGATTGATGGTACCAGTCCTAAAGGAAAACAATACATCCACATGTTGTCAGCAGTCACGTTCCACCACAGGTACTCAAACCTGTGATAATTTTTTGTAACCAGTAATCAAATTACAGTTTTCCCATGAAGTCAACCACATCTCTTATCAAAAACATTAACAAAGTGGATTTAAAGAAAAGCTGAGATACTTTAAAGATATCTTAAAGATTCTCATCCAATTGGACATTGCCAATCTTTTGACACATGCATTATTCACTGATGACATGCTGGCAGAATGAGATTTCTTAAAAACAAAAAAATCATGATCAATGAACTCTCTGGGACATGCTATCTATTCCTCAAATAATTTCTTTAAAAGCTATGACCTATCCTCTCTGGCAAAATATGGTCTTTGGAAAGCAGTAAATCCCATTTAAATATTTGCCAAAATTAAACTGTGTCCTGAAGCTGAACTACCAATTCTGAAACCAGATTTCAGGGACTGACACTGAAAGTCTGAATTTTTTTGAGGCCATCTGGTTAACAGGTTCTTGGGTTTACAAAGGTCTTGGAATACAAACAAGAGGCAAAGATTGCCGAAGTTTACAGTCTTCTGTGTTCTTTTTTACATCATATCTTATCTCACAGGGGTCCAATTTACTGTCCTTCACATAGTAGGGACTCCACATACCTCGTTTCGTTTCTCTCCAATGAAATATGCAGCAACGTGTGCTGGAAGTACATTTTCCAGCAAAAGCCTGTTAACATTCTCCATAGTTTCAAATTGTTCATGTTCTTTTTTAAACTTATTCTTCCACAGACAATCCAGTCGACAGTAATAGTCAATCTGCAAAGAGACCAAGTATGATAAATTAAATCCATAAAACAGCTCCCTGAAAAACATTAGGCAATTTTTTCAAAAAGCTTTGTAGCAATTTAGTTTCTTCAAGGCCTTTTGAGCATATGGTTATGAAAAATGTGCTTTGAGAACATGTCAGGAAAATGTGAAGTAGCCAGTAAGAATATTGACATATAAATACAGATGGATCCAAATTGCAAGAATCAGTAAGTTCTCACTTCTGTGATGCAGAATTGTTGAAAACTATAAAAATGTTTCCTTCTTTTCACAGTAAAAATTTTTGCATTACCTATAGCTAATTACAAATAAGTATATTATCTACAACTAAGACCAGAATATTAAAAAAATATTAAAATATATCCTCATTTCAAGGAAAAACACTTTGCATTTTATTTAAATCAACTTGTTCCAAGTAAAAGAACTAAGTGATCATGTTTTAAATACATACCTGTTTTGCAAGTAAAACTAGGGTTATGTAAAACAGAACCAGATATAAATTAGTCATTATCCTTGGCTCTTTGATGAAAAACCTGAAAATAAAAAAGCAATACAAAGTCATCTGCATGCCTTAAGAGAACCTGCATGATGGAGGGTTGGGGTGGGAGGTGAGGGGAAGAGGGTGTCTGTTCAGACTTGCACCACAACTGTTCATTTGTGCCAGTGGCAGGGGGGTACACAGCCTGTCCTGGCACTGACACAGCACTATCAGCCATTCCAAGACATGGGCTGATGCATTTCCCATCAGCACACACTGGGTGCTGAAACCTTAAGTAGCTGTTGTAGTGAGATGTTCAAGTAAACCTGGCTTTATCTTAATGAAGCCATCTTAATTTCCACCAGACAGTTTCAGCTTCCACCCCACACCACCCTACAAAAACAAAGCCAACAAAAACTTGAAGTAAGACAAGAAACTTTCTTATCTGTGGAAGGAAAGACAATAACAAACAATAACCTGAATTCCTAAAACAAAGACAGCAATTCAATCATACCAATCTTTCATAGTAAGATTCTTACCACATCTACTAATTTTTACAAATGCAAACTAAATTCTCATCATATGAATTAAGCTCACTCAGGCTTTTTTAAAGTGTGCTGACAGCTCACAGTCCCTGCAAAATAAACTTGTTCCAAGCTTTAGCTATGAGACTATGCTGAGGAATCTGAGAAAGGCTTAAAAAGGAACAGTAAAAACTTTGCATGTGATTTCTCTTAAGTATTTTCAGTTTCTGTAATTAAATCAGGTAAATTTCTATTACTTTTCAAAATACCTGCACTTAGAAAGGTAAGTACATGAAGAGTTCATCTCATTGACTAGCAAGGTCTTAGAAGCACAGTTTAAGCATCAGACTTTTAGAAAGGCTTTTCTTCACAGCTTGACAGTAGATCAACCTTATTTTGACATTAGTATTCTACTCCGTAGTCCTTAATGTAACCTAAGGCTTACAAGGATCTCAGAAGCCACATTACAGAATATTTTTGGAGAACATACACTTTGTTTAAAAAGGAAAAAAACGGTGATATGGTCTAATATGATTTCCATGTCAGTAACTTTACAGAAAGGTTTACAATGTCTGGCTTACATGATTTTGGTATTTTAATATTCCAGTAAGTGTACAAAAATCTAACACCTCTTTAAATGAAACATTAAATTATAAGAAACTTTACACTGCACCTGGTACTGTTGCCGTAGAAGTTGGAGTTTGTGTGCTGAAGGGTATTAAAAATGATGAGGTAGACAGTCACAGCAGTGGACAGGAGGAGAACTTTGAGTTCGAAGCTCATTTGGAGAAATACCGAGCAAGCAATGAACCCCAATATACAGCAGTAAGCATAATACTGTAAAAGAGGAATTTAAAGAGCCTTTGCATTATTCAGATTTTATGCCTAAGAGATGTTCAAACCATAGCAGATGCTCTGAGTTCATGATGACTGTAATTTAAACTGAAGAAATTGCAATCACTTGCTACACTTAAAGCTTTCTTTTTAATGGCACTAAAAGGATGGACTTAATACTGATTTTAGTTTACTTTTTTAATTTGTTATGGGTAAACGAAAAGATTTAAACAAAATATTCATGCCAACGTAACTAAGCAATGCCAGATAAAAACTGAAGAATGTTGAGAATTTATCTTCTGAAGTTTATTAATTTAAGCTATTATTTCTTTAACGTTCAAGACTAAAGTAGGTTCATAGTCCAGTGAACCAGCTCTGAACCAGAAAGTCCAACATTCTAATCCTATTTTGACTGTGCTCTCCCACTGTAACCTTAAGCAGATACCACGTTCCCATCTCCCACACCAGTGACATGTGAAGACTGTGACCAGTTATCCAGGCTTAGACACAGCTTCTGCATAAGAACTTTGATGTTAATAAGCATTATCAAGCTATGGCCATTATCCAGTGGAATCACTGAGAACTTTTCCAGAGGAACCCCAGTTCAGGCAGGGCCACGGGCGTGAGTGTGAGCTGCTGAGCTGGCATACTTCAGTCTAAAACAAGTCCAAAATTACCTTAGGTTCTGCTCATCAAGAATTCATTCCTCTTAATGCACAAAGCACAGTTTTCTCACCCACAGTAGCACAGACCTACCAGAGAACTGTGAGATTCCTGGCTAAGCAGTTAATGCTTCTGCTGAAGTGAATGAAACCAGAACAATTAATGGGGCAACTCCCAATCAAAGCCCATGTTATTATACAATTATACCAACTCTGTCATCCTAAAGACATTGAGTCTACCTCCAAAAGGTAATGAACACTCTCCCTGAAGCCAAACCTCTAAAAAAGGAACCTCTACATAGAGAACACCAACACAGGTCTGTCAGCCATTTAAGCCCTTTCACTCTATAACTTTACTGGGACACTTGGAAGTACAGCTCTCATCTTTCAGACTCAAACATTATCATCACCCCATTCTGCTGTTTTTTCCTGAAAGTTTTAGACCTACATGTAAGTCTGAAATTTCAAAAAAATTGCAAAGCCGTACTTTATTCAGCACAGCAACAGCAGATGAACAATCTTGATTTCAGGAAGAACTTTTCTGCTGTCAGAGACCTAAAAGAGCTGTCTTTTATACAGCAACAGAACCTGGCACTTGTCAGTAATATTCACAATACTCAAAGACCTGGCTTTCAAAGTAACATGTATTCTCTACTTACAGTTTCCTCAATGCAGGGATGAGTTGTGTTTCCAAAAGGCTGATTTACAAACATGCAAGAAGAAAAAGTTACCAGATGAGTACAATGAGCATTTTATATATGTAACTTATCATTTGTCATAAGCACCCAAATGAAAGGGCCCTCACATAACCTGCTGCACATCATTCAAAAATCTGTCCATCAACTAAAGGGGTTATTAGGTAACCAAAGAAGCATCCCAAACACTTGGCTGAACTCAAAAGAGAATAATACTTTAGAATTAAAGAGATAAAAAGTGAAACTCTCAGAAATAATGCTTTTGTGCCACTAGTAAATGCTGAATTTACCCTTACAGAAATTCTAGGGAACACTTTCAAATGTGTTGAGAAGACAAGGCTTCAGTTTTATCCATGAGTACTCCAGACTTTTGAAAATCCCTAAAGGATGCACAGGAAAGCCATATGTAATGATAGAGAATACCCCTTAAAACTGCCTTGTGGCATGACTAAGTCTTTGTGTGCAACAAGTTTGTTTTTTTTTTTTTAAATCTATCTATTAAAAAAAAGACAATATATTAAAATGTTGCTATCCATCTGTATTATAGGAGTTGGACTTTGATGATCCTTATGGGTCCCTTCCAACTCAGGATATCCTATGATTCTATACCCACCATCCAGGACTCATTTCATTTTAATCCTAAAAATTGAGATGGCACTCTACTCACATAGGTGGTAGCACACAGGTCATCTGATCCAGTAAAGTTGGCAGGATTGTTCTTTTCAGTAGTCTTGATTTATTGGGAGGGAGAAAAAAAAAAAAAAAACACAGAAAAACCACATCAACAAAACCATCACTGATTTTTTTCTCCACGTTTTATACAAAGAGTCCTGATTTGGCTGTCTTTTCAGTGCTACTGAATAAATGTTGAAATACAATGGTATCCCATGTATGCACACACAAGGTGGAAGAAGGGTAAAATTCACTTATTTTCTAATTGGGGGTAAAGTTTTACATTATGGCTGCGTTAATATAGCAGCTATTTGGCACAAACGTGGTTTTGTCTCACTCCCCATTTTCACAGCTGCTGTTCCTGTTTTCTTTCAGGCTGTCTCTGGTGGTGTTCACATGACACCACTCTGAGTCAAGTCAAGGACCTAAGCCAGCAGAAAAAACACCCTACAGAAGAAAATTGAGCATTTTCTACAGTATTGTTTTTGGAATGACCTTCCCATGGAATCAGAAGAATGGCAAAGCAAGTACATGGGATCAGGAGGACATCACTTTTAGGTGGAACTGTTAGCACACAGATCTTGTTTTAATAAAACCATGTCAGAGTGATTCAAATGTACATACCCCAGGTGCAACACAATATTTAAACTAAGTTTAGAAGACAGATGCCATTTCCATAGAAATCCACAATGCCAAGTTATATTCTTCCCTCCCTCATCCACATCACTACCAGTGAGTGCAAATACCACAGTGAACTGCTTAAAGTGCTGCCTGCCACAGCCAAACATTTAAAGCCACATTAAAAAAGAAAAGGAAGATGATCTTAGTGATGAGGGTTACAATCAAGAGTTATTATAAATGCTATCCTAAAAGCAAGAAAAGGTGCTGTAAGCTAGAACTGAAGTCTATCACAGGTAATTTCAGCTCTACAAATTGGGAGTTTTTACTTGCAGTGCTTTTACACAACATCATGCATTACCCCTGTGCAAGTCAACTCGTTGCAAGGCAGGCATTGGAAAAAGCAGCAAAAATCTGGTACTTGATGAAAAAATACAGAAAGTTACTTAAACTGTGGATGTTACAATAAGTTCATAGAATAAAGATACTGCAAATACTTACCAAATTAAAAATGGCTATAATCAGCAAGGCAGCTATAGTGATGACTGCTAAAGGAAGCCTGAGCAAAGGCATTGTCTCCACCTTTTCTGAGATAGCACACACATGGCGCAGGAAAGGCCACTGATCTGAGCAGCACTTCTGGAAACAAAATTAGTTTTAGTAATATGGATAACATCCTGATACGTGGGAAGAGATATTTCTAAAGATAAAGTTGGGGTTTTTTTCTGCAGGAGAGTGTCAAGAGTCTTCATTGGAATTCTAATTTAGAAGTTTGAATCTCATCATTCAGAGTCAATGTCTAACACCCTTCCCCAACAGAAAATAGAGACAGTGCCTCCGTATATCAGAGGCTGGGTGCTAAAATTTTCTGCATTTGTGCTTTAAAAATACAGAATTATGATCCAATTGATAGTTCTAGAGAAAAGTTAATAAAAATGCAGGGACAATTTTGTTGTATTTATTTTGTTTTAGAGCTATAATGTTACATTTGGAACTATGTTTTTAGATTACTAAATCAAAACCAACCATAGACAATCCCCATTCTTGCCATCCCAATATCCTCAATTGTTGCTATAGAGAAAAACATCCAGTAAAGCATATAATTTTAATTACTGCAAGCATTATTCCATGATGCTGCACCAAAACACTCCCAGCATAAAACTCAAGTCTGATGCAACTGCAGTCTTGGATTTCTTTTTTTTCTCCATGTGTTTTTACAGATGTAGAAAAAAATATGTGAATGCATATACAAACACCTCTCTCTTTACGCAGACATATATGCAAAAATCCATCCATATAATTAAACAAATACCATACATACATAAAAACCATATGTCTATCTAACCATTCTTTTAAATTAATCATAAATCTTTATACCATGTCTAGAGTGCAATTTTATCTTGTTTTTTTCCCCCTTTACACAATTTGAACGTGGCTCTGTAAGAGATCATTTCTTTTCTGGGAGAGCTCCCTGGGATGCTGCAGTACAGCGGTGGTGCTGTGTTCTCAGCAGCCCTTCAGAATTCCCTCTTGCCCTTGGTCTGGCACAACTCAGATCTGATGAGTGCAAGGAACTCCAAAATCCCTTCCCTCTCCCCACCCTGCCATCGGGCAGTTCTTGAGCTGAGAAGAACCTTTTTTTTGCTTTGTATCATTGAGCTCTTTGTTACTATGGGCTCTCTCTGTCACTATATATTTTTAAACAGTAATTGCATGCATTTAATAATGCAAAGAAAAAGGAACTACAACTGCAAAGTGTCCTAATTGATGTAATGGAGAATTTGGAATCCTAACAGCTATGACATTGCCAATAAATTATTCATATGTTTGCAATTTTCATGACACTTTATAAATTATTATGAAAAGTAATCTTCTATTCAAACCTATTTCAATATTGTTTTCAGCACAGAAAATAACACTATTTACAACCAAAATTAATAGTGATAACAAACATTAAAATAAAAATATATTTTTAAAAACCAACCCCATGTCCTCCCTCCTACCCATCTATTCTGGCACCCAAATAATTCTGAATTACAGTGAGAATTTTCAGGCATGAAAATGTGTTTCAGGCAATGGAATTCTCTGGTAACCTGAGGTTCAGGTCTCCTGCACCTCCTATTGAAATGACCAACTTAATTCATCATCCTAAAAGACAGACCAGGTTGCTGACATATATCCACCCACTTTTGAAAACAGGAAACTTTTTTGAAAAATAAACTTACCATACATTTCTCAGCAAAGCACACAAACAGAACAAGCACAATGATGACTGCCACAACTCCAAAGGAAATTCCCAGTTTTGCAGTTCTGAACAGAAGAAGAAAGCACTAAATACACCAAGTTTAAATATTCTTTTTCTTCTAATAGCCCTAGAAGACCATAACATCGTGCAGGTTATGGTTGCTCTGTTGCACAGTCACTGCTGTAAGAGATTCTGCTCCTGACAGCCTGAACCACTGCCCTGTGCATAAACCACGTGGAAACTGCACTGCAACAGCCGTGACAAACAAACGTGCCATAAACTTCAGAATTATCCATCATCTGCTTTCTCAGAGGTATGAGAAGATCAAAGTTCCCTCCTTGTAGCTCTACAGACAAAAGGATCACTGAGCAGAATTTAACCAGCTAAATCCCACTTTCCTACTGCTCAATGTGCTTACAGCCAGATGTCCTCATAAAATAGTATTTCTCACTTAACTGATCATCTCCCTGTGTATACTAACCAAATAAGATATTAAAGAATATTTCTATTTTATTTTCATTTTGATTTGTAGGCTCTTACACCAACAACACAAATGAACTCCTTTATCAAGGGGTAAATTAGTTCCAAGAGATGTATGTTACTTAAATGTAAACCCTCAGGAGCTCCAAAAAGTCCCATGCCCAGGAGTTTCACTTTAGCTAGTGGTTAATTTGAATTATAAATAATTAAAATACCAGTACTTACTTTGGCATTATTAACATCTGTATCACAAATATACAGAGGAACACAAAACTGGCACAGGCGAAGTAACTCTTGAACTTTAGAATAGGAATGGTGCGATACTGAAACACAGATGGGAATAAAGGATCAGGGTAATTTCAAGGTGTTTTTTTATTATTATTCTAATACATTTTCATCATGACACATATATACAAATTTATACTGTACTATTAAAAATATACCTAGATCTAAAACAAAAGAAAACCACCACCAAAAAAGAAAAATCATATGAACATCTTTCAAGAAAAACAGCCTAGGCCAAAGAAAATTTCCAGCCTAGAGGGAAATCCAGTAAGTACGTAAATCAGCACTCCACAGATGCCCATGGTCAAAATCCTTCTCAAAAAAGGACATACACAGAAGTAAACCTAAAGTGTGTATACACACCCACACCAGTAACCACATACAGAACATCACAGCACAGTAAATTAAATAGCAGTTATTCAAACAGAAAAACTTCACCTAACAAATACCAGCATTATATCTACTATAAAACAGCCACAGGAAGCAAAGTATTTTCATTATGGATGCAGAAATCCCTTTTTTTTTTCCTTCCCTAAATCTTGTTACTTTTGAGAGAAGTAGTTTATACAGAAAAATTGCCAAACTCTCACTAACTCCCTTATGGCAAGAATTTAACCACAGATTTGAGACAATCTCCTTTAATCTCAAAATTTGCATTCTCAAGGAAGAATGCCCAGTTCAAACGACTCATGAGATCTGCTTTCCATTAGTTACCAAAATGCTCTTAGCATGTGCAGTCACCTCCAGAATCCAGTTTCAGAATGAAAACAGTTTCAGACATGTTCTTCTGCTGCTCCAAAGTGCAAATCAAAGGCCAAAAAGGATTATTTTGCTCTTACCAACCTCTTTTTCAAGACCAGGTTCTGCAAAAATCAGTGAAAATCCACAGAAGTCATCTGATTTGCCACACCATGGACTGCAACCAGAGAGAGACAGAGGTTACACAGATCACACAACAGGACAAGGACAGAATCCAAAAGCTTTGCTGTAGTAGAGACCCCACAGCTCAAGGGCTGGGAGTGCCACTCTCAAAATTCATTTGATGATTCTGCAAGCTCTTTATGTTTCATAGCAGAACATACCAGTGACTATGTTTTTATACATCTGACAGGCAGATCCACAACACTCACAGACAGCAGCATCTGCCAGCTCCACAAAAAATGTAACTCCAAACCTTTCCAAGGGCTTACAAATAGAAGAGTATAGCAGCAGATGTTAGAGACTGTTCACAGTCTCCAAAAAATTCCTCTAAATAGTATCAGACTCCCATTAGGAATAGCTGAGGTATACAGCTTTCCTATAATTCAGCTGAAAGAAAGAGGTTTTTTTTTCTCAAATTCAATGTTCTACATCTTTAGGAATTTAAATACTGTATTTTAAATTAAGACAAAATGAAAGAAAAGAAAACCTAAACCACCACCACTGCCTGTGTTTGTCTGGTTTTGAATGCAAATGTACTGCCAAATGCACCACCTGCACCTGACAGACCATTTGCCTTCAGTGGACCAGACACTAAAGCCACTTTATTATTACCCCCAAAACTGTGTTTTGACTTTATATATAGTTCTTCGTTCAGAACAGCACCCCATTTCATGACACTCCTTACTTTAATAAAGAGAACACAAATACTAACTTTCTATCCCATCCTACACTGCAATTCAGTTCATTACTTTGGGGCAATCATCACAGACAAAGCAATGATTTTGCTGTTTCCCAGTGCTACACCATAATGAAGAGCAAAACTAATCACTGGCTTCTTGCTGTAATAATGCAATAATACTCTCATATTCAAATTAAAACAAAAAAGAAAGTAAAAAACAAAGACCAAAAAAAAAAAGGGCAAAACAAAAATAGTAATAACTTTTAATTTTTGATAAGTAAATTTTATATCTAGGCTTAAATTGAGAAGACAAAGAAAAGACGAAGAAAAAAATAATTACTGCATACTTAGTTGAACTGAGGCCTTCGATGGTTGACATCATTTCATCATAAATATCTTCCTCTATCCTTCCCTTCTGAGATGAATTTCTGAGGATGAAATGAAGTCTGTATCACAAATGTTATTCAGAACCAAGTAATGGGTACAGAGCACACTTCCTCACCACGCACTGGGGCAAGCTCCCAGGGAAAAGTTAAACAAGAATGCCCCAAACTGATAAACACATCCATGAGCACTTTACTAAGCATTTCTCTAATTGCTCACATTATGCCTTTTTCAAGACAGCATTTTGACAAAGTGAGGGAATGTTTCACAAGTAAAAGTCAGCCCCTTAGTTAACTCAGTGCTACAGGTACCATTGTAAGTGACAATTCTTTGTCACATTATAATGGCAAACATTAATTACACTAACCAAAACCAAATCTTTCTACTTTTTAGGGCTCTCCCTTCCCAACTCCCTCCCATCCTGCTGCAGCCCAGCAAGCAAAATGGAACCTGAATGACTGAGGGGCCAGTAAGCCAAGGAGGGGGGAAGCTCCTTTTAGAGTCTGCTAACAATAACAAACATGAGCTGCGAAATCTTCTAAAGGCCAAAGATTTAGCTTAACCTATTGCATTAACACCATACACACAGTGTTTAATCGACCAAATGATTGCATGCTTACAGCACACTGAACTGCAAGAGGAGCACAGGAGCACAGGAAAAAAAAAAAAAAGAAGGAACTTAACAAACCTATCAGAAGTTCTCTGGCGTCCAGTAGAACACAAAGGTATTTCCTAAATAAAATAAGGAATTAAGAATAAGTTACACGCTCTGTGAATGGCAAACAGCTAATGAAAACAAGTATCAAAATCTGCCAAAAACATTTTTATTCAGAAATAAAAAAAATTAAGAACCATTCTCAAATCAAAAAAGTTTATAAAAATCAACTCTTTCCAGTAATGTTTTCTGCTTTAACAAGTGAGAAGTGAGTGTTTTCTGGCAAAAAAAGATTGTAAGGAAATAATTAAACAGATCTTCCTTATCACTTTTCTCTACACACAAAAATAACTAACGCCACCAGAGGCAAGAAGGCTGGAAACCACTGCCACAAATGTGTATGGATGGATACTTAATATTTACTACAGGTGTGCCTCCTGGACGACACCTGAAAGCACACAACTTTCCTATTTCCAGCTTTCAGGAGGGGCAGATGGAAGAAAAATGAGTTTTGTTGTATTTTAAAACCCTTAACATTTTAAGCATTCTTAATCTTAAAAATTCTTTACTGATAAAATCCAGTTGCAGGGAGAGCATGTGGAGGAACTATTTATTTTCTATACATTTCAAGTAAATATTTAGTGCATCTATCTTTTTTTCCAACATGTAGCAGACAGGAGTCCACAATGGAAAAATGGTGCAAAAAAGGGATGGTTTTACTTTGAAGCATATTAAGTACACATGCTAGAGATTGGCTGTGTAAATCTTTTTAAGTTCTGCCAGAAAGATGTTGCACAGATACCTTCTCAGTTCTGTGTACACGCTGAACACCCAGAGTAAGAGCAGAAATTCAGCCACAAAAATCAAGTTTCACACCGCAGATGCCAGAAGCAGTTTGCAATTGTAGGTTGCCACTTGAGGCCTCACCTTTCTCCGCCTTCCTTGGGAGCTGGAAGAGTCGCTGCTCACGCTCTCCCTGTGGTTGAGGTGGGCAAAGGGCCTGGCTGCTCCCCAGGACTCCAAGTAACGCGTCATCCGCACAGACGCCCGCATCTTCAGCCCATCGTTCACCCGGGTTTTGGGGAGGTGATTGTTTGACATGCATTGTTTGGACTAACAGTAAAAAAACAAACATTCCTTTAGAAAATGGAAATTCAGACAAATTACCAAAAACTGAAGCTCTGTGTAGCTGAGTAGGTTAAGACTAAACAGTCTTGCTGCTTAGTAGGGCTCTGAACACATCAACAACACGTCAGCCAACCTCAATTCCTTTATCTCATTTAATTAACGTGAGCTAAAGCAAATCACAGCATACACAATGAATTGCTTCAGCTGCCTTTACAAGCCTTTGCTTGCAACACTGCAATAGTCAAACTTCCAGGCTTATTTATGATGATGCAAGGTCTTGCAGGATCTTACGGACAGATACAGTGTCCTTTCAGTCAGCACTACAGCAGGGAAAAAGGTTCCAAATTCCTGAGCTGGGGTGTATCAAAACCGTGGTTAGAAGATCCCACAAATTACAGACTCCACATAAGATTCTATCCCTATGTCACAGGTGCTGACTCAGGCAGTATAGTCAGGGTATGCAGCAATACCTTTGCAGAACTACAGGGAAGAAAAACTACAGAATAAACTGAGGCATTAAAGGCTGGTGATTCTCTAACATTTCACAAGTATCTTCAGGGGAGCCAAGACCATTTTAATAGACTTAGATCCTCATTCTGACAGTATGTGCTGTGTGCATTTAGGATGACTGCATTGTTGAAAAATGCAACAAAAATAAGATTCAGTTCTTGCTAATTAAAAGTGGCTGTTCCTTCCTGTAAAGATCATGAAAGAAAGTTTCTCATCTGCATTCTTCTTTCATTTGAGATATTTTACTCATCAACCACAAGCCAATTCAAAACAGCAATACTCCAGGTATTAGTAGTTACCAGCCTCTATATGAGCAAGCAGCAGTTGCAAATTTTACACCCTGAAAAGAAGGTGAATATTACTTTTCAGACAGCGAAGAAGATGTCTGATGCTATTTTACAGGGAATATTTTATCTGAAAGTGGTCACATAGTACAGATATTCTTTCATTCCTTCATCCTCACCTTTTGGTCTAGATTTGTATGACACACTTCATGTAAATACATTGTCAAATATGTGTTTTTACTCTCAGTGGGTCACACAAGAGGTTTCAGCATAACACTTATTATCTTCAATGTAATAGGCATGTCATAAAAAAGCAGGATGTGCTTTCAGATCTGAATTCCCAAATCCAAGCTACTCAGGTGACCCACACCATGCTTTAATTCTGTTTCTGAATGAAAAATGCATATGCACCACAGAAACCTATGTACTTCTAACATATGTATATACTTGAATAAATATGTATGTTTTAAAAATAAACATACCCTTGGATCAACCACTAAGTAGGTTTTGATATTCATGGATTCAAGGTAAGGATCCCTCAGATGTCCATTCCCTTCTTCTACTTCATAAGCTTTGCCTAGGTGATTTAATGTTGCTTCAGTGATGTGCACACGGCTGAGAACGGGAGAAAGAACAAGAGACCCAAACACTCACTGAAAGGCCACATTAAGCATTTCATTTACATTTCAATGGCCACTGCTGACATTTCTGCTTTTCAGCCATCTCCAGCTCTGGCAGCCAACTGCAAAATCCTGCCAGTACTTAAAATTATATTTGCAATCTTTTACTACAGCATATATTTCATAGCAAGCATGCTAAAAAAAAACAGTCCCCATAATGAGAGAGTATCAGTATAAAATTCAATTGAAAAAAGCAGGGAAATAAACGAAACAAGAAGAAATGTGATCAAAGGAGATCTGATGACTCACAAGACAGACTCACAGGGAGGTTGTTTCAGATGGCAAGGGCTGCAGGGAAAACTCATGAACAAAACACAAGCGAGAATTGTCTTGTGCTAGAAACGTGCGAGAGGGGAGGAGACAAAGTCCGGGGAAAAAAACCTGGGGAAGATTTTTTGTTAACCAGGAACAGAATTCTGTAAGTCTGTCTTTTCTGACTGAAACAGTTAGAGGAGAAGGTAACACAGCAACAACATCAACACACTTCTAGGGGAACAGTCAGTATTTTGCTGTACCTATTCACACTTTCCCTTAAATGCTGTTTTACTCAACAGCAATTTTAGTATCCCAAATCCTCTATTTCCATATAAATTATGAGTAATATCTTTACATAATAATTTCTCAACAAGAGACTTGAGTGTGTTCAGAAAATAGCAATTTTTAAGTTCTCCTTTCTCATTGTTCCTCTTCCCATGTTTTTCTTTGGCAAACAGGGGTTAAACACTGCTGTCAGTCCTACAGTCCATTAGCTCAGGGCTGGGAAAAGCACATTTCCAGAATGGAAAGTGGCAGTGTGCAGCACCCCTGCCTAACTACAGAGAGCAAGGGAATCACTGATCCATCTGCCTCTACTTCTCAACGCTGCACATAGGTTTCATGAACATAATTTATCCAGGACCTGAAAACTACTGGCTGTAGCTCCTAAGAAGGAAGAACAAAAACTTTCTCAATACTTTTCAAGCCAAGAGGTAATAGTTTTGGATTGCAGAGGATGCATGTTTTCTTTGTTTACTGTTAATTGAAAGAAAAGTTTAAAAAAAATGTTACCTTGACTACAGAGTTTTGCAAGCAAGGTGAACCTTCAAATATGGAATTTTCAAGTTTGCTCTAAAGCATCATTTTCTTCCACAGAGACTGGGGCATTCTGGGTGATGTCTGTACCCTGAGCCTTAAAACACAGACATGTACTGCAGCAAGTTCTCTGCTCTTCCACTTATGTCAAAAGGTAGTACATTTGTCCACTGCCCAACATTTTCCATTTTACCAAGCTTCCTCTCCCTCAAATCACAAACTGTTGCCAGACATTTCTGATCTTACTGCAAACTTCTTTCCAAATCAGATGCCAGTGATCTCTCAGCAGTTACTAATTGCTTACTGGATTCCCGGATAAGCACATAACCAAAAGCTGCTCTCATAGGCAGCTGGAACATGCACTGTTGCCCTTGCCATGCTAGGGCAGAACACCCAGCATGCTGCACCCAAGTTTCCTGTGCTGACAGGAGAATAACACATGCTGATCTCTCAGGCATATACATATCATAGAGAATTGGTCATAAATGCATTTTTTAATTTTGGGATTATGCTACTACTTTCTGTTTTAGGAGTGTATTTAGGAGTGCATTGTTATGAATGCGAATAATTTTTAAAATCACAAGGAAGATGAACAAGGTTATTCTGTCACTGGAACGAAAATACTTATAAAGACAGAAGTTTTCCTGCATCCTTTCAAAAATCTTTAGAATGCCTTCATTTACACAAACTCAAAATAGATATACTTCCTATCTTAAATAAAACCTCTAACTGGCTCCTAATTACAAAGCTGCCTCCAAAGGAACAGGACTAGCTAACACTGGAATGAGGATTCCCTGACAAAACTTTTTCCTGCAAAGCAGGAAACAAATAGAACATTTGCATTGTGACTAAAAGCCCTTCCTCCCTGTCAGGTTCAGTCTTCCACAAGTGGAAGGTGTCTCCTCTGGCTGGTTTGGAAACACAAGATAAGCAAGTAGTAGACAGCTATAGATAAAGGAAGTAATAAGGACAATGTTTCTGAATCAGCATAACAACCTAAACCAGCTTAATTCTTTACCAGCTTATCAAATATAAACACAACAACCATAAGGGAAGAGTTGAAGTTTTCAAGATTGGGCAGTGGTCCTAAACATGACTAAGAAAGTATGTTTTTGTGCCATATTCAGAGTCATGTTGTTTGCTTTACCAACAAAAGAAACTTTACAACTCCGTATTCTTGTTTAATCATGCTGAATCAACACACTAAAACACTCACTCTGGCTGCTATTGCAACTGTCAACCAAGCTCCAATTAGTTTTCTTTCTGTTTTGGTTATCAATGAAAGAAAAAAATTTCATATCCACATCGCCTTATCACTTGGCAGAAATGAATTTTTAAGTTACAAGCATATACCTCAAAGCTCTCTGAGGTACAGAAATAATAAGAAACCCTAAAATGTCACTGGTCAAAATAATTTATCAAAAAAACCCCATACTTCAATGCTTAAACATATACCACACAAATGCCATTCAGTTAATAAGTACTAATTTGGACAGACTACCATGAAACCAAAAAAACCATGGTCTCATTTGGGAATGGAAAAAGGAAAAATCTTACAATGGCATTTTTTGGTGAAAACTATCAAAATAAGAAAAAAAAGGGGAGGGTGTTGCTTAGATGAATTCTAATCCTTAAATTTAACTTAGAAAGCAGGAAAAGAGTATACTATCCTAAATGAGGAAAATGCAAATGCTGGTGTTTTTGAAAAACATTTATATTTCTTCTTTTCAACCAGCATCTAAAGAAGGCTGCAAGAGATCAGCCTCAGACCCAAGCCTTGTACTGCTGAGCAGCACATGGCAAGCTACATCCCTGCTCTGCCTCACCTCTTCATTCAGGACTGCTCCCTTCCCTTCATTCTGCCCATGGCTAATGCTACACATGGAGAATACCCAACAAGTGCCAGCTCCAGACTCTCCTTGCTTGGATACTCCTCATCAGGATGCATTTAAATTTCTGAGTTGTTTGTGGGTTTGGGGAGCGGGGGATGGTAAATATAAAGCTAATATAAATCAGGTGGGACTGATCAATACGTTAGCAGAAATGCTGGGTAAATGCACAGCTTGGCCTTTTTGACTTAAGTAGCACAACTGTTCTTCAGCTAAACTCACAAATGTGTAATTATCCCTGTGTACAGCAGGGATTAACTAAGTCAACATAATTCACTGCTGAAGATGCACACATTTCTCCAATGACGGGAAGGTCAAGAAGCAGTCACTTGCCTAAGAATAGAATTTTATAGCTCATTGAAAACACAGTCAGAAAATATTAGCATTTTACAGCTCTGCTGAGTACACGCTTGTCCTATTGCCATCATGCCATGACGAGGATTAGTGAGGTGGCAGAGGCTCAGCAGCAGCAGGAGGATCCTCACCCGGGCACTCCCGCCGACTCCATGCGGTTGGCCAGGGACACGTCGTGGGACCACACGTCGTACTGCCACTTGCGCAGCCCGATCACGCCGCACAGCACGTTCCCCGAGTGGATCCCAACCCGCATGTTGATGTCCACTCCTGTGGCTTCTCTCACCTGCCTGGGGAGGGATGAGGGATTAGAGCAGCAGACACTTTTCATTTTCTCTTCTCCTTCTGGAGATCTGTTAAGGTTTAGTCTCCTCATACACTTAGTGCAAAGACAAGGGACAAACTTATGATCTACTCCATAACTATCCAAATACAGCTAATAAATACGCTTTGAATGTTGACAAGGAAACTAATTACTCGATTCAATATCTTCACAATCTCTATACATTAAACAGCCTTCTGTGTAATACTTACTTTATTGCTTCACACATGTCGAGTCCCATTTTAACACAGTTCCTGGCATGGACTGGTAAGGACACAGGCAGGCCTGAGACACAGTAGTAACAGTCTCCCAGGATTTTTATTCTCATGCATTCATTCTCCTGTGAAATTACAGCAAACATTTTTAACAGGAAAAAATGAATTGCAGGTAGGCTAACAGCTCCAAAGTCACTGCTTTGAGAAAGTCAGGCTTCATTCAATCCCTGTTGAAGCAAAGCTTACTTATTTTTCCCCACATCTGAATGCCTGGACATTACTCACTGGAGAGCAACAAAAACAACCACTTAAAGCATTTCTGAAATAAAACCAGTTTCTCACATTTTTCTTGGAACTGTGTGCAGTTAAAAAACTAGAACTAAAAATAAAACTGTCACAGAATTTACCATCTAAAGGATGAAGTCTACTTATTTATCTTTTAATCTTCATTTTTATTAACACCTGAATTATGGGCAGTTTTTCCTCCATTTTTGCATGGCAGCCTCATAAGTAACAGTGTGCAGTGTCATAAAACTTCCCAGGGAAAACTTAGAAATTGAGATGCCAAACCTGGTAGCTGTGAAGAAGCAAAAAGGGGGG
>VZRZ01008854.1:90651-183068 GCA_013398175.1 Climacteris rufus | reverse complement strand
GGGGGGGGGCGGTTCTGTTGTTTCAAATATGACTGAAGAGGAAGCTGGCACACACTACAGTCTGCTATTGCTAGTAAAAAAACCCCACAATATTATAAGGCAGCCAAAAAAATTTTTCCTAACTGTGCAACAGAGGACAGTGCTGCCAATGACTGGCGGGAGAGAGGTAAGGGGAAGAGCAAAAAGCCTCTCATACGGTCTTTTGTTAACACTTTACTGAAGTATTTTAACTACAAAGCTTGCAAGCAAGCCAGGGCTAATTCTGGAAGGCTGTGTAGTGTTTGACTGATGAGGAGAGATGGCTTAATTTGGGTCAGCCAATACTTCCAGCTGTCCAACCCTACCTGCTGTGCGAACAACCCAGCAGTTCCTAAATCAACTCCAAAGTTGCCCAAATGGGTGGCAATTTACCAAACTGAGCTGTTCTCCCTCATCAGCCAAAGCCTTAAGGGACCATCCATCATTCTCCACCATCTTAATCCATCCCAGTAGGTCCTGAACATTGCCACAAGTGCAGGCTTTAGAGGGATCAGCAGGGAAACCCAGCCCTAGATTAGAGCTGCTGCACTTCAGCATCCAGCTCAGTGTCCAGCTTAGCCTTCACTTTTTATTAGGTAAACTGGAACTTACAACATTTGTACATTATGGAAAAGATGACAGAATACTCTCTGGCAGAACAAAAATAGCACAAAACGCAGGAATCTCTTCTCACAGATCAACCACAGAGTTGCAAAAGACCTTGACTCACTAAACCCAGACATTTTTTAAATAGTGCAATTTGCAGACAGGAGTGAGAAGTTAAAACGTAACACTCAAAATTTAGAATCTGATCTGGTTTGTATCTGTGAAACAGTTACAAAACCTGATGTCTTTAACCTCAGCTTCTACTTTGACATTAAAAGCAATTTTATCATTTGGTAATTAAGATGACATGACTTATACTGTCTTTATAGCTGCTTCACAACAATACAATTGCAATACAGATAGTATGACTTTCTCATTTGTTAGTACTTGAAGACTTAACATCACCTGAACTCATATAAATGCAAAGATTAGCCATGTCATTTAGTTAAAAACATTACTAGAATTTTAGACAGGTTTTAATCAGTGGTATATCTAAGAATTTATCCAATGACATCCACAAAGATTTAAACTAATTTCACTCCTCTGCTATATTAACAATTCTAGAGTTTTCCACCTTTTTCTGATGAATATTTAGGATTTCTCAAACCTAATATCTCTAAGTTCATTAATTTTCTCATTTACATTCAGTATATCTGAGTATAGACAGTTGTGAAATCAAACATCTTTAAATGATGGGCAGATTAGATAGGTAATCATTACCTTTGATTAATGCTTTACGAGTGCTAAATTTCTAAAGCCAGACTTTGGGTTCGTATTTGGTTCTTTGATTCACAGAGGATGCAAAAGCATGCAGCATTAATTTTCTTAAAGCCATAACTGCATCACAGTACTATAGTAAAATCAATAGATATGACAGAACATATATCCAGGGTTAGGATCAGTTCTAGAGAATAGTAAAAATCTTCTCACAAACGTATAGGTGATACAGTCACCATAATCTGAGAAATAAAAACCTCAGTTTGTGATTACAGCTGCCAAAAATTAACCTCAAGCAGCACTTGGAAGCAGTAAGAACTACTGCCATGTTGAAGGTCAATATGGAGGGTGTGTCGTAACAGGGACCATTTTAAAGTACTTCCCGTTCTTACATTTTTCTGTAAGCATCCATTAGTAGCAGAAAGCTTTCTTAACTCACTCCTGAGCTGAAGAATTCTTTGTCCGATGCCTGTGAATTTATGAACTTAAATGTGTGTCCAAGAGCTCTCCATTTGTGGAGTCAAACAATCCTTCCAGCTCAACACAGCAAAGCTCCTCAGTAGAGCTTGTACCCAGAACCTCCTACAGCCCTAGTACAGCCACTTATCACCATCAGACAATTTCCTGAACACCACAGATAAACCTCCAAATTCAAGAACTGTAATTACAGTAACAACTTGCTAAATTTCCCGTTTTTGTTTTAAATCTTGTTTTAATGTGATTTTGCCATTTAGCTTTAAAGCCAAAGCTTTTCCCTTCCTGACTTCAGCAGCACTAACACCCAACTGCCTCTGGTCGTGCAAAAAGGCTTCTTTTCCCAAAGGTGGCCTTTATCCTTACAGCACAAACTCTAAACCTACCTTTGCAATCTGATCAAACTTTCCAAAGAGTTCATTCAGCATCACTACAAGTTCCTTAGGAGAGCAGTCACTGGCAAGGCGAGTAAATCCTACGATGTCTGCATAGAGAATGCTAGACAAGAACAAAAGGAAAAACCAGGAAAAGTGAAATACAAACATGTGCCAACTCCACAGTCAGCATAACTATTAAAATGCATTTAATAGAAAACATCCCTCTCTTCTTTGGGAAACAACTCCAGAAGAAAGGGTTCCAGTATCTCCACTGATTTAGAAGACAGCACAGCAGTTCAAGACATGTTATCTTCCCATAACAGGAAAGAAGCTCACTTCAGCCTGAAAGTCTGACTCCAGATTTAATTTCACTGAACCATATGTACTGATATGAATCAGAAGCTTATATTAATACAATTATTTCTAGAGTTTCCACTTACCTAACATTTTGGTGTCTTTTTACATATAGACTGTGGAAGTTGTTGTCATGCATTTGCCTGTTATCATTGGTTTCCTTCAGTCGCTCAATGATTGCCAACTTCATTTCCATAGAGATATGAGCAGGCAAGATGGATAAAAGCAAATTTTCCTAAAGAGGGGGGGAGGGGGGGAAAATAATTATGCAAAATTATTAACACAGCAAGTTTGAAACTGCAGAATTTTTAACTGATTGCAAGAAGACATTTTAAAAAAAAACCCCAAACCAAAAATATCTTTATTCAAATAGCTTTTAAGTACTGCATGTTGGGTTTTCCAAAAGACACTTTCAAATTGCTGTTCTCCAAATTATTGATTTTGCAGTTATGCCGTAATGTTGCATAGTTTTTCTTTTGTTCCTTGTGACCTTGGTGTGGTATCTCTCTGTAATCATGAGACACACACAAAAAAATCAGTATTCAGTACTACAGTTTCTGGATAAACTACACTTTATTTTGTCCACTAATCTCAGTGTTATGTTGACATTGTCTGATAAAGCTGTAAAAAGTCTGTAAAAGCTTATATTCTGTATCTGACAATCTATTCAATATTAAAAATATTTGTAATTTCTCGGATGCTGGAAAAGCAGCAACAGATACAAAAGTGCTGACAACATGCTGCTATAGCTTAACTGAGCCAGGGAGCAATGCCACTGAAATGAAGACTTTTGAAGTGAATGAGAATACAGATTCCTCAAAAACCACTTCCATTGTTTGACTATTCGGGGCAGTTTTACACTGGCTCTGACTTAAAAGCCCATTCTTCAAAGAAGACCCTGGCAAGTTGCTGGCCAGAAGCAGAAGACAAAAAGAGAATCCTTTAAGCCAGGAAGGGCTCTACCACCCCAGAGATGGGGTCACACAGGAGAGGAAATGTTTTGTGGAGCAGCTACAAGCAGGAACTTTTTCAGGCGACATTGACAGCGAGGTTACCACATGGTGTAGCCAAGCAAAAGGGCGTCCCTTGGGACAAAGGCTTGTCCCGTTTCTCTGAATTCCTGATGCAGCTGCGTGCTGATGGCAGGAAGCTGCCAGGGTTACTTGACTCGTGCCTGCCACCAAGAAGAAACACCCTGGGGTCACAGTGGGAAGAGGCAGTCCCCAAGCATCAAGTACCGGTCTACACAAGGCACAGGCAGCAGTTTAGTTTGAGACAGATCCCAGAAATAGAAACACTTCCTTTCCCCTCTACCGTCTTGGTACTGGGAGAGTCAGCCTTGGGGAACAATTCAAACTGACAGCAGAATCCCAGGGAATATAGCAGGAGCATGGGAGGCTGACACATTACACAGTTCTCGAGGAAGCAATGAGGAACCCTGAACTGCAGCTCTCACACCTTTTTTCACAGAGAAAAAGTGGGTGGCAAGAAGGATACTCAAAATTGCCTAACAAATTGCAACACAGATGAAAAGAAAGCTGTCCATAGACTTAAGCACATTTACACTTCAAGCAAGCTACCTTTGAAAAAAAAAAAAACAATCCCAAAACCAAAACCCTGAACACCCATGGAAGTTACATTGCCCAGGAAATGAGAGCACACTGCCTGAGTAATGTGATCAGAGGCTTCCCTGGTGGCTTCGTGGGGAAATTCTGCCAGGACTTTCATGCAGATTTGTCATCTTATCTCACAAGATTAGCATCAAAGTACAGATTGCACCAGCAGTGTGGCAGTTTCTTCTTTTCAGTTTAATCAGGTCAGTCACTTTTCAGCCCCTTCCTTTATCTAATAACTGGTGGGCAGGGAACACAGTACACATCAGCCTTGTAGGGCTGCTGTTCTTAACCCTATTTACACCAGGAAAGGTGCACTAGTTTCAGCTTTGATACCTCTCTACCGTCCTTCCTCAGTAAGAAATTCATGTTCCTTGCTTATTCTTTTAATACCATCGGAGTTCATGAAAATAAATACTGTAATCTATTATATTATTTTTTTCTCCTTCTAGCAAAGGAAAAATAGTTTGTGAGACAAGAAAATATAAGAAAAAATAATACTTTAGAATTTAATGCAAAAAAAGGTGACCAAGGGAAGCACAGCACTAAGTGCTGAAATTACCTTACAAGACATGTCAGGGCATTGAGGGCATGTTCTCTTAAGTTACCTTAGGCCAGTCCCAGGAACCATTTATACTAGGAAAAGAGGAACTCAAATGACTGGCAATTGCATTCCTGTTACAAATAGTGTGATTTTCACGTAGACAAGCTGCAGAGAACAGCTTCCTCCCTTTAACTTCCTTCTTTTGTTACAAATGGCACAACTTTTATTTTTGACACTAGGTGGGTATCACAAAGATTGGACCAAACTTTTCAACATGCATTAGTCACCAACCTTATGAATTTATACAGACTTTGGAAATTAAAACAAGCAATTCATAACCTGAACCAGCCCACTCACTTGTTGCCTCTTCTCAATCTTGAGTTTCATTCGGACCTGGATGCACTTTAATGTGTATCTGTACAAATCCCACGAAGCCACCTGCATCTGGCGTTTGTGAAATGCACCCATGAAGTTGCCACAAAGGAAAATGACAGCATTGGCAAGGAGCTGCACAAGAAGAAAAATATTTACCTACTGCAGGGCAGCCATTGATACTTCAGTAATACACATATTAGTCTCATAAAAACAATCAGTCCCAGACCACATTCCATTTCCTCCTACCCCGTCACATAAATCCCAGTGTTGCTATTAGCCAGGATGGACCTGGAAAACATAAGCTAACTTTCACAGCCACAGGCATTCCTGTGCCAACATACAGTAGAAGAATGAAACAGAAAATTCTGTCATACCATTTAACATTTATTTGCAGGCACCAGTGTTTGACTTCTGGAGAAGCCAGGGTACAAACTGATGCATCAGCAGGCTGTGTGAAGTGTGGCACAAGCCTGCACGGAATGAGCTGGGGTGCTCCTTTGGACACACCCTGTTAATGAGTGTTGGGAGCCCTGAGAGCTCGGAGCAGCACTCCCAGGCCCTGCTGACACCCCAGGGCAGCAATGGCCCTTTTGATCCACCCTGTGGGCAGTGCCTGATGAAGTCAGATAGACCCACCTGAAAGAGCACAGACTGGGAAGAATGACTGCGACAAAGTTAGTCATATTTTTAATAGCTTCCTTTAAAAATTAATATACTAATACTGCTTTTTCCACTTATGTCAGAAAACCAAAATGTATTACAGATTCAAAAATTTTCAGTTTTATAAAAAGCCCAAGCTTTTTGGGCCCAATCTCCAAATTCATTAACTTGATACATCCATGTGGAAGTTTGGAACTTTTCTAAACAGTATAGTTTATGCCAAGAGCAAGGGGTAATATGACTAGTTATTTAACTACTTAACCAAGTGGTATTTCCTCACCTGAAATAGAAAGGATTCTGTATTTTTCTGAGAAGTCAGGCCCACTGCAGTGCTTAGAACAATAATATGAGAGAGAGCAGAAACAACGCTAATTATGACAGCACCTCTCATCCCAAAGGGTAGCATGGTGTAAACTGTGAAGATTATGAATAGAAAGAATGGCACCTTTGGAAAGAAAAAGAAAAAAAAAATAATCACACATACATGTTATGAAGTGACTCCCAAAAATCACTACAGGAAAAGGAGTAAAGTAGCAGAATTCTTGCTCAATTTCAGGCTGAACAATTAGATATTGATGTTTCAAAGCACAGTTAAAACCATAAGGACAGTGGTAGTTCTGAGTGTTGAGGGAATTAGCAGCTATAGATTCATAGACAAAACTGTTTAACATGACATATCACCTATAATTTTTTCAGTTGTCCTGCCCTTAATCCCAAATTTATCCTTTACAGCTGGAGATGCACTTTGTACTCACACATCAGGAACAGTGAGTTGCAAGGATAGCAATACTGAATAGAATCAGATTTCTCACCTTCTGCAAGGTATTATTCTAATTTTAACATCATCTAATCACATGTGCATGTTTACTCCATGTTTGATAAAAACCAAAAATCCAACCAATACTTCCTGGTGCTCCCACATCAGAATAACCTTTATTGCCACTAACTACGTATTTAGCTGCACAGATTTTACAAAATGCACAACAGCCCCCCAAACTGCTCTGGATCAGTGGGAAGGTCTGTAAAACTTAAATCCATATTTATAAATTCGTTACAATTTTTAGCTTATATATATGGAAACTAACAACCCTCATCAGAGGAATACACTGCAGCATTCCTGGCTCAGCTTCATCTCATCACAGCAACTCAACTCAGGCCATTCCAGACATGAGCTTCCTCCAAGGAAGTCTCAAGGTCCAGTCTGAACCTAAATGTTTTGCCAGAATAGAGAGCTTGATTGGGACAACAATAAACAAACAAACAAACAGGCAAATGAAAGTTTTCATTGAAAAAAAGTAATCTTTCCCTGTTCATCTTTACTAGTTTAGCTGGACTAAAACCATTTTTTTCTGCCATATTTACAACCCCACCACACAACGTTCTGAATGCTGTGTGACAGTTTGATACCTGCATTTAAACAGTAGCTTTAATTAGTGATAAATTTGTAATTTGAGGTGAAAGTCTGAAATTAATCTCTTCACTTTTCAGACTAGGCTGTCCTCATATTTTTGACTTAAAATCAATATGAATTAATAATTACTGTGTGACAACACCACATTGGCTTGCAGCACTGAAAGCAGCAAAACCAAATTTTGCTTTGTTACATATTTGTATTTATAGTTAAGAAAAATAAATTGGGGGGGGTTTTCCTAAGGTAATCAGTGCTCCTTAAATTAAAAAATAGTGAAACAGCAGCTCTAATTGTACAGTGCTGGATCCAGACCATAATGCAAATCAGATTTTGGTTGTTTAACTGATAAATTATATCTTTCTTTATTCAAATAAAGAAGGGAAGGGGCAGAGTCTGCAAAACAAGATAAAAAGTCATTTTTATTTAATTAAAAACTCTTCTGCTTGCATTATGAGATCTTAGGAGGAGTTTCCTACAAATTATGATATTTTTGGCATCATGAAATCACCCATCTTCTGATCAGAGATAGAAAGCAATGAAGTTTAGCCACACCCAACAGTGCCAGGATGTGTCATTAATTCTTATTGTTCACTTCACCTCTCCCACTGACTTAGAAACGGGCTCCCTAAGGCACACCCAGCTCTGGAGTCCTTTATATATGGGTCAAAGAAGTGGTCAAGAAATGTAAGTTAACAAAGCAAGTATTATTAATGAAAAATTCTCTCAGAGATGAAGTCATAGTAATTAAGATTTAGTAAAAATCCTAAACAAAAATACAATTCAATTACAACTTGAAGATGGAATTCCCAAATAACTATATGCAGTTATTCAATTTTCTCAGCTGAACTGTATTTTCACTATAATAAAGAATACAAACCAAAATTTACTGCAATAAACCAGTAAAACCAATTTTAAAAAGTGAACCTAAATCTCAGAAAAAAAGTTATGCAGTTACATCATTCTCATAAAATAAAGTACACAAACAAATTCACAAATGACTACAGGGTCTATGTAAGTATTTGAATGAACACAATATACAGACCTGTTCCCACAGCTGATATTCATTTTCTTTTCCAAAAAGAGACACATATCCTATAGTTAGGAAGCAAACCCAAATCGTCACTCCAAACAACGTCAGCCATCTCCGGAAGAGGGACTCAATGCACAGCAGCAGGTACATGACTGCAAATATGGCCAGGGCAGCACACACTGCAATAATGAAGGCAAGGTGGGAATGTGCATCCTGCAGAAGCAAAACAAAGTGTTACAGGCGGTCCAAATGGCCCCCCAAAGAATATCTTTAAAATACACTAGTCTGAGTTCCTCAGGAGAGTAGCTGTGGCAGCATTAACACTTTCTGAAATTCACACATATGGAGATAATATAATTAATACTACTATCGGTACTCATTCTATCCCAGTTCCACCATTATTATTTTCCAAATTAGTGGTTTGTGGTTTGCCTTTCAAGCTAAGTTCTAGCTATGTTATAGCTATAATGCAGTTTTACCCAAAGAAAATTATCTAGAGAGTTCAAGCTTTGCTAAGAAGGAGTGTAAGAGCTCTCTTTCTAAGTTTTACAGGAGATTACTTGTTAAGAATAGTGTTGCTACCTTTTTCCCTTCCTAAGAAATGAAAGGTAAAATGGATACAAGTGCAATTCATAAGATTTGATTTGCTGCTAAAGGAGACTTGAAGACATTTTATGCTGAAACACAGTGTTTGTAAAGCACTGTTAGAAGGCAATGAAAGATTATAACAGCTACCTTACTACCTTTTTACAATATTATCTTTAAATCAACTCTTCTTTTTACCAGCTGTCAATTGGGCTGTCTTGAAGAACACCAGATTTCTTTATGGAAAATCAAATTATGCTACATAAGAAAAAAATCTTTAAGCTGCATCTTTTCTGTGCCTGTAGGATCCCTTCTCTTTCCTAACTATTGATTCCACAGATCATCCATTGTACTGGGAGATTCCTGTTGTGGTTTTATTACCAAAAAAAAAAAAAGAAAAAAGAAAGAAAATCAACATCTACAAATCCTTTAAGAAATCAACTCAGGAATAACCTGATAAATAAGCAACAAGTCACTAGAATATTTTACATTTCTTAGAAGACTTACAAAAAATTAAAATAAATGCACGACATTTTAATTTATGTTCTTGTTCCTTCGTTGGCTCTTTTAGTACCTACTTTTTACTTAGCTAGCATTTAATAGAGATTATGATTTGTTCCTAACATATAAAAAAACATTCCTTATAGTAACTGTGCATGTGCCTGACAACACTGTCTCCTCTCTTCCCATCCCTTCAAAAACATACACAGCATTACATACACAATTACTTGATTTCTTTCAGCACTGCAACTTTGATAGCAAGTGGCTCAAAATGTTATTTAGCCAAAAACGTTTAGTGTGCTGTCATAGCAACTCCTTATCATCTCTGAAAACACTGAACACACACAAAAAAGTATACTCACATCAGTAACAAAAAAGATGATAATTAGAGTAGTCCAGAAGAGGATGGCAATGAAGAGCAGCAGCAGCAGGAGGGGATGCTGCTGGCTGGTGTAGCGGTACTTCTCATAGAGCGGGTCTGATATGCGGCACTCGTCGCTTTCGTTGAAGAAGTATTTGCCTTTAGCTGGCATCTTCTCCCAGGCTGGGCACTGTTTCTCTCAGTTCCCAGTGCACACAATAAGACACAGCTGAAGCTACTGCTTCAAAGAGAAGGTTTGTCGTTTGCCTGCTGTGCCTGTGATCTTCAGGTACATCGAGTAACCCACGTTCTCCAGTTTTACTTCTCATGAGCATTAACTTCAGATTTCCAATGCAATCGAAAGCAAGAATTAACCTCCCCAAAACCACAGGCAATTCATCATCAGCCCTATGCATGAATCTCCAGATCAACTTGCATTTCTGCAGATAGGAGCTGTTGGCATGAGGGTTTTTTAATTATTATTTAACAAGTCTCTAACTCCTTTCCATAAGCTTGAATCTCACTTCCTGGGACGAATTCTGCAGAGAGACAGCAAATTAAAATGTTCAGTTAAGCGTACACAACGTTCCCCAAGGTGGCAGAATAAAAATAGGTGATTCCTTAAACTTTCCTTGAACTTTCTAGCTGTGCTGTGGCCAGGGAGGCAAAGCCGTGTGCTGAGGGTGGCTGGGAGCCCAGGAGCCCCGCGCGCGGGCAGAGGTGCCCGGCAGCCGCAGAGGCAGCGCGTGCCCAGGGCTGCTCTGCTCACCCCAGCTGCACCTTGCTCTGGCAACTGAACCATCTCCACATGAAAAACCTGCCACCTGAGCTTCTTTTGTCTTTTGAGCAAATGGCAAAGTTCCCATGAGCATTTTGTGTAACTGAATGCTCACAGCTCTCTTGAAGCTGTGCACACCTGTGTGTATGCATGTGTACATACTTATATATATAATCTTTAATCACAAGATATTTGGCATTCTTTTTCAAAACATTCATCTTAAAAATTAAGAAATCCCCTTTCATTTCTTTCATACTTTAATTAAGGCATAGAAAATGAGGAAAGAATACAGCTGTCCAAGCCAAAATTCATTAAACTCTTTTTTAAGACACTTAACATCTAGTTCTGTATATTTCACTCCACTCTAAGTAATAGTGTTTCCAAGGCAATAGATGTGTTCTGTTAACAATGAACATTAAGGAATAAACCGTATTAATTACTAATGACCAATTTTTTTCAAGTAGGTTCATGAAATAGTTCACTCAATGCCAAAAGCCATAAAATAAAAAAGCAGGGGGATGTAGTGGAGGGAAGCATGAAAAACAGGATTTCAAAAGTATTATTAAAACTTGATAACAGGACCACAGCTTCTTTACCACTTGACTGCTGTCACTATGGTGCCCAAGGCCATTGCTCCAGGGAGTAAAAACTCATTAAACCCCACCTTTTTTTTTTTCTTTTTCCCTCAGAAAAGCCAAATCCAGCTAGTTACATTCTAAAGGCAAAATGCTTAACTGCACGCGTGCACTCAGGCTGCATTCACACTACAAGCAGGAAAAAGTTTCAGAAACCATACTGAGTGATCTTGCTTCTGGTAAATAGAGCTAAAGACTAACATACTGTCCAATTACTAATGACCAAGCAAGCAAAACCAGATATGTCAACAGTGAGACTGGACAAAAAAAACTACTTTAGCAAAATGAATAACAACAACTTCTTGCCCAAAGTATACCACAAACTTGGATTGATCACAAAAAAGACCATATTGCATTGTTTTTATTCAGTAACACTCAGAATAAACTGACATATGTAGTCATATATTAATATATATAACATGCAAATAATATTGAAGACCTCTTTTAATACATCTTTGCCATGTGTAGTTAATGGTACACCTAATATCTCACCTGTACTGGTTATTAATCAGCTTTTTGTCATAATTAAAGGCCTCCCATTTTTCTCTTTAAAAATTGTCCAGGTACTCATACCATCTGCATGTGCATGATAATGCTCTTGCAAAGAAGAGTGAATCTTAGAAACCACTGACAGTTAAAGGAGAAATTAATAAGAAATTGAAACCTTTGCATTTTTCAAGTCAAAGGTAACTGCAGAATTACTTCACTTGGGTGTAAGCCAGTTTTTTTTCTGAAGACAGAACTATCAGAAGGTGTGCACAGGGACAAGTATTTTAATCTGAATTTGTCTTTCAGTAACAAAGACAACACACTCCAGACAGTGGGAAGGTTTGGAGTGTGATGCACCAGAGGCAGATAGCTCATTAAACAGCCTGAGGAATTCCTTTACCATGGGGGTGAGGGTGCAGGAACACACGCTACCTGATGTAAAGCACTATGCAAAAGACATGACAGGCTTGCTTCCCCAGTTCCCTTTAAAACTGTATTTTAGAATAAAAACAATTAAAAACTTCTCGAATATACTTGCAGAAATAGGATTTTGAGGGTAATTTTTATGATACAGAGATATTTTGAGAGGCAGCTTTATTTTTCTGATTAGCAGAATCCATTTTTAAAAAGTACTATAAATTGCTAAGCAGCAATACATTCACAATTATGTGAGACAAATAATCCTCTCTTGGGCTACTTCATAGTAATACCCAAGAAAAATTACTTCAGAGCTTGCTTTCTGTAACTTCTTCTTCTCCTGACTATGTCAATGAAAAAAACAGTACCAAGGACAATGTCTGTTCTGTACAGAATTCTGTAATTCTGTACAGAATTACACTATATGGCTGGCGTTCAGTCATCTGATGCTCAAAAGATGAAAAATATGTCCAGTATCAGTTTGGAACTATCTCTGAATATTATTGAAGAGTTTTACAGGATACCAAATTCAAGAGACATGTCTTTGCAAGACTTTAATCCATTTTAATAAAAAACGAGATTGCTATATCATTGATTTGTTTCTTCCTTCAGAGATATGCATTGCAAGTAATTATGAATGACCCCTGAGTCATAGAATTTTCTTCTCAAAACTCTGCTAGGTAAAGAAAACCCCCAACAGCACTTTATTGATTTACCAAGAATCTATAATACACTGCATAAATAATCTATAATCTGCACAAATGCTACTTTGAGATGAATAATTCAATTCTGAACTAGCTTCAATCTGCACCCCATGTCCCACTGCCACTACCACCTCCCTTTTTAAGAATCCCTACTTTTAGTGCCCTTCCCCCTTTGCATTTTTTCCAGCAACCTTCTGAAAATGTAGAAGACAGACTTGAAAGAGAGAAAAGGATTCTGTCATGGATATCATCACACACTAGCAAAATCATCAACTTAACATGCTCCTGTTTATATTTTTAAGGATCGTGTGAGCACTGTGCACCACAGCATCACTTTTTACTTTTTTTGGTCATAGTTTTTGAAGATTTGTTGTTATGAACCACAAGAGAGGTGCAACCCTGAACCAGCAGCAGGCCACAAAAACCAAAGAGCACTCCCAGAAGCACCAGTGGCAGGCACACTGAGCCAAGTGGGGACTGGATCTGGACTGCTGCCATAAAACCATGGAGCTCTGATCAGCAGTGTTCTGATCAGCAGCCTTCATCGTGTTCTGATGAAAATGAGGATTTGTCACGCAGGTTAGGACATATAAGAAAGAAGCCTGACAGTATGGATTAGAAACTGCATTGATAACCTACAGGAACAGCCAGCAAACACACCAATATAATTGAGGCAAATCTCTGTGAGCTCCACAGCCATTTGCATGCCAATTAACCTGAAAAACATTTGGCCGGATAAAGAAATTTACCCCGTGAATATGTGAGAACATGTGAGAGATGTAAAAAATTGGAAAACAGAATACTCTCCAAAACACGAATCAAAACAGCTGCTGCCTTCCAAATCTGCTCTATTTCACCCAGCAGGAACAAGGATGTGTTCAGATTCAGCAACAGAAACTTTCCTAGGTGAGTACTGGACAAGACCTGACACAGAAGCACGCCCACCTTTCATCTGCAAGCAAGAAAGACAACATTTCTCTCTTCTACAAATCCGTGTATTTCTGACTGCTCTGTAATTTCCTTCCCATAGATGGGAATTCTCAAGCATCGCTAAATGCTCCATTCTCCTACTGACACATCAACAGAATTCTGTCACAAACATTATGAAAGCAAATATTTCATTAGTCTACCAGGCTAGGACTGAAGCTCTTCTGTCCTCCCAGGCTAGTTAAAACTGTCCATCCTGCTTTGTGTCAATCCACCACATCTTCTTAAGAACTGGCCGGGACTAAACAGCTGTGGAATAGCCACGGGCTCTTCACAGCCCAAATGTGTTAAATGAACACACCAGCCCAAGGGTGTTGGTGCATGGGGTAATTTCAGCACCTTCCTCCCCAGCAATTGTCTGCATGGAGCAATGTGAGGGCAGATGGGGGAGGGAGAAAGGGGAGAACATTCAAGGCATCAAGAGAGCAAAGTCATTAATCCCAGGGAGCTCCCTGGAGCTCTGGCACAAGGAGAAATCTCTCCCCCCCACCCCAGGCAATGCACCGTGGAGCAACAGAAAGAACGATGTGGTACAAAAGGCAGGGTGAGAACAAAAAAACAGCTCTTGGGATGGTCTTCCTTTATTCTCTGCATTTGCAGAGCATGAACACTTTTCAGGTGCCAGCTTGTTCACAGGCAGGGCAGTGGGTCTGGAAAACCTGCACCCTCCTGCCCACCCTCTCACTCACACACCAGGATGTGCAGACAGCCAGTGATCACATCCTTTATCCCCTCTCGAGAGAATTATTCACAGCAACTCCTGACCAACTTAAAGCCTTTCCAAACAGAAACCAAATATGTTGCAGTTCTGTTTTTAATTTCAAAGCTCCTGATGTATTCACAAACGAACACAGCCACAGTAACCACCTGGATCATTTATAAAGTAATTTTTCTCTTAGTTGTTCTTTTGCCAAGAACTCAAGTCTTGATCACCCAGAGCTGTCTGGTTACCAAAGAGCAGTCTCACCCTGAAATATTAAAAGAAACCCTAATAGCAAGAACCAAGTGAATCAATACAAATTGCCTTACTCCTCTCAATAACTTCTGTATAAAAGCAAGCAGAATCAGTTTCTTCATCTTTAACTACTACAGCACCAGACAGATGGTACAGTTTTGATTTCCATTCCATCTTTTGTTTCACACAAATAACAACAGCGTTTCTGAAATTACTTTAGCAATTTCCATGACAAGAATGATCGCTGACTGTAATTACCCATTAGCAGATATTAAAAGGGAATCAGGAATCTATAAACATCCAGTAGAATAATTGAAGGAGATCATCAGACAAATTAAGAATCTCAAGCAAAAATAATCTCCAGTCTAGTGGACTCCACAACTAATTCAGTCAAGGAAATGAACTTTAGCAATCCAAACACATGCTACAGGAAATACCATTCATGTTAAAGACAACACTTCCTCCTTTTAGACGTTGCTTTTAAATGCTAGCCTGAAGCCACCTTAGCTTCTCCCACTCATACAGAAGTATTAAATGGAGAACAGGTGTGTTTTAAATTAGCTGCTAGCAGTGGTAAGTTTCTTCACAAAGGTGAACCTTTTTTATACGTATTTTGAAGGTTTTAATGTGAAAGTTCACCTTCCTTAATTACATTTTGCTTCTGGAGATCTTCCTCTGCAATACAGAAGAAAAATATTTTACTTACATTCACCTATTTTCTCACAAAAAGTGAGCATACCCACATCAACACACTATCACTCAGAACTATATTTACATTAAAAAGCCAAATCAATACAAAAAGTAGTTTGCCACTTGAAAAAAAAAAATTGCACGATGTGTCAGAGCAATCAGCGACACTACATCCTTTAGGCTTTGCCCTTGAACAGTGAAAGTCACAGCAATGGTAGTGCTAAACATACTGCAAAGAAAGCATTGAAACTGATTTTTTTTATTCACATTCTTATTTCAGTAGAATGCTTCTTCTCATAATGTTTGTTCTACAGTTCTCTTTAAAGCAGGAATAAAAAACGAGCCGTTTAATTTGAACATTTTTCAGTCTCTCGTACAAATGGAAGATGTGAAGTAGCAGAGGCTGTGGTTTCACAAAGCCCTGAGTCCAGCAGCCAGCTCTGCCCAGCCAAAGGAGAAGGTCTCACCCACGGGACCCCCCATCCTGTGCCCAGTACCTGCACCAAGCTCCTGCCAGGCTCTCTGCAGGCTCCGTGCACCAAACACAGCAACAGAAAGCTGCTTTTGGCAGGTCACTGCTCTGTCAGGGTGTGGGAGTGCAGCAGCTAGCAGAGGCACAGATGAGCTCCAGAGCTGGCCCGGGGTTTGGAAAGGAAGAGCAAACCACAAGTAGGAAAGCAAGCGCAGCAATGAGCTCTTAAACTGACTCATCACTTCTCACAGGTCCACAGCCTACGAAAAATAATATCAACAATACCACTGCTAAAGTTGGGGATGGGGGAGGGTGTTTGTTGCTCGTTTTAAATACCACTATTATTACAGGACATGCGATGAGGAAAGAGATTACAGTCACAGAAAGAAATCTCTGTGCTATGATCTAGGTAGGACAGAGAATGGTGAGAGAACATGGCTCAGAAAACTGATTGGTAATTTAAGACTAACGCACAAACTAAGTTAGTAAAAAATAAAGAAGAATCCATATAACCAGGCTGATGCAACTGAATTACATGGAAGAGTTTACTACTGTTCTAAGGTAGTTTTTATTGTGAAAACACATGATGGTTCAACCAACAAATCTATTAAGCCTTATAATTAACTGCTGGGTCTGGCTCAGCAGGGCAGGGGAGGAAGCAGTCCTTTCATAATACTGGTTTTCATAAGCAGCAAACTCCAGGGTGTAAAAAGATACATCACACCAGAAGGGAATTGAGCCGTGCTTTGCATCTTTCAAAATCCAAGGTGTGTGATTATTCCTTGACTCCCCGACCCTCTGTCACATCTTACAGATAGATTTTCTGACTTTAGCTGGTTTAAAATTGAACTTACCACTACAAAAGTCAATATTCCACTTACACTTCCAGTTCTCAGTGACTATTTAAAATTCATGTCTTTGAGCACAGTGTCCTTAGAAGCCAGGGTGACTTTTCATTGTGTAATTTCAGTTTAATTATATCAAAAGCAAAGTGCTTGTGCAGTTATTGAAAGTACTAAAACCTGCAATATTAAGCTATATAAACTGCAGAAAGAAATCCTGAAACACCGAACACAACATTTCAGCACTATGGAGAAAAATATTTTCAGCTTAGAAAGGAATAAGGACAGTGTCTCTGTGTCTGTGAGCCTCAATTTCTACTAGAATATCTCTGATTTTCACAGAAATTAAAATTTGTGACATTTTCAGAAGATCTGTTTTTAAGGAAAAAATAATGCATTACAGTAGGTAATACTCAGCCTCTATTGAAGTCAGCAAAAAGACAAAAAATCAATGTTTGAACTGTCAAGTTTTTTCTTTTTTTCAGGCATTATCTCATTTAAGTTAGAGAATTACAGCAAATAGCAAACAAAATAGCTCAGGCTGACACATTTTCTAAGCTCAGTATAATTAATTACATCTAGAATGAAACCTCTGTCATTTGTACTGCAATATTTTGAATATGTCTCAGATATTCTATTTCAGTAAAGCAGTCAAGAAGCACAGACTGCTCATGTGACAGAGCCAAAGTGCTAGGATGGAACTGGATTCTTCTAAGACTAGATAAAATAACTGATGTGCAAAAAGTAAAAACAAAAGATCACTGTGAAGAAGACTGTAATGAGCATCACACATTACTCTCATTTCTTTCCTGTCTCACATAGTTATTTAGGGTAAAAGTACAGTTCAACAGAGACATGAGTCTTTCCCACCTCTAGGGTAAATAACGTATTTGCACAGAGCGGGTGCAATGAGAATATGGCACGGGACAAGACGGGAAGAAGATAAAACTCGCCCTCAGTAAGATAAGAAATCACTTCCTATTTCAGTTGAGACCAACTAAACAGTAAAACAGAGGAAGAAGCTCCTTTTTCTCCCACCTACAATAGTCCCACCCTACTGAAGTGAATAGAAATGCATAGTGGCCTCTGAAATTCAACCAATGCATCCACATCAACAACCTCACTTTCCTTGACTTTTTTTTTTAATGATTTTCCCAAACATAGTTGTTTCTAGCTGAATTTCTGCCTATTTAACTCTTCCCAAAGCAATCTCACTTTGGAAATAAAACTCAGCCCAAGGCCAAGAGATGGACACAGAAAAAACATGATTGTGCATCCCTAGACAGAGCAGTGCACTGCAGGGTGGTATTGCAGTACAAACATTTTTGTTCATGCATAAAATTCCCTTTATGAAAGCAAAGCCTTCATACTATTTAAGAAAGAAGGGGAAAGGTAAGGAGACATTAAATCCAATCCCCTCTTTATTTAATGACTAGTATTTCAAGAGTAAGTCCTATCAAGTACCTGCTTTAAAAATCTTATTTCTATACACTATTACAGGGGAATTTTAACGTTTCCCCAAACTTAAACATGCAACATTTGTTACACCACCACATCCGTTCTTCACAGCCAAAAAAACTAAAACTAACACTTGCAATAAGGAAGTTCCCTCCCCTGGAGGTTAAATATTAAAAACACTAAGGAGACAAACATTTCTGATAAAAGCTTTGTTTCTACAATCCTACCCTACATCAGGACACAACAGCAGTCAACCAACCACAATTCTCTTTCAAGTTTTCCAAAATATACTGTAGGGTTTAGGAAAGGTACTTTGTGGAGTTATCGTGAAATAAAACCATGATAAAGGACTGCAAACCTCAGAAATTTTCTATTTTCGGTCTCACTTCGTAGCAACAGACACTAGAAAATTGTTTGAGTTGTACACATTTTTCACTGGTGCAGATGACAATGCCACATGAGCCTTCCTGAGTGGCTGGGTAAGCTGCCTTGGATCACACAAAGAGGGAACCATGCAGGAGCAGTGAGAGCTTTCCAGTGACAACCAACATGCCTCGTGGAATTTCTTTTTCCACAGTAACTTTTGATTGTCTACTAGGATAGTAAAATGTCTGAACACAGATCTAATCTCTATCACTCTTCTTGTTTCATCTTATCTTTTATCTCACCATCTTCAAAGCTTTGTTTGACAGCCAGCCCTGTCAAACTGTTCCCAACTCCAACAGGCCACTGGAAACTCGCACCATGTAAAGCACTGACTCACCAAGGGAAAACATGCAGACACTTTGCAATTAAATTCTCCTGAAGCAGCTTTATCCTTTTGATTTACTGATACTAAGGCCGGTTAATGAGTATTAAAGCAGATGTAGTTAATTGCAAAGCTGAAATAATACAACAGACACAGCAAACCTTCAGATTACGGCAAAAGCGACTTCTCAAAAAAGCTATGCAGTTACTGCCTCAGAGCCATGTGAAGCCCACAGAAGAACCTTCCAAACTAGTGAGGCACCACTAGCACCTTAGTGAAGGTTCCTGTGCTCAGCACCCAGCCAGTCCCCAGGGCTAAACCACGACAGCAGCACTGAGAAAGCACTTTCCACCTGGACTGCAAGGCTGAGCTGTGCATAGCAGGTTACTCCAGGGTTTCATTTACTGTGACTGCTGATAAGAAACACATGCTTCTTGTTTGCTTACCATTACAGGCCACAGGATTCATTGGCAAAAGTCCTATTTCTCAACTCCACCATGGTCTGTTTGGTCATTTTGAAATTGCTGCAGGAGAGTGAGTGCAGCTCACTCAGGTATAACCCTTGACACTAAATCTTTTGGTGTATCACACACAGGAACCTGCAACAAGACAGGGAATCTTTACTCCAAGGACCACTGTAGGCATTAACAATGCTTCTATTTCTTCTCCTCATAGTTCAAGGAAGAAAAATCTACTAAATCTCCATCATACATACTATGAACCTTTACCCAGACAATCAATAGAAGAAAAAGTACTTAACTATACTGTGGCATGCTGCAGCATGAATGCAACTTGATTGAAACACTTAATCATAGATGGAAATGTCTGAGAAGAAGGCTCAAGACTGATGAGAAGTGTCACCTTTATGCTAACTGATCCCAATGCTTTCCAATCAAGGCCTGCATTACAGCAAAGAGCACTCTGCTAAAAATAGGATAAGAATGTTTTACTAACTTTCACAGCATTATAGGTAATGAAAGCCCTGCATTCTTCAGTAAGCTTTATTACACACAAGATAAAATATCTGCAATTAAAAAGAAACAATGTCCCAAAAATGGAAACCTAAATAAAACAATATATAATGCAAAACAGCTTAAAATATTGCAGATCAGCAAATATGACATTTTGACAGGAAAAAAAGCTAAAATCCAAAAACACACCAACAAAACATTTCCTCCCTGCATTTTGTAACACTGGATAAAGTCTTATCTACTGCCAGTATGGAAATTAAGAGATTCTGACACTAAGTTTACTTGTCTTGGAGGACAAGGAAGGCAGAAATATATATTCCTAGGATGCCGTGAACAGAAAATTGTATCCCAAGTTAGGCAGATGATGACAAGACATGATTAGGTATCATCCTTGAACATGGTGCACCAGCTATCTGGTAGGGGAATTCATATCATACACAACAGCTCCTGGCTTTGTCTTCCTCTCTTCCTGCTTTACACTCTTCATATGCGTTATGGGAACAGCTCTTTAGATGTGACAAGATCCCAAAGAAGTTCAACAGCTCAGCACAGCACCAGGCACCAGCAGGAGCCCTGGTTCCTCGCTGTTCCTCGTTGGAGTCCAGCACAGGCTCACCCGGGGCAGGAGCCGAGAGGAGCAAACGGTGCTCGTGCAGTATTGAAAGAGTGACCCAAAGAGAGGCCCAGAGCAGGAACTGGGAGTTAGGATGTCAGGGAGCAGCTGGTACAAGTTAAACAGCTGTGCTGGGAAGAGACAGTATCAACATCACTGTTCAGCCCACAGCTCCGGGCACCCGCTGTGGAAAGCAGAAGGCAAGGGAACCCGCCATGTCTGGCACAAAATCAGAGTGGATGCAAAATAGTTTATCACAACAAGAATTAAAGTAGATCTATTGTAATTTTCTGTTAAACCTTTGCTAAAATATACGAACTACTTGAATCCCCACTCAAAATAGGGACTCTATTCTGTCACGGGGGGTTAAATGTCCAGCTCATGCCTAGGCCCTGGGACAGCTGTGACCACATTCCATTAGATTTTGGCCAGGAGTTAGCTGTACCTAGCCAAGCCCAACATGCATCAGCATTCATAACAGTTAGGTGGAAACTGGAAAAGATTCTTATGAAAAAGGTCAAAACCCTGACAAAGGCGTTTGGCAGCCTTGGAGATAGATGAGAGGAAAACCCACAAGATACCTTGCAGAGTTCATCTGAAAAGGCAGATATAAATCTGCTGTGTCTGTGCATGTGTAAAAGCAGATAAAAATAAGACTTTAATAAACCTGCTACATGTTCAATTTGAAATGCCTAAATAAGCTGCTGCTTTACTTTCACTATATTATGTACCCAGTATTAAGGATGAACCTCTGATAATCATGAGGATGCCTCATGTTCCTTTGAAATGGACCAGCGTCTTCTGCAGAGCAACACACAAGAAGGACACCAAATAGTTAGAGGGTCCCAGAAATTTCATAATGTCTTTTTAGAAAAATTAATTATTATAGTTTTTTTAAATCAACCTGTGTTTATAAAAGTACTTAGTTGTTGTAATTCATACTTACAACACACCTTGGAAAATTACAACAAAAGTTAGAGAAGCTGACAAAGTTTCACTGACTTTTAATTTCTTTTATTTTTAAAATACATGCCTAAAAACATAATTTTGGCCATAGCCCCTGATAAACAGTTGTATACAAGATTCCCTGTAATTCCAGAGAGATCGAGGTGCTGCTCCCCTAGAAGAGTTCTGGGGATCAGGTCCTGGGCACAGTGCGCTTCCTATCCTACACAGGCATTATAAACAAAGACAGCACACGGGAGAAATACTTCACATCCAAATGTAAAGGGAAGAGAGTTAGAAAAGATTCTCTCTGCATTTGTAACTGAAGCTCCTCAGAGGCACAAAGAGCAGTCTGCTGATAAGCAGCAAGCTTCCGGCAGTAAAGTGATACACGAAGTACTTGGAGCCAATTTCTGATCTGCAAGACAGACAAGCCTCTCTGCATTCAACACTAACCACAGGCGCCTATTTCCCTAGCAACAACTTGTGTGGCACTCTCATTTTGACTGAAAAACATTTAACCAGTTACATTATGAGCCCTGCACCTTGCTGCTACAGCAGCAGTTGCTTTTCACACCTACCAAATTGTTATTTGGGTAGTATTGAGCTGCTGGATCAATGCTGCGCCTGCAGCACAGATTTGCTTTATAGGGTTTTGGTGTTTTGGGGGTTTTTAAAATTTTTTTTAACTATCTGAACTTTATGAATCTAAAACTAGTCAAAAGTGGGGAAAAAGCCACATTTACAGTATTAAAAAAGGTCTTCCTACTTAGTAACACCTCTGTCTATTATTTTCCAGATGTTTCCTTTGTTTTAAGTTTGGAGTATAAGAGCACAGAGGAGTACATGACAACAGCTCTTGATTAATTTTAGGGAGACTTAATTAGCTTCAAGAAACAGAAATTTCACATAAAAACTCCAGAACCGAAGGACACATTGTTTATGCAATCCCAGACCTATGATACTTCACCAGATTTAACACTTGTTTAGAGCAAAGACTTGTAAAATTGGTTGATTCTTCTCAGTTTTATTCAAGACATTCACCAGCATATTAAATAAACTGAAAAACCAGATTTCATTGCAGTTATGAAAATTCTACAGAAGGTAACCAAACACCAATTTCACTTGACTTCTTTTTCAAAAAAGCAAACCCCTTCATTTTTTTTCCTTTGGTCCAGTTATGAGATATACTTTCTATTCCCACCAGTAGCTTAATTTTTTCAACAACAATAGAAATTATTAATGATATCAGCTTTGACTACTATTTCCAAAAGTGTTCACACTATCCTTACTGAGACTTTGTGATTGGTTCAGTGAACACCTCCACAAACCTCTGTAAAGATACACTGCAGCGCACCAAGGGTTTCTGGTTATCTGTGCAGTTTGTTCATTAACTTAGACATTTAAAGTTGCCACAAGACTCGAGGTTTGCCCTGCTAGAAGACATAGCAGCAACACCAATTCTGCTGGAGCCCCAGTTTGAATACTCATCCTATCCACAACTGTAGAAACACCTTAATTCAGCTCAAATCAATCACATTTACGGCAAGAAGTGAAATATTTTACAGAAAATCTTTTATTGTTTTTGAATGACTTCACTAATAATTATTCTGCACTGAAATGCTGAGATTCATTTGAAGTACTACTGGGCAAAATACAGTGGCCTAATGTGCACCCAGTACTTGTTTGAAAGTATTGTACATCTAATCTGTAAAAAACACATTTCATTACCATAATTTTAACCGGAAGTATTTTAAAACAAAAATGTGATTTGTATTATTAAAATGCTTTGCTATACTTAAAATGTATCTTTACCAACAGATTCCTCAGTGCTGTTTTACAACACTACTAAAGTTATTTCCCCCTCAGCTACAGTTCATATTGAAGAACACTCAATATTTTTCAGAAATGTTTAAAATGTGTTTCATATTATCTTTTAAAATTAACAGTAATTTATAAATCAAACTAAAACTATTACAAACTCTAAGATGCTTCTTTCTACCGTCCAGTTGCAGATCTCCTATAGATCACTTCTGTGCTAAATTATAGCATAAGGAAAAATAAATTGAACTGATGACTAGCTTAAAGTTCATTTTACTCAGAAGTGGCCAAGACAGTCTATTGTAGAAACATTATAAATGCTCAGGAACAAAAACCAAAATCAGAACAAAGCAAATGATATTAGATAAAACTGGCACTATTTCCTCTCCCACACCACCAAAATTGCATTGAAAACCACCAGAAGAGTCAAGAGTGTGCTGATTTCTCCCATAAAAGGGATTTTTCAATGCCTAGACTACAAGGTGAAGGCACGTGCTGACTGTACAGCTCCCTGAGGCACCTTCAGTTCCCCTCCTCACCTGGTCTCTTGCTGCATTTGAACGTGGCTGCCACTGTCTTATGAACTCACATGAAATGACAATGGTTTCTGGCCTCTAGGAAGTAATATTTAACCAGTGCAGAAACTACTTCCAGAATGCAGGAAGCCTGAAGTAGGGACACACACATGCAGAGTCAATTCTAGAAGCACAGCTAGGAAGGTCTCCAAGTGTTTCTGGTACAGAGCTTCTTGCTCTGACAGGTCTAAAGGTTACATAGCACTGCTGGAGTGATTTTCAACAATAATTATTACTTTTCTACCCGGTACAAGAAGTTAATTAAAAGCTTAGGAAACAGTCTAAATTGCAATTTTTTATACTTAATAAGCAAATGCATCAAGAGAAACATTACTACAGCGCTNTTAATTAAAAGCTTAGGAAACAGTATTCTAATTTAAACTACACGTCTAAAATTGCAATTTTTAAATACTTAATAAGCAAATGCAACAAGAGAAACATTACTACAGCGCAGTTTCAAAGCGCATGGTTTCCACTCTTGCAGCTGCAACTCTCAAACTTCAGTGGAAGCTATTTGAAAAAACTCAGTGGAAATCTGCCTGAAGCTCCTTCTCTCAGAAATTCACCTGCTGTTTTACAGGTGCACCTTGAGAGGGGTGGTAGCGACAGGGATTGGTAGCAACACCAAAACCAGCCTGAGTAAAAAACAGAGTTGAATTCTAAGGATCAGTCAAAGGAGACAGGAAATGTGCTGAACTAATAATGCAATGTCAACTATTCACCTATAAATAGATTAAATGGCATAATGAGATAAAAAATTAACAGTTACAAAAATTAGGAAATTACAGTCTGGGAAGTAACCATTCAAAACTGAGAAAACGCAATATCCTTTAATGAAAATGTAACTGAACTAGACAACATCCATAAAATCCCCAAGTTTATCTTCAGATATTGAAGAAGGAAACAAAAATTTTCATGAATGCTATACCCCAACAAAATACAGAATAATAATGGACAGAAGCCATAGCCCAGAGAGCTGACCTGCTGGTAGTTTCCTAAAAGACAACCACGATTCAAAGACCCCACATCCTACATAGAAACCCAAGGAGAAAGCCAGCAGTTACACATAGGGAAAGTGCTCAGCCAAAACCCATGCCATGCACCCCTCAGGAGCAGGTCACTGACCAAATCTTCCTGGTACAACAGGGAGCTCATGTAGAAGCACAAATCACCCATTTAATTAGTGTCAGCTATTTCCCCACTTTTCAAAATTCTGATTACTTCTAGCTTTCACTGAAGTTGTTCAGCACAGTTTAAGAGCAGGCCTAAGAGCCAACTGTTGCCAAAAGCCCAAGAACATTATTTCAATAACCACATCCTGTGGTTAAAGCACAATAAATTCCAAAGTTATTTTTCTCGCCTGTAATCTCATATTTCCATCCTGTACACATACAAATTCTCAAAACCTTCTGAAGCCCTTAGCCCCTGTATGAGAACAACTACTAATGTGTTTAAAGCAAAGAACTCAAATCCATTTTCTAGCTTTTATCCCTCCTACAGATTTTCTGCTGACAGGCTCCAAGTATGTGATATCCCCTTTCTTCTCTCCTAAAGAAACTGGCCAAATACCAACCTCCATCAACAAAATAAATGTATACTCACTAGACACTTCAGGAATACAGTAGTCCCAAATCTATAAGATAATAATTTTAGACTATAACAATTCATTACAGTAAACATCTTTGTTGGCACTTAAATCTTTTGCCGGACTTTAATCTCATGCTTCCAGAAACTGATATAATTCCTGGAGGAGAATGTCTGTTCAGCTGTGGCAGGAAGCACAACGCTGAGCTTTAAATATCACATAAAATAATAATTAAGTTATTGTGTAATAGCATTATATTTTCAAAAATAAATATATAATTAGATAAGAATGCACGATGTTAAGGATAGCAGAATGCCCGTCCTTCAGCTCCCATTGACAGACACGGTGGTTGCAAAAACAACACAGAGAATCAGTGCTGTAAATTCACTTACAGAAATGAGGGGACATCTTTTGTTTAACACCAGTTTTTCAGTAGCAAATTAAATCAGTATCTCTGAGCAATAGCACAACAGAACCGTGGATGAAATCACAAAGTTCCTTTCATTCTTTCACATGGCTGTAAAGCCACCACAATTTCTGAGGTACAGTCCAAGCTGACACAGGTCCCATTGCCATCGCTTCCTTGTTGCTGATGTACAGCTCAGTGCCCGAGCAGCAAACCCTGATGGAGCAGGGGCAGGGCCTGCCTGTGAAGCAGGAGGTGTCAGGGAAGTGCTCAGGTACAAACACCTACAGCAGCCAATACATGTTTGCTCATAAATCACCATCCTCCCTATACACAGAGTGTAAATCAGTTTAATGAGCAGAAACCTAGAGAGGAAGTTTTGCTGTTCCTTTTAAAGAACTAAAATCACAGGTCCCGTCTGTGGCTCTGCAACAGCGGTGCCTCCAGTAGTATTTGCTCAACAAGTTTCTCCTCCTCTTCCCTCTTCCTCCCCACCACTTACACTCATATTCCACCACTACACCATTCTTTCAGCATGTGCATGTCACTGATCCTAGGTCTACATACAATCAGATCAGCTAAAAGTAACCTCTGTCTCTCCTAGGTTTTGTGTCTTTTTGCCCAAGAGGCTGACGGGCTCAGTGGCTGTGTAGCAGCTTCGAGGGCAGCACAGCCGAGGGCTCTTGGCTGCAGAGCAGAAGCAGAACAACGAGGTGACAGCAGGAATGTTCCCCTTAACCTGAACGTGCTGCTGCAGCTGTGCTGAACGTGGGAGGAACTGTGCTCCCACATGTGCCCCAAGAAGAGGGACAGCCCAGAGAGATGCTGGGCAAGAGCCAGGAACAGAAGAAAGAGATCAGCTTCTCTGGGCAAAACAGACCTCTCAATGCCTTTGCTAAGCAGGTGGTCAGGGCAGCCTGTAATTCTCCATTTAAAAATACAACGAAAGGCATTAACACTTTAGTTACACACAGTCCATGACCTGCAGGGAATATTCAAGACTGTAAAGAACAGGGACTGATAAATACATGCAAACAGGGAAGACTCACCCCAGTCAGATTGGCTCACCCCATCTCTGAAAACTGAAGCTGTGAATGAGGAGATCCAAGATGCTTTCCCAGACCAGGGAGAAGAGCCGTAATTGCATCACTTTGTTAAATGAGAAGTGTCAACGATTTAGGCTCTGAGTCAGTACTGAGCCAGTCAATGCCCTGCCGTGGTCCCTGGGGCACTGTGCTATTAGAAGTGATGACTTTCACAACAGGCTGCTGAGCAGGATCCAAACAGAAACACGCTTATTAAAGAGAGGAGAACTGCTACTTTATTTTTCAGCAAGAGCAAGAACATACTGCCAGTACTTTGGGCAACTTCCAGCAGCCAAATTACTGCTAATGTCCAGAACACTTTCCACCTTTGTCTGGGAGCTTCCAAGATGAGTAAATAAAACCTCGTGTACTCTTACTTCTATCAACATTTCACAGAAAGAAAAAGCCAGAAATAAATCAGACTTACTTGAATCACCCCGAGAGCACTGCTCACATCTTTTGACTGCCAGGTTTATGCTTCCACCACTAAATCACACTTAAGACTTTGTTGCCTAAAAATCCAGTAATTTCACATGGATAGAAAAAAAAAGTATTCTTTCCCTTCAACTTGCAATCGTTGCATGGCAAGATGTACACCAAAAGGATCTGTAATCAAGGGCAGGAAATAGGGGAGAAATAATTAAGGTATTTGAAGATAAAATTATGTATTTGAATAGCTTAGCTCACACTTTCAGGCAAAAGAGAGTTAAGCATACAAACCGAAAACATATCAATCATTTGTGACCATTTTGCAGCTTCTAAAATACATTTTTTATCTTACACACCCTCCAGAGGCTAATCTCAAACCCAAGTATTTTTGCATTTGATTACCAGTCTCAGAAGACATATGAGTTCCCAGTAAGAAAGGAAAAGCCAAACATTTGCATGTGTGGAGTGTTTCTGATGTAACACAATCCTCAAATATTTACAAATCCAAACCCCACACACTAACACTTCACTCATTTTTGTTGGTTTTAGATTAATTTTAACAAATCAAGCAGAAACCACTGTAATACAACATAATGCACAGTATGACAAATCCTGTATTCATATGTATCACTGAATCAGCCCACTTCAACCAGGAGCAAACATCCACATGTTTCAGGGCAAGGAAAAACATAAGCCATATGCAACCCTTCAGTGACCTTAACTGTACATAAAACAGGCAAATCTACATTTTTAGGCACTCCATGTATTACACAGAGACATAAAAATGCTGTAACATTTATTTAAGTCATAAAACAATGGTTTACACCCAAGCTTTTACTACTTTATCACCATGTTAAGCCTAAGCATACAGACCTACAATAAGTCAGAAATGAGGAAAGGAAGGAATAAAATGTAAGTGAAAATGTCTGGTATGTATTTTTGTTAAAAAATTCTAATCCACACCTTAAAATGACTGTAAGCAGTTACTGTATTCAGGGACACATATGTTGATCTATACCAATAATTTCACTGTCTCTTTGTTAAATACACATATAAGCATATACAAGCACAAAAATACCCTCCAGATGATAAAGTAAGCTGAAATTAAATATAAGCAAACAGTCAAAGCTTAGGTCTCAAAACATTCTAGTCACTCCACAGCATTTTTACAAAAAGACACAACTGCTGGAATCTGTTCAGTAACAAGCATAGAAAAAGACCTTCCATGTCTTTCACACAAACTCTCAGCTTTAGATGGAGTTCAAAAAAAGGGGTGTGGGGGAGAGAGCAGATTTGCAAGAAGTGAGAGAAAGTTCAAATGATGCTCAAAGAAAATCAGTGAGGTAAAAGAAAAAGAAGTGTTCCAGTTGGAAACATATTGTACACTGGCAGTAACAGACATCAAGCACAAATTCAGAAAGCATTAAGAAAACTTTTTATATTTAGACACTAGTTATTGTCTAAATACGATGAATGTGCAAACCAGCATTCACTGAATTCTCCAACACAAAACACCAGTTTATGAAATCCTGATTTTAGACAGGATGACACACAAAAGAAGTTAAACAAAGTAAAAACAAAGCTGCAAATTGGACATCCCAAATATAAGAGAGATTGTACATATACTATGAATACTAAACGTCCGCTTTATCAACGTCACAGCTGGAAATAAATCTGTGCTGTGAACATAAAGCAAGGCACTTGAGTCACCCACAAGATATAAAAAATTAAGATTTTGCAGAAAAATATGTTCATGACAGCAAATATAATAATTAATACATCAACTCTTTTAAGTGGTGTTAGATTTTATCAATTTCCTTTCACGTTTCCTCCTACAGCTGAGAAGAAACTGGAAGTTGGCACAAACCCGTGTTTCCCAAGGGACTCTGACCTCCCCAAGCCGACACAGAGCCGGCCAGAATTGGGATGCTCCCCCTTGCAGCACCTGGGAGCAGCACTGGGCTCCTCCTCCCAGCACTCGAGTGACTTCGCAGCTTTGCTGACCCCGCAGGAAGGATCGAGGGGAGGTCAGTGGAAGGAACAGGGATGATTCAGTGAATGACGCATCAGGGAACTCGGACTGCGGGTCCAGAAACCCCAAAGAAGAAAAGGCATACTCTCATTCTGGCACAAGTCAAACAAAAGAAAAGTCAGGAAGCTCATCAGTAAAAGCAGGTATTTGTGTCAGTACTCCTATTTTGAGCAAGCTGTATGTCTGGTTCTTGGTCAGCAATTAGTGCCTTGCACAAACAAGCTAAAGTACAAACCCAGGGTAACTGCATCAACACAAAGCCCTATGGCACATTTCAGAAACAAAGCATAAAATCTTCCCCATATATTCCTTCAATTTGTGTGCTTGAAATCTGGAGTTAATATTACATTATAGGAAATATATGTGAAAAGTTAAGGTCCAAAGAAAGTGCTTAGAAGTCTGCTGACTTCTTCATTTATAAGAATGACTAAGCCCACTGACACAACATTAGTGTTTGATCAGATTGTTAATGATAGCAGACTTTTTAATGGAGTCTAAATCACAAAATTGTGTTTTAAGCAAAGCATTTAGCATTTGACTACAGAGAAAAACTCAGCTGCAGCCAAGAGTAGATAAAAATTCATAAGAGAAGTGAGAAATCAGTTTACAGTTCTGAAATGCTTTTTTTCTTTTTGTAAACAATTCATAACCAAAAGCTATGTTTGGCAATACTGCGAGGAGGGTGCAATAACCCCTCAGGTTACTGCTGTGTTATAAAAAAAAGGATTGGGTTTTTTAAAAAGAGAAAGGGCAGGTGAATAAAACTCACTGTTGCCTACCTTCCATGCTGTTAGCTATACAGCAACATAGGAAAAAAGTAACAATTAATGAATAGTTTATGGGAATACAGGTAATCATCCCAAGCAGCTTAGAAGTAGAGAAAACTACATCTTGAGATCATTTTGACTCAGGTATTACTTCCAGTCAAAAAGCACACAATGCAGTTTGTGTTCCACAAATGGTTTGTCCAAATTATCAAATTATTCAGATTTTAAAGGGTTTTTTTACAGGCTACTGTGGCAAAGAAAACTACCTACCTAGCTACACAAAAAAATTAATAGCAGATCAATTAAAACATGTGGATTAATAGCATATAAAATCTCCCACAGTTACTGCCAATATACAAGCTCATTGCCTCCCGTAAAGAAAAGCAGAATAACTCATCTTACATTTACCTCATTCTGGATAACAGTATACACAGGTAATAGCTAAGACATTTTAACTTGCTCCCTGACAACATTTTGTGCAGCCACCCTCTTAGGTTATTGCCTAAAAACCAGTGTGGCCATAATTAGCAAGTTGCTCACCTGGTGTAAGAATATACATTTATGTTAGAAGATCTGTGTGCAGCCTGACTGTGTGCACTGCTGGGGGAGGTGAGCAAACTCTGCTATCATAAGCAGCTCTGCTCTGTAATCACAAACTCCTCAGGACTGTCACAGGAGCCTACACATATCCTAAAGCATGCCTGGACATTACTAAAGCTCTTTAAACATAACAGTCCTTCATTTGACAAGGGGAGCATAGGAAGGGCTGGTTGGATGGCATTGCACAGAGGAAGGAGCAGCACTCAGCCTCCTCTGCTGACATAAAGACCATCCACAATTACCTGGCTGTTCCCTGGCAGAACAGGTGGTTAGTGCATCTGAAAACCAGTTTTTCAGGTCTGAACTCAAATTGTGTGGTAACCATGCAACAGACCACCCAAGGGTCTGCGACTGACCAGAGGGTCACGCAGCAGTGGAGGGAACAGGAATCAAAGTCTGCTTGGATCCTTCTCATGGAGCAAAGAAAAGCCTGTGCTGGGAGTGTCAAGTACAAGAACAGGGACATGGGAACCCTGGAGAGCATTGACCAAATCCTAAAGAACACTTCAAAGAAGGAAGATTTAGGGAACAGCATGCCGTATAGTTTGTTTTGCACTGACCAGCAATCACTAGCACCACCTGGAAAATTGCTTTAAAAATTCCCCCCACAACTAGCTATGTGTCTTTGTGACTGTCAGCTATCTCATGACTCCAAGAGTGAAGTGCTCCTAGCACATGGGACTCCAGAAAAGTTTGTCTGCTTCAAACACACAGAGTCAGGTCTGATTTTAATGTCCAAGACATTTGTTCCCAAGGCCCAGGCTCAGTGAGTGAGCACAGAGAGGCAGCACCCAGAACCCCAAGATGCTCAAAGCACTTGCATATGGGGTGGACTCAAACACAGCTGTCTGGTATCTCACAAAGAAGGCACGAATCAGAGTGATACCATCCCTAACTTGCATACAAAAAGAGAACTTATTAAAATTCACCCACAAGTCTGGAAAGACTGACGGGGTTGTTCCCCACTCAGAGCGTGCACACTTCCCCTGCCCACGGCCAGGCCACTGCTCTGACATCACAGTCAGGTCACAGCAATTAAAAAGTGTTTCTGGACAACTTAATTTCCAATGTGTTATGCAGCTGCCTTCAGAATTACTTTTAAAACACACCAGAAGACATACCCTGTCTTTCCCCTCCGGGTGTCTCCAGGGTCCCCACCTCAACGAGGGCAATAACCCAAGCCTGACTGAATCAGGGCAAGTTCTTCCCAGGTTCACTGTAGTATTATTATACAAGAACAATACAATATAATTAGGTCTCCTCTGCCTGCAACCCATCCCATTTCTGTGAGGGCAGTGCACAGCTAGAGAAATCCTTCCTCCTACCCCCGATCTCACTTTTTTCTCCTCCTGAGAGCCCTTCAGTTTCTAATGAGAATATTTTTATAGCATGTAAAAACTTCTACAACTGATTCATGGCTTTCTGATTCCCAGATTTCCCACACTTTCTACAACCAACACTCCTCAAATTTACCAGCAAGTAGTAAGTTTGGTTGTTTGGGGGTTTTTTGGCAAGCACTTCTTAAAAAATTGGCTGTTTGTAAACGCAGAAGCCCAAAGAATGATGCCTGGGATACAGATTCATAGAATGTGAATGCCATTCAGAAAGATAAAAAGAACACAATATTTTAGATTCTGTAGCCTGTAGTTAGTTTTCCTTTATTTATACTAATGGATGTATATGTATCTTTATATATACATATTTTAATTGGCAGCAGAGATCTCCAAGAAAAGCCTAACCATTACTGAACAATGCAGCTCAAAACAAGTACAACAGAATGTGTTTCCAAATACAGCTGCCTGCATAAAAGTAGGGCAAAAATGAATTCAACATGTAAAACAAGTGTTTAATGCTACTCTGATAAACCAGTTTAGCTACAACTACATCCAAATTCCCTGCATAAACATGCTTGATAAATGGTTATGGAATACAGAGTCAATATAAGAAATGAGCAACTCTTATTTCTTGCCTAAATCTGCCCAGAATCTTGAAAAGCAAAACTTCCTCCTTTATTCGCCCAATATGTTATTCATTAATTGCAATTTAATCCCCTTTATCTAACAACATAGTTAAATAATTGGTCTGCACCTGACCAAAAGCAATTAACACCCACATGCAGTTCTGCTCACACTGACAACCCATGTCACTGAATCATGTTCTACAACTCCACAAGTGAGCTCTGAACATGCAGGCAATCAACACATCAGCTCACGGGGGAAAACAAAACTGCCTGTGTGGAATTTCGCCTTTTGTGGCACTGCAAAAACTGCATCCAACTGTTTTTACCAAGTAACTTTACTGTTTTTTTCTTATTTCTTTGAAAGCTAAACATGGTGTTCATACTGTCATCAAATCAAGTTCCCTCTTTTTCAGAGCAAATCCTCGCCTAGCTTTGAGCACCTTCCAACAGCTGTGTATTTTGTGCTATTGTTTTATGTGCAATAAAACTGCACAGTCTTAAGCAAACCGCAATATATCTCAACCCAACTGTTGCTGTAGTGCTGCAAAGCATCTTCTGCCTTATGTTGGAAGTGCAGCATCCTGAGGGAAAAGGGGGTGGGGGCCAGCTTGTAATTGTTACAAATAGCCATCTAAAACTAAAAAGTAAAAACTACTAAATTCAAAACAGGATACTACTCAGGAACTTAAAAAAAAAAATATAGGTGATTTTTAAAAAGTACCACAGTGAAATATTTTTACATCCATTTCCTCCTGTACAAGTAAAACAGAGGAACACAGCTCACTCTTAAAGAAATACTGAAATTTGGATAACAATTCAACTGGCAATACCTCCAAACAAAACATAGTCCAGGCCACTTTTCCAGCGTGCTTTCAGAACAGTATCTTACTACTTAGATAACTAGAAGCCCAATGTTACAGTACAACCACCACTGGTGAGGAGGCAACTGTCCCAGCCTGTCTCTCTAGAAGTTGAACAATATGTCCTTCCCACTTCCTCTAGTCTGATTGTTCTGTTCCTACAGAGGGGAAAAAAAAAATCATACTTAAAAAATGCTTATCCTATGAAAAAAATTGCATTTTGTCCATTGAGCTCCATGAATCATCTCTGCAGCAGGTCAGATGAGCACCAGTGCTGACTGCAGGGCGGGGTGGAAGCAGAAGGGCAGAAGTGAGCAGAGCTGCTGGCTTTTAGTGGCAGCTGCTCCTTGAGCCAGCTTAGCTACACCATAAAAATCACAGCCTGCAGTGCATTTATTCCTGTGTTCATACTCAAAGTCATATGAGAATATTTCTAGAAAAAAAACCTTTTTTTAAACCGAAACATCATTAGTCATTGTTACATAACAAGTGAGCAAAAAGGGATTTTAAGCTCCCAGGACATTCCCAAAACAGGCTATGCCCTCCTGTACATGCACAAGACCTTGCTGGAAAAAAAGAAAAATCATTAAATTAATGAAGAACATGGATAATTCATAACAGCAAAATTGGGCCCAAAAAAGCCAAAACTCAATCTGTTCACAATACAAAGTGTCTGGCAGTTATGTCAAATCTAGAGGAAGAAAACAGACTTTAAAGTATTTTAACCTCAAAACCCAGCTCCTGATTAAAATGTATTAGTAATGCCTACATATATTTATCATATCTTCTGTTATTTATATTAGTTATATATTAAGTCATATTCCCATGAACATGTACCTCACAGATATATAAATGTTTGCTTCCTTGGCATTGAAATGACTGCCATCCTCATGGCTGAAACAGCCAGCAAAGGAGGAGCAGAAGGTCAGGCAAAGAGTGTCAGGAAGTGAGAAAGTTTTGATAGCAGTACCCCAACTTCCTTTTAAATGAAAAAAATTGAAACCAAAATTCTGTTCTGCTACTGCAAGTTATTTTTTTGATTTATTCCCACATATGCTCAGCAGCAATAACAGGGAAGAAAAACACAGACACAGAGAGAAGCTCCAGTACAAAGTTCACCATCTCTCAGCCTGACTCAATCTGGGTTTTTCCCCACAGCCTGACTAAGTCTGAGCTTGTTTGAGCAAGCAGGTCCTGCCTGAAATACCGTAACAGATGGGCTCAGGTTGACGTGAGCCAGATGCTCAGAATATCTGGCATTTAAATGATCAGGGCATTATTGCCCATTTCCATTCATTTCAGCTGAGTTTGAACAAATCTCAGTGAGCTCAGTCTGTCCAAATCCACCTTTGTGAGCTCCTGCCCAGCTTCCCTCCCAGCCCAGCCCTTCCGTGTGCTCTGTCATTCTACTGGAACGCTTCTCTGCTCACCATTTTGGTTACTTGGATGCAAAACAGTATCCAAGTAAGAATTAGTCACTGCTAGGCAGTTTGATCACCAGCTAATTCTTTCAAAGAACTCCCAGTACGAATGTATATTTTTATATAAATAAAGCAGATAATATCCCAGACTGGACATTAGGTAAATATATAAGTAATGACTAAAACCCAGGCTATATTACAAATAAAGAGCATCTTACTAAAATATTTTATTAAACTCACTGAAATGCTAAGTCATCATTATTAGTCATAACAAAAATTCATAAACTGAAAAGTAACAAACTAAACCCAAAACTATACAGTCACAGGTAAACTACTTCTACATTTGTCTAACTATAAACCACTATGTTCTCTCCTTCCCTGACACAAAGCAGGCAGTCTCAAGACCTAGCAACTTTATCAAAACCCTTTCAAGCATTTTTGTATTGATTGTATTACCAGACTATCCTTATGGCTTTATTACTAGCTATTTACAAGGCAGCATTATTTTAAAAAAAATAATAATTTATTGTTATTCTTGCTGAGCATCTCAGAAAGACACATTCCTTTTGTTGTGGGCTGAATGACAACTTGCTTGTCTAACAGAACTTGTTTCTGCATCCCGCAGAACAGAAGATGGACAAAGCCCTGTCACTGCTCTTACGAGATGCAGGACACAGGAGAATGAGACTGAAAAGTACCTCCTTCAATTCCCTTTGCCAGAAGGCCCCAGCAGCTACCTGAGCACAGCACACACACCAACACTGCAGTGAACACAGCGCATGTGGAACTCTGGGGCACTGGAGGGAGAAGCTGCCAGAAACAGCCAGCACTATTCAAAGAAACTTGTCACCTTTCTCTGACTTACACCAGCTGCAGCCTTGGTAATCTTTGTTATTTCTGTTTTTAACTAGAATGCATTGTTTATTCACTTAGTTTTATACCCAGAGACAGAAGTTAATCATACCCTGTTTGTTCCTGCTCTCTAATTACAGACCAGAAGCTACTTTTAATGCTGAAATAAGGATTACAGGACAGCTGTTAAGAGAGGAACATTTTGGCCATTAGCTGTGAAGGAAGCTCTTAGGAAAAGCAGGATATACAGCCCTGCTGTCACAGCTCTGACTTTAAAGCACCAACAATCCTGAAGCCTCTGAACTGCCGGGCCTGTGCTGTAAAGATCAAACCAGCAGCCTGGTTGCTACAGAGGAGATTTGTTTATTTTTTATAAATGTGCTACTGAAAACAGACTACACAAAACAAAGCTGTCTGAAGAGCACATTTTGACACCTGTCATGACTCCAAGGTACTGAAGTAAAGCAACACCTTGGTTAGAAAAAGAACAACAGACCCGTGTTTTACTTAAATTCTACTGTTTATCTTTGAGTAACCTAGACAAAATGATTCCACCTTTTACACCTTAACTTGACTAACTCTGAAGGGGTAATGTTCAGCAGTAGCAACCTACACATGGTGTCCAGGAAATATCATTACAGTGTATTTATGCTGCTGTATGTTATTGTTAAGCAAAGTAACACACTTCCAAAGGAAAGGCCCAAGGTATGGCTTGTCCCCCTGCAGATATGGACTATCCTGTTTCTCAGCACCACCTGACAGAGCCGGGATCCTGTCTGAGGAGGCTCAGGAAGATGGGATGGTGTTAGAGGTGAAAGACAAGAGACAACAACAGTTATTTATAGTAGTTTCTAAGTCTCTGGAGATAACAATGAAATTATTTTTATTATGAGATAAGAGTGTTGTAAAACTCCTAATTTTTTAAGACAGAATCTTTTTCAAGGTGAAAATGTATATTTTTTTAATGTAAGAGTAGGAGAAAATCTGAGATCCTACATATTCTGTAAAGTATAAAATTAGTTTTTTCAGCAAACAGAAGACAGACTCCTCATGAAGTCTGCTGCAATGACCTAAGGAAGAACTTGCATTTCTTTATTGTAATACAAGATGATCTAACTGCACAGTGGTTACAAACTATTTCACACTGTAACATCCTGTCAGTTTAGCAAATAATCATCTGGAAACTTTGCAGATACTAGTTCAATAGATTATCCGCCTCTTTATGCGGTATTCAGCCTTCGAGAGAACCGGTTAGCTTCTCAAATGGCGCTTTAAGGAGACTGCACTCGAGAATTTGAATATTGACTGGGTTTTATTAGGGAAGAAAGGAGCGGACTTCGGCTCAGCCGGGTCCCGGCTTTCCTCTGAAAAGCCTTGCTGGTTTAAGGAGGGTCTGTAACCCTCTAACAGTACTCCTAAATCTTTGGAACGGCTTGCGAGCAGCGCCGCTTTCCCGGGAGAGCGGGGGGCGGCCGGGGCTGCCCGGGGCACGGCAGCAGCACCGCCCCGGCCCCGCCGCTGCCTCCGGCACAGCGCAGACCCCGGGCTCGCACCCTGCGGCTGCTGCTCTCCAGAGACAGCCCAGGGACGCTTGGTAACACAGCGACTCTGCAGCCCTCTCGCTGTCACCTCGCACTGGTCCGAAACACCCAACAAAGCCGGGCAGTCTGGATCCCTTTGCAGACAGACAAAGCGTAGCTCCAACACAAACTGTAAGGCTGAGGGAGCAATCAATGGGTGAAGTATTTCGCTCTGTATTTTACGGCCTTCAGAATAAGTTGAAATCAGAGCAAGTAACTTTGATAAGTTTCATAATGTTAAACCCAAGACAAAAGCGTAACACAAGAATAAATCTAAGATTTCAGTTTAGGGATTTTATTGTAATTCCATGGGAAATACTGTCTTTTTGTTTTGTTTTGCTTTAACCTAAGAGCCACTGGCACTTACACAAACACCCACCTTAAGTGATCATCATCTCTAGGCTTACACCTTACATTAATTAGCTCTCAACCAGCACCTGCTCTTTCACTTAGCACAAGCCATGAGAACATAAATACCCACGTACATTAGGGAATGAAGTCTCTCCCTTGTTTACTCTTAATGGTGTTGACATTAGCTTCATTAAGAAAAATGTAAGAAGTTTAATGGGTGCTTTACAAGAACCCCCAATGACCCTAATTGCTGTTACTAATGGCTTCTGGAAGCACAAATAACATGCTATAAAGGCCATTAGAAATCCGTATTGGCTTACTGTTTTCAGAGAGATATTCCACGTATCCCTCAGTTTCTGTTCCACATTTCTGGATAGGGGGAAACCCTCAAGGTGTGGTGACTTTGGCAAACACTGGTTTTAATGTCAACCACTGCAATGAAGACATTTTTCAGATGCACATAATTCACTACAGACACAAAGATGCCACGAGTGTACTGTATCACAGGTCTTAACACAGACCTTGACACATTCTTCTTCCACCTCCAGGAGATCATAAAAAACCCATCCAGATGCATGACTTCAACATCTGAAAGATCAGGATGCCTAAAGAAACAAGGAAACCCCTCCAACACAACAACAACCACACCCTACTGTTGGCTTATTTATTTACTTCTGGCCTGGACACAAGCATTAAACCCTCCTGGAAATTTTCTCTTTCTCTCCTGGAATCCTAATTGCATAAAAATAGTATTGGACGTTATACTTATTATTCTTCAAAATATATAATAAATACAGAATTTATTTATGGTACTTTTCTTTTTTAGACATAAAGTAAACAAGTTCATAAAACCACCAATCCCCTCCCTCTTCCCCATCACGAATCTTAGCAGAAAGCAGTAAGGTCACTAATGCAGGTGCATTTACATCCTATCTCCTACTATGAAGAAATTTTCTGTGTCCAGACAGGACACTTTATTTCCTATAATAAATTACAACCACTTCAGAATCTAACCCACAGTCTTTAGGGACCTTTGTGTGGATTTCCCCCACCTTATATTTGCACTTAACACTTAGCATGGTCTTGAGCCACAACCAAGCATGTCTGGCTCTCAGTAACACAAATAAAACATAACACATCTCACAGAAGAAAACCAGACTTCTATACTAAACCAAATTCAAAATTACACTGCATCTTTACTTTGCATGTCCAAAAAGGGTTTCAAAGTGTCTGTGCCAGTTTTCAGCACTTGTGCTGACTACATCCTTAGTGGTTATGACACAAGTTTCAGGCTTAGCAGACTTGAGCATGGTCCTGGGTCGCTGGTGTTGATATGCTCCTGTCCTAGGATATCATTCATCTGCCACTGGCAAACATTGTATCCCAGCAATAATGATCCAATGCAGTACTATATGTTTTAAAGTGTTTTAACCCCTTTCTTAACACTTGTTATAAAAATGGCATAACACATCCTACAGATATTAGAAGTAATTTACCTATTCAGCAGTAAAAAAGACACAAACCTAACTTCTGCTGATATTTCAAGCTTTCCTCGGTATTTAAGTACCTCCTTCAGCAATTTAAAGCCCTATTGTGCTAAAAAAGTTCAAGCCGAAAAGGATCCGAAATACCCTGTACTAAAAAGCAGGCAGCTTTTGGCTTTTGAGTGCAAAAGACAATCCCAAACTTCTCCATTCACGCGGCCCACGCCAATTCTGGGGCCTCGCAGCTTTACCAAATCCGCCTTTTATACACAAAATAAACTCGGAGAAAAGGTTTATGGGCCTGAACATTTGTTCGCTGCTCCCAAGTGTATCAAGTGGTGCCTTACGAGGTAGTAAATAAGCGCGATACGCGAAACCTATCGAGCCTTCGACTCTTTAATTCCGCGCTCCGCGGTGCGCGACCCCGAGCGCTCCCTCCCGGGGCATCTCCCCTCCCGGGCGGGCTCACCTGCGGCCGGCGAACAGCAGCAGCCAGCGGCTCGGGGCTGGGGCTGGGGCTGGGACCGGGCTCTGCTGCTCCTCCTCCTCCTCCTCCCTTCGCCCGAGGTGTCTCTGGGGCCCGCGGAGCCTCCCCGGCGCGGCGGGGGCGGGACCGCGGCGGCATCGCCCCTCCTGCCGCTGCCTCCTGCGGGGAGCCCGGCCGCGCCCGGGGGCTGGGGCTGCCCCNCCTGCCGCTGCCTCCTGCGGGGAGCCCGGCCGCGCCCGGGGGCTGGGGTTCCCTCCATCGCCGGGGGTTCCTTCATCGTCACGGGCTGCCCCATAGCCAGGGGCTCCCCCATCGTCAGGGGCTTCCCCCATCGCCGGGGGTTCCCTCCATCGCCAGGGGTTCCCTCCATCGTCAGGGGCTCCCCNGCTCCTCCTCCTCCTCCTCCCTTCGCCCGAGGTGTCTCTGGGGCCCGCGGAGCCTCCCCGGCGCGGCGGGGGCGGGACCGCGGCGGCATCGCCCCTCCTGCCGCTGCCTCCTGCGGGGAGCCCGGCCGCGCCCGGGGGCTGGGGTTCCCTCCATCGCCGGGGGTTCCTTCATCGTCACGGGCTGCCCCATAGCCAGGGGCTCCCCCATCGTCAGGGGCTTCCCCCATCGCCGGGGGTTCCCTCCATCGTCAGGGGCTCCCCCCATCGCCAGGGGTTCCCTCCATCGTCAGGGGCTCCCCCCATCGCCAGGGGTTCCCTCCATCGTCAGGGGCTCCCCCCATCGCCAGGGGTTCCCTCCATCGTCAGGGGCTCCCCCCATCGCCAGGGGTTCCCTCATCGCCAGGGGCTCCCCCCATAGTCAGGGGCTCCCCTCGGCTCTGCCCCTGCTTGGGGCAGGGTCCGCAGCGTCCCGTCCCGCACAGCTCGAGGGTGTCCGTGTGTCCTCCCATCGGCATTCACCCTCTGCAGCGGTGGAAACAAATTTCTGCCCAGGACTCTGAAAACCACAAAGGGTTACAGCCAGCTTTTATACATCTGGCCGCTGTGGTGGAGGTCTGCCAGGACTCCCAAGGTGGCTGCAGCCGGGGCCGGGGGAGCTGACGGTCACCTCGGCCGTCCCCCGGCACCAGGTTCCCGTTGCTGCACGGACTCGGCGCCCTCAGACTGTTCCGTGTGAGTTTCACTGCGCTGGCAGCGGCTCCTCAGGGCATCAAACCTTGAACATAAGGCCACTGATTCAGACGGAGCCTGGCTCTACCACACGTTAAGTCCCATGCAAAAAGGTCACTTGGAGGCAATAGAAAGAAATGCTGATTTCCGTGGATTTTTGGATTAAGTTTATCTGGTGAGCTGTTAGTCACTGGCAACCGTGGCAGGCAGGTGTGTGCCCGGCTACCTGCAGCCACAACCACATGTTAGTCATCCATGGACGTACCATGACTGCAATAATACCTCAGTAACTAAATACAATCTGTGTCTGTGTCCTGCCAGGCAGCTGGTGCTTTCCACACTCAGCAGGCCCGAGTGATGTGCTCGAAATGACTCTCCCGGAGGGAGCAGCAGTTCAGTACACGTAACAAAAGCACGACAGCTTTTTGCACCTCTCCAAGCTCCTCTTCAAATATTGGTGGTCAAATAGGAAAGGCTGTGTTGTCTGAAACTGCCCAGCCATAAGGATGCTTTTGGTCTGTTAGGGATGAGACTCTTGGAAAGGAATTTAAATCCAGTTTCAGGAATGTGAGGCAATATACTAGGAATACAGCTGGAGAAGTGGTTACGTACCTGAGGCACAGAACTGTGCAGTGAGCTGGACTCTGCTCCTCTGATCCCTGCCCTGCAACACTTTTATGTGCAGTCTTGAGCAAGGCACCTAATCATACACAGGTCTTCCCATTCCTGCTTCGGACATCGTGTCCAAAAGCACTCAGAAATTATCGAAGCATTCAGGTGGAAGCAGTGCATAGGCTGTTCAGACCATTTCTTAGGAGAAAGGAGAAGGATCTTCCAGTAAAATGATTGTTAGAAAGAATTGTCTTCACTGGAAGTTGGATTAGATAACAAGACTTAAAAACGGCAGGAAATGGAAAATACATTATTCTGCTGAGATCATAAATGGAGTAGTTTCAGAACAGATGGCCTCAATTTATCACATCATCAAAATTTTGTGGACCTTCCGAGTACACAGATTACTTAACATCATTTCTGTATACCCACAATAAATATTTGCTATCCTGGAGTAAGATCTAAAATTCCTGCATGATTCAACATGACTGACATTGTAGGGGGCTTTTATGGCAGCAGTTCCAAGGCATTCTAAGTGCTGTATGTACACTGCTGTGCAGATTGCTCTTCAACTATCAGCAATTACCATCACACATTTTTAGCAAAATGGGTTGTAAAAGCGAAAAAATAAACCCAACAAAATATATGGAATTCAATATGCAGTTAACTGCCTCATGCATATGTTACACAGAGACTTGCCCTGTTCTTTTTCTGCTGCTCGTGTTCCTCTGGAGCGCCGGCAGCTGCAGGACAGCCAGGGCTGGCTCTCACAGGGCAGATGCTTCCACCCCTTGGAGAGCACCTGGCACTGCTGGGAGCCTGCTCGATGCCACTGCCCAAGTGCAAAGTTCTGTCCCGGGTGAGAAACAGTGACAGCAACTCACCTGTGCTTTTAGTGGCTTATCTTTTCTTTTTGCCCCTATACATTGATCTAAAACAAATTTCCTATGCATACGTGATAGCTGCAAATGTCTGATCCTGTGTAAATGTAGCCCCTAGCTGGATGTCCATCTGAAATTATGTTGTTCAAATCTGAGTACAGCAATCCCTGGGGCTGTATTTGCTTCTGTGAAAGTGTGCTTCACAGACAAGCAAACATTATTATTTTCAAGCCCTTGCTTAGAAAAACATCCAGCAGCTCTACAATGATATGTACATATCAAATGTATCAAGTCAGAGTATTAAACACCCAAATCTAATCTTTCTCAAGATTGAACTGGATAACTAGATCATAAATAATTTTAGAGATTTAGTTAAAATAAAATGCAATACATTAGCTGTTAAAAATCTAATAAAATAAAATTTTAAATTTTCTGTTTAAATAATTTATAGGTAGGATGTTTAAAACAAATGTAGTTGCAAACTGAGTTAGAAAGCATAACAGAAGTCTGTTTTGTAAAATTCATATGTGTGCTTCAATGTAAATTGCCATAGTACCCAGGGCCATGAATCATTATGAAACAGAGAAAGATCACTATTTTTAAAAGAAGCAAAGATAGAAAAGATAGAAATACATAGTAAAAAGTATAATTCTCATGGGGGGGGTTTACATTTTTGTCTTAGTAAGTCATTCTGGGTTGAATCTCCCTTCAGTTTGCGCGTGCTTGTACTACTCCTAGTAGTAAAGGGGATGACAGCATTTGGTCCCAGTAAGTTGCTTCTAAATAATTTTATTTGCAAAATGTTTCAACATTCAGATTTTCAGTGGCTCCCATAAATGAGTCAGCTAGGACTCAGAGGATGGTTGCTGACCAAAAAATATGTGACAAAAGCAAATCAGAAATATAGTCACAACCTCAGAAAACACTCTTCTAAACCTTTAGGAAAAATCTGAAAATTAATATAGGGTAGACTGCTTTGTGGGTTAGACATTATATAAAGCAGCACTTTAAGTAGTGTTAAGTTGTACTTGTAAAATTAGCATGTAGACTTTTAATATATTCACTCCTTTTATATATTCCTTTGGCATCCTGAAACACCACAGCAGGTAGCATTTAGGGTAGCATGCTTTACCATGCTGCCTTTTTGTAGTTCCTCAAATACCCAGAAACAGTGACCAAAACAACCTTAATTTCTGTTTTTCTTCACTAGTTACATGATTCTGATTCAGAAAGCCAGGAATAAAATATTGTTTTTAATGAACACTACAGTAGGAAGTATTTATTAGAAGATTGTTTGTTTTGGAGGAGATGTAGCATCTATTTACCAGTGTGCATCTGCACACACTCCATTGTCTGTGGCCACTGATCAATTTAGAGAATGAGGCAAACAACTGGAGTAAATTATTTGCTGTTTCCTGTAAAGATAGCTAATAATAGAACAATCCCAATGTGCTAGGCACGACATGCTTAGGAAGGATGGAGTAAGGATATTATTTTGAGCTGTTTATTGCTGTCACCCTCATTTACAGGGCAATATTAGAATCAATTGCTGAAGACCATTAAGTTTATGCTGCTGAATGCAGGAGCATCTCAGTGCATCAGCCTGGCTAAAGAGGAGGCAGAGTTTCATTGCTGTTACATGGTTTGCATTTTTGGCCCTTGGATCAATAGAACAAACTTTGGGGAATAATTTGCTGCTTCTTTCTGTAAACAGAGCAATAGATGTCATACATGTTTCTTTAGGCCCAGGAAAAGCTGTTCAGATCTTCTGTCCTATTTGTTATTTGTTTTAGAGTTGTCAAAGACTCTTGACTGACTTGGAATGACAATCATGTTTTCTAGCATTCCAGGTTTCATGAAAGTCAGTGGGACAACTCTAATTTCTCCAAAGAAAACTTCAAGCACAATGCAAGCTCACAGCACTGGAAAATCATAATTAGGGAAGGTACCAACAGTGCAAAGAAGTGTGTGACTGAGGAGTTTACACAGTGGTTCCTAGAGGAACTGAAGGACTTATGAATTCAAGTCCCAACACCTGCAGCTCCAGAACCTGGGGTAGGAGGTTTGGTTTGACTTCTTGGATTAATAATCAAAAACCCATCTCCTCTCTTGTTCATGCTTAAGATTCTTTCACCAGAACAAGAAAATGCATTATTCCTTGGAAAATCAGTGTCTGGCTAATTGCTTAAACTTTTTACCTGTACTTGCCGATGTGATTTGTACTGCACCAAGGGCTATAGGTCAGACTGGGCTTTAAATCCTTCTGTATACTCAAGTTGACCTGTATTAAAATGGAGCATTTTCTTCCAGAAATGTGATTAGTCTCAACAATGACAGAAGAACTGGTCTGTGGCTTCCTAGAAAACTGTTAGATGGTCTTTATTGAGTAGTCACTCTTTTTATTAATTGGTAAGTTACACAAGAAAGGAAAATGAATGAAAGGAAGGCCATTTCCCTATGAGGTGCCCTGACGCTGCAGGTGGAGTTTGTCACAAAATAGAAGATGTTATTGATTTAAAGAACACAGAAAAGAACAGATCATTTTTATGTTCACAGTAAATGATGAAACTATTTAGATAACTGTTTTCAATTTGCACTTTCAGTATCTCTGCATTAGTAGCCAGGAGGGAAAGAAAAGAATACTTTGGAAAAATCAGTCAGGAACAAATGGGCCATGTTTACTATTAGGAGAAAATTCTCTTACGTAAATTGGAATACATTTCTAGAACAGAAAGTTCTAAAAGAATCCACTAAGAAACATGGATTTACTACAAAAAACACCCAACTCTGTTACAAATCAATTTTAAAAGTGTGTGGACAAACTTCATCTGATTACGTCAATGTAGCCCTATTATACTGAAACCAATGAAGTAAAAAGTATTTCTATTACCTGAGGATGTAGCCTTTTATATTATCTCACTGAGCTTAAGGAAGTGGCTGACTTCTTGAAGATTAGTTTATTTAGATCACAATGGGGATTTAAAAAGAGATAATACAGAGCAAGAACATAACCCTCCCTTTATTTTCCTTTATGTTGAGAAATGGAGTGTTTTCCTCCAAGTGATTGTTATTTTCAAACAAACCAGTAAAATAACTGTTCCAAAGCTGAGAGGGACTGAAGTGGGAAATACTTTAGTTTCTTACTATCCTGAAATCACAGAGTTCTGCTGCAGCAGTGGCGAATGGTGTCACTTAATTGCTCACAAAGAAAACATCCTGGTACCACCAGAGATGTTGCTATTGAATATGGGGCAAGGAGGTTTTAAGAGTCTGTCTCACCTCAGCAGATCAAACAGTGGACATCTGGTTAATCTAGTGTGTGAAGGCAACATGGTCTAGGGCCAGTCTTTGAACCTACTTCTGAAAGGAGAGATGGAAAAATTAAAGGAGGTATAAAACTGGTATCACTGAAATCAGCAAAACAATTCCCCTTAAATTCAACAGAACCAGGTTGTTGGTGGTAATTCTTAGAGTAAGGCAAAAGAGTAACCTCCAGTTTCCAACAACAAAAGTTTCTCTCCTCCTAGAATTAATTGATATAATAACATTAAAATTATGTTCATACTGCATCTTCACTGTTCCAGTACAAGACATTATTAGCTGAAATCAGCTAATAATTAATTTCATGAGATAAAGACTGTCTAGTGCTTTAGCATGTTCACATGATAGTCGGTTGGACTGGTATAGTTATGATAAAATTTTTCCATCTGGACTACTGAACTGGGAAGAAACCTGGCTAACTTCAACAGGATGGTATCCAAAATGAATACTCTCTGTTCTTTAAAAATGATCCATCCAGCTCATATAATTTAATTTCAAGCAAGGCCAGCAACCAATCTGGGATACAGGACAGCTGTGATTTGCTATGCAGGCCAGATGAGGCATAAAGGCAGGAAAAGCATGTAAAAACTGAGACACTGATAAGGATGCTAAACAAGAAATGAAAATTAAAAAACTTTCCAATAATGACATCTGAGAAATAAACATCAGTTCTAATTTATGTCCTTTTAGTATTTCATGAACTCATCACAATTCTTTATTACAGTTTTCCCTCACTAAGCAGCACCAGAACATTCAGACTCTCTCAAATGTACAAATACAGTAATTATAGTTCACAACTACGGTTTTGGGGTTTTTTTTGTGGACAGTTTTTTGATGTCTAAGTGTAATAACTAGAATTACATAATACAGAAATTATAGAACTAGCATGATTGCATGACTTATGTTTTCTATTGTTTTTATTTCAAAAATACTCCTTTAAAATTGTAATCTAAAATATCACTTTATGCAATCAAAATAAAGTGCACTAATGCATTTGAAGAAGTAGGTGTTGTTCTGGTTTGCTTTTTTTATTTTTTGAATCAGACTGTCCATGCAAGGTAAAAGTTACCAGGGCAGTGCTCACCATAACTGCAAAGGTTGGATTCCTTCCTTTTCATGTTAATGCCTCAGCTTCCAGATTCCCAGCATCTGTAATTGCCTGTACTCTCCAAGAAGTTTGTTCTGCTTCTGGCAGCCCATCATGTGAGTTTGTGCTGAGGAGCTCACAAGTTCTGAGTGGTGCCAAAGCCCCTGGTGCAGCAGAGCAGGCGCAGGGCGAGCGCGCTGCCCGTGTGGTCTCTGCCCCAGCCAAAGCCGCCCCTGTGCGCCACAGAGAGAGCCCAGGGCAGCCTCTCTTGGAGCCAGCACTGCTCTTACCCACTTGGCTTTTGACCCTAATAATATTGTGCTTTTTTTTTTTTGCAACAAAATTCAGTTTTCTCAGCTATACCCTTAGATTAGTGGGATTCTGTGGGTAGTCATCACTACCTGAAGGTGCTCGTGTCTGCATACAAACATGAAACAGGAGCCTTCCAACTACCTGCTGGAGCTGGAGCTGCTGGCTTAGCCACTGCACAGAAGTGATTCAGTAGGTGGCACACACTGCAGCTCAGACATACTTCACATTGCAGCAATTATGCTTTATGATATTATCTTGATGGATAAAAGTTGATACCGTAACATTGGTTTAGTAAGACACTTTGGGATGAAAAAAAGTCTTATAGAAATAAGTACATTATTTTATAAGTTATTCCTCCCATGCACTGTGTAAAATTTTGAAAAGGAAAAGCAGACATGCATTGAAGGAAGACAATATGAAAGATTTCTACCTGCTGTTGGGTTAGCCATTGATTTTTCTGACTGAGAATGTCTGTTCATAGTTACTGATTACCAGGCAACCACAAAGGAGCTTGATTCAAGATCCATTATAGTGAAGAGGAAAAAAAACCCCAACCCACCCTTAATCAGTCTCCTACTTATTGTAAAATGAACAACAGTCCTGTTTGGAAATAGGTCACAGGAGGAGGGAAACGCAAACAGCAACCATTAATGCATATGTCACCTAAACCACATCATGTTATTTTTGTAAGAAAAATATTTCTTCACACTCCTGGTGCAATAATCTCTCATGTACAGACCAGCAAGATGGATTTGTTTGAGGATTGTGATTTTGTTTTTTAAGATGGGAGTTTTAAGTTCAGAATAGATATTTTTGTGTTACATTGCCAGGCAGCATAAACAATTTGAACGAGGATTATTTTCAGATTTCACTGTCACCAAATCTGGCAGAGTAGATGAACTTTAGACCTGGGAAAATGCAGTGAGAGCACAGATTAGTTTCACTAATAGCTATTCAGAGGCATATGATTGCTTAATGATCTTTAAGCTCAAGAGTCAAACATTGCTTCATACAGAAGAAAAAGTAGTTTTATATACCCACACAAGAGCATTTTATTTATTTTAAACAAGCAAAGCACTCACCAAATCTGCACTTGTGGTTTCTCAGACTCCTCAACCACCACACAAATACATTCTTTACAAGCCAGCTCTTGCATACAGCCAAGTGGTTTTTTCTGCCAGTGTTTTGCACTATGGGAAAGTAGGACTTCATTATACAGAAGAATTTTCAGAAAATCAGCCTCACATCCCAACATTTGATCATCAAATAATTTACACAGAAACTAGCTTCAAGTACGGATATATGAAGGTTAAGGGGACATATTCCTACTTCAGCCTGCTCAATCAATAGGTTTTGTGATTTTCTTTAAAAAGCTGCTGTAGCAGCAGGAAATACTCTTAATGCACCAATAATCTGCATCCCCTTTGTGCTTCACTATAACCTGTTGGACAGGATTTGACAAATGTTACATTTAGCACCAAATCTCTGGGCAACAAAAAACAAAGGGTGGGCTCAGAGTTGAAAAAGGATTAGGAAACTCAATGCAGCAAGTTTCAAATATCAAGAGCTCTTTAAATCTGCTGCAGAGCAGAGCAACCTTCAACACTGCTCAGGCCACTCAGTATCCCACAAGTGACACCCGAGCCAAGGGTCTCACCAGAAGCCCCACAGCAGCTCATTTTCGTGCATCTTGGAAGCACAAAGATGGCATTCCTCCATATGGCAGAGGATATCCATGATTTTTCATCTTCCCCTACTTATGTAGTAGTGTATTACCTAAGCGATTTTCAGGATCCCATCAGCCTGTAACATTTCCAGCAAAGTAAAGATTCACACTTTGTCTTGCCCAGTCTCATCCATACCCTGCCCTGCCACAGGAAGGAGCAAATGGGAACAGGCCATCTTTGGGCTGGCTATTGCCAAGGGAAAGGCCCATTGAGCAGCACAGCCCACGTGTCTAACAAAGGCACCACACTTCTCTCCTAGAAGTTTTTGGAGTCCACAGATTGATAAAATGGTCACGGTGGGCCAATCCCTAAATATACAAAAAATAAAAACCAAAGCTGTTCAAAGATGACTGATCTAAATCTTAAAGTAATCTGATATGTACCTTAATTTTATCTACCATGCATAAGTAACATGCATTTCTTGTCTCTTTCCTTTCCATTTCCTTTTCAGGCAGATCCTTGATGGAAACTTCAGGCTTGTAAAGACTCAATAAAGCCATTCCAATTCTAATACCTGTGTTACTCAGGACATTGAGTAACTCACAAAGGATTCTTGGTGTTGGGTATTTCTTTCCCTGGGGTCATCTCAAACATCCCAACAATCAACTTTGAAGGTTAGTTCATTAGGCTCAGAGCAAATTACCACAGGGAAGAGTCCAACAGTACTTTGGCACAGGAAAATCTCCAACCATGATGAAATTAGGCACCACGGGAACAGCAAAGCTGTTTTCAACTTGTAGATGAAATGAATAATGTATCTGTCAGAACTGCTAGTAAATGACTCCTGGAAATACAGTCAAGACACATTTACATTTAGGTCACTGCACCCAGAAAACAGTCTTGAGGAAAACTTGGGAAAACATTAAAAATTAGCTAGATATAAAGCTCTCAAAATCTACACTCTCAAGACAAAGTTTCAAGACATATTTAATTTGATTCTTAGAAAATTATTTTGCATTGTTAAACAGAAGAATCAAGTTCTAGTAATCAGCACAATAATCACTTTTTGCACTTTAATAGTAGCTGGAAAAATTCAATTAGTTTTGTTATGGCCCCTTAATAGGTAACTACTCCCTTCTTGACTAATTACACACTTTGTAATCGCCTAAAACTTTTACTCTTTAGGAAGTAAAGGTGGAGTCAAACATTCAGTTTTAAGATCTATCATGAGTTTTGACATCCATCAAGATGTCAAATGGCTGGCTGCATTTATTTACAATACATTTTCTAGAGAAGGCTATTTTCTGATCAGTTGCTCCCATTATATTTACGATACACTCATGATGACACCAGATACGAAATGGAAAAGGTCCATTTTGAAAGTACATAAAAAAGCTGCCACCAGTCCTTGGACTACTAATTATTTTTAAAATCTAAGTTCTAGAAAAACAAGTTTATTTTTAGTATTTAAAAACCTGAGCTGCAAATTCTGAGGAAACAGAATCACATCATGGCTCACAAACAGCAAGATTTACTTACATTTCAGCTTCTTTTCTGCCAGAAGGTAGAAGAGTGACAATGAACAAATACATAATTTTTAACTATAAACACCATTTGAACAGTCTTTTTTTTTTTAAAAGACCCTTAGCAAATCAATTTAACGCTAAACAGAAAGAGGAAAAACATTTCAGCTTATTTATATATTTCCAATGATCTCTGGTGGATTACCAGAGGCAAGACTACCAGAACCTCCAGTATGTGCACGTGTCCCTACTGAGCCACGCAGGGAAAGATGGTAACAAGAACAGTCTCCAGTAACACCAGCCATGCTCCAGGAACTGCTGACCAGAGATTTTAGCTGAAACTAAAGCCAATTAACTCTACACACTCCCCTCTCTCAGCATGGCAGCCCTGAGCAGCTGCTGCCCTGCAGCTTGGAACAGCACCCCGAAGCCAAGTTGGCAAGACAAAGAAAATGGATCCTTTCACAAGTTTGTGAGGAGGAAAGTTAAACAGAAATCATACATTAATAAACCTTTATACATGTATATCCTTCCATTTATTCTCAGGCTTACAGACTCTGCTCCAGCTCTCCTGAAAGGAAAAACAGCAGAGCAGGGCCACTTGAACAAAATCACCTTCCAGACTCCAGGCAGAGGGGCCCAGCACGCAGCTGGGGAAGGACCCTGACACTACAAAAAATCTTACTTGAGCAACTCTTTCCACAGTGCTGTGAAGGGCAAGACAGGGTGTCAAGAATGGTGATAAACTGCAGTAGTTAGATTAAACATTTATTTTTCATATATTCACAAAATCTTCACAAAAGTATTGAAACTCAAAAAGGAATTAGACTTGAGTCAAATACAGAGATGAAATGTACAAGACAAATGAGCAGGCAAACTAAAAGGTCTTGAAAGTATTTTACTTCAGATTGAAAAACGAACAGTTCAACTGTTCCGTTTAAATAAAGTTTTGCAAGATATACAGTATTTTATGAATACAATGCTGGTCATTTGAGGCAATGTAAAATACCTCAATTTTTCCTTCATGCTTTTTTTTTCTTTTTTTTTTCTTTTTTTTTTTTTCTTTTAGAAAGATACTGTTTACCAAAAAGAAACTTGAGCAGTCCAGGAAAAGCTATTTTCCATTAAATTTATGAAAACCATAAATTGAGGCAAACCTAAGATTCCCAATGGAATCAAGATTATCTTCCCGCTACCACCACCTTAAAATTATCACATGCTTATTGGAACACTAATATCTGCACCCTAGGAGTACATTTGCTTTCAACAATGAGGGTGATTCTTTTAAAAACACTTCAGTGTGGTAAATGCGATACAGATCTTTGCAAGTATTAAGTTTTGGAACAGTTTTGCTAATAGCAGCTAACAATACTGGATTAATATAATTTATAAATAATTGTTCCCTAAGCGGTGAACATAAGTCTACACATTCACAATAATCTAAAACAAAATAAATAGTGACTATGCATAATGTGGTACAACTTTTACTAATTTCTATGAACAAAAGCTGAACATCTTGATAAAATTATCTGATCAAATTAAAATATGAATCTAAAAATTAAAAAAAATTGTCAAATTAACATCACAAGCTTAGTGTTGGAGTAAATGTTATGATTTTCTGTATTTTTGGAATATATATCTATTTTCCTTTTTGAAGTAAAACACTTTAACACATTGAAAATGTTTATTAATTTAAGTGATGACATCGGTTCTGGTCTTATTTTACTTTAAAAATCATTGCACTCATTAGTGCCCATAAAGGTCTGGTTGGTCTGTAGTATTGTGTAAATGTATATAAAAAGAGTTTCTCAAAGCTAACAGTACTTTTTATAAAAGCATCATCTCAGAACTGCTGCATTTAATACAGCCACGTACACCAAGTACAGACTTTCCCCCTTAAAGAAATATCTGAAAGTAAATGTCACTAAACTCTGCACTGAAGTGTCCCAACTCCTGTTCCCAACTCTGCCTGTGAGTGCAATTATACATTTCGTTCACATTCATGGCATCAAAGGTACTGCAACCTAGACTTGTAATGTGAACCACACACATGAGGAGTTTAAATGAAATGATAACTAGGTCAATGAAGTACTATGAGATGTGAAAGGTTTGGGTCTTTAAGGCAATACAAAGTGTATTTCACTATTTGAAATTGTTTTGTTTTTAATAATTAAGTGTAAATATAAAAATGCCTAAGAGGGGAGTGAGAAAAAAATACTTTAATTGTAAAATTTACTTAAAGCTTCAACAGTTATCATCTCCTACAGGAGTTAGCAAAAATATAAAAGACAAAAAAACCCAGACCTGGAAGGGGGAGGAAAGGCACAAACAAGGAGGCATGGGATTAAAGCAGCCCAGGAATGCAAACGTCTGTAACAAACTGAGTTTTGTTGTTTTGTTTTTTTAAAACCAAAAAAAGGAAAACAATCACCACCATCAATCAAACAAACAAACAAACAAAAAAAAAACCCGAGTGGCCTTATGTTGTTTCTTTAAAAAAAAGAAGAAAGAGTGAAGGAGAGACCACTAAGGGGAGGAAGAGAAGGATGCAACTATAAAACCCCATTGCCTGAAATGATGGCACTCTAGAAAACAAGGTGAAGGTTACTTCTCAGAGATGACAAGCTCAGTGTCTACACAAAGTACATGTACACTTTATACAAATGAAAATCTTCATTTGCCACCATAAACCTTTCTTTCAGAGGAACAGCTTTTGCAGATCAAATGTTCTATTAGATCTTTCAAATGCCAAGAAAAGAAATTCTGAGCAATATAACTAGTAATGTCTCTTTATATGGATGTTAAGATGACAATTCAGATTATTTTCCAAACTAATCCTGAGAAAAATTTATGTTTACAATTTAAACAGTAATGTTATGTAAAAAGTATTAACAAATCCACTATTACAAATGTCAGTTTTCCTATATGGTCATCTATATATACACAATAAAATGGTAAGTATATGCAAAAATAATTAAAAAATCATGCACAAATTACTTTCACCTTTAAAGGCTGGGTTTCCCTCAAAATACAATTTTTTGCCTTTTTTTCCTATTTTTTTTGTGTTTTATTTGTTTGTTACCACCCCCTAGACACACTGAGTACTATCTCTACAGGTCAGCATGAGCTGATGGGAAATACATTTATTTTACATTCAAGCTTTTATATCCTAAATGACCCTGTTGTAGCATATGACTTATCAAATGAGCAGCCTTTTTCTTCTTTTTAAAAAATTGTTTTTTCCTTTTTTTTCCTCCTTTTTTTCTTTTTTTTGTGTTTTTTTTTGTTTTGTTTTCTTTTTTTTGCAGTGATCAATCTTCATGTTCCGTTCCGTGGCGAGCTGGGAAAAAAAAATGCAGTTGCTAATCTATGTCTGAACAGTCTGAAGCTCCAGAAGAGATCCAAGGAGTCACTATCAAACTATCCTGTAGCATGAGATCATTGCACACAGAAGAACAGTCATAAAGTAGGCAACTATCTACAAAGGTCTGACAGGGCTGCATCCCTCTTGTGTTTCCTCTTTTTGCCGTGGAAAAACTGATGGTGTGATTTGCTGCCTTGATGTTGTTTGTTTGTGACTGAGGTACCATGGCTTGAGTTTGTTGGACCTTGGAAGCCTTTGTTAGAAGAGCGAAATAACCGTGCAGATCCATGCTGTGGAAGAAAGAGAACATGGTGAATCTGTGCTAAATGGGAACAAGCATGGTAATTACACATCCCTGCTTCTGGATAATGAGGGTGTTCACTTATGAAGACATTACACTTGAAAAACTTGCTATGGCAGGAGAAGCCTGGCCCTTGCTGAGACAGCAGCACATCACTGCCAACCTCCCACTCTGGTGGTTGCAAATGTTCATCTCTAGCCCCAAATGTTCGTCTCTGCTCTGCTCTAGGTCCAGAGAGAAGAGCAGAGCACTTGGAATTCTGGAAATGATGAAGCTGTTTTACAGAAATGTCCATAATCCAAGACAATAGAGGAAGATTAGTCCTGGATGAGATTTGAGCAATCTTATAATACCCCATTTTTTAGAGAGGTAGGGTACCTCAGATCACAAACATTCACATCCCAGCCAGGCATAGCCAAAGCCTAGTGTGTGACCTCTCTTGTTGGAAGGTAGAGACAGATCATCAGCAAATAGGAGGCATGTCTTCAGAATTATTTTCAGGATTAATATTCCAGAAGATTCTGGACTATGTATCAAACATAAAAGTTCTAAATTCTGAAAAGTATAAACATTTAAACTCTATATATCCAGAGTATAGTGTATATAGAGCCATATAATATTTCCAGACTATTGAGTAGCCATAAAAGCATTCCTCAATGTGGGTAATCTCCTAAAGGCATAAGCTCTGCCATCATAAAGATATTTGTCTATGAGGGAAATCAGCGAGAATGTAATGCATCAGCAAAGAATCTTCACCTCCCTTAAAGGAAGACAGTTCAACAAGTACCAGCAGCTAACAGAGTAGCCAGTCACAGTTTTAAACATCCATTTTTGCCACCTGTTTTTCACTGAGTGTAGGCAAGTATCAGTTCCCAAATCCTGCAATCAAACTGGACTGATGTGCTTTTTGCAAAGAGGAAACAGGTACAACACAGCTGTATACCTCTGGCAAATCTAGGTGGCCAAAAACAAAGTCAGTCCAATCTCATCTGGTTTAAAGCTGGGAAAGCCACAGTTGCAAATTCATCTGTGCAAGCTAAACAGAGAAGCAGGTGGCTTTAGATACAATCGGTGCTGAAAGCTTTCTCGTGGGGTAAAAGGGAGGTGAAAAATGCAAGCGTTCCCTTTTCAGAACAAGTTACCCTTCCATGGGGAATATGTGTAATATTCAAATAATCTCCACAGTTGTTGTTTTCAAACATTTCACAAACCTGAGATTTGTTCGTGTTGCTGGATGTATTGGCTGTTTGGCTATTTTGTGTTTTCCCACTTGACTGGGAGGATTCCAGTGACACTTCTTGTGACCCCACTCTGTTTGTGGTAGACTGACGACAACTCAATTGTTTAGAGGTTTTGCAAGGTGTTCCATCAGAATCCTTCAGGAAAATGTAAAGGATTAGTGAATTTTTCTTTAGAGTGAGTTTCTCTAAAAGTGATTTTTCCTTTAAAAATAAAGCTAACAGTGGACAAAACCTAAAACCTGTTTATTTTATTAGATATTAAAATTCTTTCAATCCAGAATTCTTATCAAGTCAAACAGATTTAAAGACGCATTGATGTGTAATTCTGGTTTTAAGATTTGAGTTTTGGTTTTTAAATAGAATTCCCAAACAGACTTTTTTCAAAGATTTTGGTCTGTTTGTTTTTTGAAGTATGTGGCTTACAACTAGCAGTCTTTTTTGCTTTTGAAATACAGTTTTCCCAGAGAAAAGAAGGCTATTGAACTTTGTATCTACTACATTCACTTTCTACATGTATTGTGTCAGAAACACACTGCAACTTACATGTGTAGAAACTGCATAAGAGTTAACATCTTATGCAAGTTAGGATTCTGGATGAATTAACTGAATAGGATTCTGAGCTTCCAAAATGTATTTTGTGGCAATAGAGATCAGAGGAAAAAACCTAAAGAAATTAATAAAAGCAAAGTCAGAAAACCTTCAGTACTTACTACATCACTAGAGCTGGACAGTGTAGATGATGACGATGATAAAGGACCTGATGAAGAATTTGAAGAATGTTTACTAAGTGTTTCTGAAGTTTTATTTCTAGGTTTTCCCAGTGCTTCATTCTCTTCAGCAAGGTTATTGTTGCATTTGTCTAGCTGCTGAGTATCTACTATCAAGGTTACTCCATTACCTAGTAAAAACAAAACAGAAGCATCACCACACATTAACTGCTAAAATATGTTGCCTTGGATTTTTTTAATACACTCCCCAAGATACATAATACATGTCACATCCCAGAGGACGTGCCCAGACATCTGCACACATCCACACCCCAAATCCATACAGACACAAGTGTCTGAGTGTGTGCACTGCAGGCCAGCACCTCCCAGAGGGGTGCTGGCTTCCTGACAAGTTTCATTAATGCCACTGAGCATTGCCCATGGCTCGAGATGGAAATTAGAGACATAAGACATGGGAGAAGGTAGTAACAAAATTCAGATGTGCTGCTTCAGATTGTTTCATGCCACACTTCAACAGCACTCAAATACATAGGTTTAAATTCTGTTCCTATATGCCCAATATTCTGCAACTCCCGTTTTTCTTTGCTGGAGCTGCTAGGATCAGAAAAAGTCCAAATAAGCTTCACTGCTTTGTATGATTTCCTATATTGAAAATACAGAACTCTCAGATCTCACTAAGCTCTGCCTTAAAAAACCGAAAGAATTGGAATTTAAACCTAAACTAAATCAACACCACAACTGCTGTAACTGTCACCATTACATTCCTCATATGGGGTTATTTTTATTTCATAATTGCTGCTTTATCTCACCTAAGATACTTCGCAGTTTAAGATTTACATGATGTTCATGTGTTGCCCCACTAGCTGTATTTGCATGAAGGAATGCAGGAACTCATGGGACTGAACACCAATTGTCTGTCATTCCTGGGGTACAGCAGTGCCACAAGGGCCTGCAGGCTGACAGGGCAGGAATGGCACAGAGCACATCCAGCTGACAAATCACTAACACAGGTTTTAAAAACAAATAAACAAAATCCCAGCCTAGCCAAAAGACTAGGTGGTTGCACATATTTTCTGATTGCTAACAAGAGAATACTTCTGATAGGCAACATTCTAAGATTAATTGGAGAGTATTAAAATTAATTTTAGTTTGAAAACTTCTAGAGAACAGATAAGCCTGCACCAGAAGATAGTGGATGCTGAAGTCAGAAGGTGAGCCACAGATTAAAGGTGATTTTAAAGGACATTGTCACTAAGTTCTCTGGCTAGATTCTGTGTGTTCCCATTTGTTAAAAAAAGGAATTATAATTACATTTCAGGATTTTTCTGTTTAAAAGACTTAATCCACTTATATAGTCAACCCTGGTTTAAATATTCCTTCGATACACATACAGTATGTTAAACTTTAAAATGAAAAATAAAAAAACAGAAGTTAAGGATTCAGATTTAAAATAGCATTCCCAGTAATTCTTTTTAAAACCATGCCCACATTTAAAGGACAAAGGAACTGTGACAGTGACAACACAGTAATTTAACCTGGAAGTTTTTCCAAAGTCTCCTTTTGGAAGGCACCACTCTTTACAGACCTCTCTACTGACCAAATCTATCACAGTACAGTAAAGATGTGACCATTTTACTCTTGTACAAATCTAACTTTTCTGGATGAAAATACAAGAATACTGAATAAAAAAGGAAAATTCCTATTAAGATTGCCTTATGTGAGGCAAAAGCAACAACAAAATCTATATCATCAAAATGTGCAGGAAGTTTTCCACCCCAGCCCTGCTGAGTCAAAACTCACCATTACATGAAGACTCTGTCCTGCTCTGCATTCCCCACTGCTTGGATATCCAGTCTCTGTATGTGGCCACTTCTTGTGTTACTCTAATTATTCTCCCTAATATACTGCAAAGCAGGAGAAAACCAAAACCATCACCACCATTAATTTTAGACATACAAAAATATAAGCAATGAATGTCTGATATTTAGACTCTGAGACTTTACCTTTCTGTTTCATTGTTAGGGTAATATTTAGCTATTGGGGAAACTGCATGGCTCAGAACAACATAGGCATAATCAAAAGCCTGCTTCACTTGCATGGCACCATAGGAACTTCTCCCAACATCATTACCTTAAAATAAGAATATAAACAAATCAATAAGATTGAAACTGTGGTTATAACCTTTCAGACAGAAGACAGCAGTCTTTTTTAAAAATTGCCATTAAGTCCCAACTAACTGCAGTTACCTCTTGTAGAACAGCATTAGTGAAGCATAAGTATTTGAAAGACCTTAAAAGATCTATAGATCTTTATAGGTACAGAAGTCCAAAACAGCAATTCTCTGGGTAGAAGTGCAATATAGGAAGAAAAATATTTTTACAAAATTATAGTAATAACAATGATAAATAAAAATCCTGCACTGCATACATGGCACATATAACAGCGCTGTTATTCCATCTTGGTTTCTGAGGATACCTGGCTGTAATGGATCCTCGATGTACAGCATTGATGGTCTGTAGCCATCCAACATGCTTTTCTGCACTTCATCCTTGGCAACATAAGAGCCACCATCCTTTATTCGGATTCCAGTCTTCAGATAATTGAAGTGACGTCCATATAATTCAAAAAACTCTATTAAAAGAACACCATAGTTGGCATTGGGCATACAGGCATCTTCCCTGGGATGCAGCTATTGAGAAGAGAGAAAAAGAAATCATTTTTTTGAGACTTCATGTTTACAGTGCCTTTTCTTTCCCACAGCAAATATGTCTAAATACAGTAATAAATAATTATAAAACATAATATATAGAGCAGATGTCTAAATACAGTATTTTCTCTTGATAAACCAATTTTGCATCTTTAAAACAAGATGCTGTGACAACTTCTATAAAATAATTACCTCTTAAAGAAAAGGTGTAAGCATTAATCTTTTTGTATTTGAACTTTTAGTCCAATCAGTGAACTTCTAGCACTAATGGCAGGGTACTTGTGAAAAAGCAGATATTTGGACCTCACAGACCTGGGTCTGCAATACAAATACAGGCTTCTCATGTGCACAGCTATATAAATGATCCCCTCTGCTTTAAGTATGCAGCCTGAGAGACTGTGAACAAAACCAGCTCAGAATTGTAACAGATATGAAACCTGACTTGGTTTGGTTTTTTTATTTCCCCAGGAGCAAACGAAAGTGCTGTTAGTCGATACAAGAAAAAACTGGGGTTGGGAGAGATTTTGGTTTTAAACTATAGGCACATTGCCTTAATTTGTGCTCAGCAGGGAACTGCAACAGCACTCGGCAAACACTGAACTCAGTTCCAGGCTCAGGTTTTAGAGTAACTGCACTCTGGAAAAGTAGGGACATCCACTTGCAGACACAGAGTTATACAGTAACATTGAGTTCTGGAAAAAGAACAGGGCTGATACAGCCAGAAATCACCTATTTCATATTTGTCCAGTATTTTCCTCCCCCGGGCACAACAATATAAATTTAGCTCATGCATTTTGTTCTACTAGATTTAAGAGAAAGTTGTAAAACACATTTATTTGGTATCAGCTTAGAAACCCAGACAACCAAAATTCTGCTGCATTCATCAAAGCACATACAGGGCATATGACCTGGAAATCAGGTGTTCTGAAGGACAGCTGCAGCTAACACTAACCTTTTGGAGCTTGTTCGAAGTAAGTTACACAATACTCAAGTTGTTTTACCATGAAAGACACGTCTTATCATATGTATCAATATCATATGTCAATATCATATGTATCAGTGCCTGGCACTGCTACACCAACAGATGTTCCAAACACCTTTCATACCAAAAGTATCAGCATCAGAGAAGGAATATAAGACAGGTGGGATGTATCTATTTTTAAATGAAAAGGGAGTGCAAACCCAAAAACGTGATAGCTTAAATTTTTAAATTTAAGGGTTGATCAAATTCCTTCTTAAGGTGATGTCCTCATGCACCAATGACATTTAGAGATTCCATTGAGCTTACCTGGAGGAAACTGACAGCCATTAAAAAGAGACTATAAGAACCAATTCCACCTGTAAATACTTCATTAAGGTCCCTCTGCAACAGGAACTGTTTCAATACTAAAACTAGAAATGGTAATACAGGGTATTTCTGAAAGAGAAAAACAAAGCTGTTACAATGCTGTGATGCATGCACAGAATGGATGCTAAGAGAGAATATTGAAGCTATCTGTTATATTCCATCTTAAACCTAAGGATAATTCTAACCTATTATTTTTATTAACAGTGGAGAAGCCAAGTACCCTGCCTGTAATCAATACAGCTATTTTACCTCTTTGAGTCTGGTGGCAGTTAATAATAAAAGAAAAAAGTTATTACACCATAAAATCTGAATTATTTGGTTTGAACATATAAATGCACCTGCTTTTCTCACACAAGTGAAAAGTATAGCAAAGGAAGAACTATGGAGATATCAACATCTGTAACAAAACCTTCTTGCTACTATGGAGGGAATAGCTCAAAGTACACTGAGATTTCTGTCCTGCAAGTACTTCAGATGCCCAGAGTTAAAGAAAGCCCTTCAAAATCACTGCACCCAGCTAACATTTTCGACAGAGCCAAATACTTACCTTTGGGTAACTGGTCCTCTAATGGGTTTATGTGCATAGATTCCCTTAGAGGTGCAAAGAACAAGGACCCTGGGGACAGCAGTGGAGGCTGGGCTATGCCTGCACTCTGTACACTCTGTGCAGGGGAGGGGCAAAGAGGCTCAATAATATCACTGCTTTTATCAACACAGAGCCAAAAAGTTCCTTAGTGTCACAGATGAGATGTGAATCATGATGTTGGTGATTGCAAAAGATTAAAGGGAAAGAAGAATTTTACTAAGAACTTCTCTGCATGAGCCGTATGGTGAGTATTGGGAGCTCTATTTAACTGAAGATCCCAAAATCAGTTTTTTGAACTATTAAGAATTTACAATCACAAGCTAAAGTGTTGAATATCAGTATATACCAAAACCTAAAGACAGGATTTTTCTCAGAAAACAGCATACCCTTAGTTAATGCCCCAGCTGCCTCAGACTTCCTAAATAAGCAGGACGAAGAGAAAGAGGCATTTCCAAGGCTAATACCAAACATGACACCTCGGTTAGATATTGAAAGCTATGTGGGACAAAATAAGACCCAAGAGAACGCCCTGCAAGTGTTTTATAGAGTGCCTCAAGAACACCAATGAAGTCACTTGGCAAGTACACATCAAGTTTTCTCCAAGTCAAACAAAGGACCCTGCACAGCAGCAGAGCTGCCCGTGCCATCTCCCCGGCCAGCTCCAGGCCAGCTGTGGCGCAGCTGCACGGCCTTGGCTCCGGCCAAGGAAACAGCCTGGGGGAAAGCCCCGTGTGGGAAGCCTTGCTGGGAGCCCCTCCACTTTGCTCCAGAGCTGCTTCCCATCTCAGCTGTTCCCTGTGCTGTCTGCCTGAGCCGTGCTGCTCTGCACCGCTGCTGATGCTGACCCTAATCCCGACCCCAACCACAGCCTCCACACCCTCACTGGGGCTTGTCCTCCAGGCGCTGCCAGACTGAGAGCTGAGCCCAGCTACTGCCACCAGGCCTGCCCTGCTCTTCGGGCTGCAGCCTCGCCCCTGCCCGCCCAGCTGCCACACACAGCCCCTGCTCCATCCCCAGGGGCACGGCTCCCTCTTGCCACGCTCTGCCCCAAGGCCAAAGAGCCACAAATAACCCAGGCAACAGGAACATGCCAACACTTTTTTATACTTTCACACACAAAAATGCCTCAGGTTCTCATGAGAAGACTATCTCCTATCTTGAAACTCACAATTTAGGGAAAGGTTGCAGGGCTTTATGAATTTACTTAAAAACAAGTTTATATTTGGAGTGCAAAAGAAATATGGTCTGTGGCAGAGAACCAAAGGAACTGCCTGTGCAGCACAATGCACAGGATGTCAAATCCCAAGTCAGCTACCGAATTCCAGGTAGGTGCCTTAGATCAGAGGTTCTGGGTACCTTCTTTCCACATGTAGCTACATAATACAACCTCTGTTCATCAGACAGAGGCTGAGGGGTGAAAAGTCTCTGGAGCCACCCCACCCTCTCACTCCAACCGTGGGTGCAAGAGGCCTCACCAGCACAGGGTTCAAGCAGAAGGTTTATAGACACACAGGTGAAACTATGCAGATGATTCTACTGAATTTAAGGACAGAGATTTTTCTGCTGTGTCCTTCTACAGGTGAAAAAAAAAGACACTGTAGAAGCAAACTGAGCTGTTTTCATACTTGCTGCTAAACACCCATAAAGGAACTAAAGACTATCAAGTTGAAGTCCATCTGTTTAAATCTTCAGCAAAGGAAAATTCCCCCAGATTTAGAAGACTTCAATGACATTATTAAAGCAGATGTATGTGATTTCTAACCTTCATGACTGAAAGTAAAACTGCTTGCTTTATTCAGATTTATGGAGTTTTTCTGAAGTTATACTTATCTAGCTACTGAAATGCTACTGATGCTCCTGCTGTCCAGTAGTTTGGTTCAAGTAAGAGAACAATCAGCAGTAGAACAGTAATAACTAAGCACTTAGGTAAGACTGAACTCACTTCACTTCCCTACACAGAACATGAAAATCCATGAAAAAACTTCTACTGCTTTTATGAGACATTTACTGTGAATGTCCAATGGACTGAATAGGGGAAAGGAAGGAAAGGAAAATAGTGTAATGATACTTCAAAACTTCAAATACAAAAGCACATTAATCCTAACAAAGTGATGCTGTACATTAAACAAAAATAACAGTAATGGACCCTTGGTACATATATTAGTGAAGCTCTGAACAGTCAGTTTGACTTATTCTACTTAATTAGCATTGTATGCTGAAACAATATTCAGTCTAGGACAAGATGATTCGTACGTACTTCCTCAGAAATGTGTGATTATTTCTAATTTTAAGTTCTATGAATCACAGTTAAAAGAGCCGAACATTTAAGACAGGCATTAGTACATTTTCCTTTATCACTGTATTATTAAAACTACTCCACACTTTTTGTATATTTTAGTATCTCCATGCTTTTTAAGGCAATATATCTTAAACATAAGAACATCCCTCAGCAGTATCAGACAACAAAAAATAACAGAATGGAATTGTATCTCTAGTAAGACTGCAGTCAAAGTGAAACAGAAAATAAAATTAAGTTATCAAATACTCAGCTCTGTAGTTCTATGACAGTGTTTCCTAACCTTGATAAAATCTTTGATGAGCTGGGCTGCTTTAACCCCGTTCTGTACATTAAAGCTTATATCAACTTTTACTTCAGTGAAGGAATCTGTCAGTTTAATAATAGGTACCTGCAAAAGAAAGATAGATTAAGTCAATGCAGATTTCCAAGACACACTTGGTTGCATTTATACTTACATGCACCAGTAAAACTGAAATGTTTCATGAATTTACAGAGAGGAGGTAAGCAGCAAAATCAGGACTCCTATTTATTCACTCACTCTCCTTGCCAAACTGCTTACATAAACTTTGCTTTTCTAACTCCTAAACACTATTTTCATTTTACTGTCCTGTTGAACAGAACTTAACACTTCACCTTCCAGGTGATTTATTTTGGATTGGTTTGGGTCAGTTGGTGGTGCAGCAGCTCAGCTCTGGTGGGAACCACAGACACCAGAGGGAGACAAACACTGGAGAAACACAGAGAAATGATCCTGGAGACCAGAAATGACAGAACTCATGTCCCTGGGGTCATCACTTCCTCACCAAAATGAACTTTAAACAAGGAGTACAAGATATTGAGAGCACTCTAATATATCTCCACCTGAGTGGTTGCCAAATTACCTCTCTCTGCTAACAATAGCAGTGAATTAGACACCTGTTTAAACCACTGTTACATACTCTTACAAGTAAAAAAAGGTAGGAAATTATAATAGAATCAATCCTATTCTATGCAAGACATAGCATTACCTATTTAGACAAGGCTGTACTCAGTACTGCTATGTGAAAATTGATTATACCTGCTGACTTGCAAAAAGAAAAAAGAAACAATTTACTTTTGTAAAAACTCAGTCCAGAAATCCACAATTTTATACACATCAATCCACAACACTGACTAATCCAATCTCTCTTAAAAGCAAGTGTATGTCATGTATATGAAATATCAGATGATTTCCACATAAAAAATGCTTCTGTTATTGCACTATCAATTATTTTGCCAGTAACAAAAAACATATTAAACAAGAAAGTTCTATTGGTTCTATTTCAAATTTAATATACTAAATAGTTTCTGCTGATGAAAATTCATTCTTTTAACCAACATCTTTCTTTCATTAGACATTTAGCTCAGAATAAGGAAATACCCTCTTCCCCCAAACTTACAGTTGCTTTATCTAAAACCTTTACTGAGTTTTCATCTGCTACATTGTGCTTTCTAAGAGCTTCTTCCAGAGTCCAAAGAGGTAACGTCTCCCATTTTCCAAACACAACTAAATCAATATCACTGAAACAGAAAAAAAAATACAGATTTATTCGAGTTAAAAGACCAATACACTTAAAATATAAACAACTGACATCTATACATAACTACAAAAAAGCTGACAGAACACATCTTAACCAAATAATTAATTCTAATTTTTCTGAGGAAATGGGTAGAGATGAACTCTTGCACTTGAGGAAATACAGAACATTTCAGGTTACCAAGGAGAGGGGGCAGATAAATCCAAATCAATTAGGTGGCAAAGCCTAAGATTAGTCTCCTCAGGCCACACTGTGAGCAGAGAGGGATCAGTTTCTCTGCAGTGATTTAGAGCAAGAAATTAACTTGTGAATCAGCACCTTTGGACTGTATTTAACAGCCTCACACTGAAAGGAAGAGTCCTGTTTACCATCCTCTACTCCCAAATGCATGGCCCCATCTCCTCCTTTGCTCCAGGTGTGGTGTTTGCCTAAGCCACAGCAAATCTGTTTGAACTACTGATGGGTCTGGCAGAAACCTTCTTTGCTCCCCTCAAAAAGAACCCCCAAAATATTCTGGGGTAATTTCCTGCCTCTTTGCATCTCAGATTTGGTTTTCTGGGTGATCAGAACACCAATGGGCACATGGTAAGCAGCTGGCCTTTAGTGCCAAGAACAGGGAGCAAAGAAAGGGAGAAGAAAACATGCAACTGACTTCAGGAAGCAACAAGCTGTTAAATAAGATCAAACCACCTAATTAACTTCACTCATTAACTCAGCTCCTTAAAGAGGTGTCTCCATCCTGCTGCACTTCCTCCCTATGCACACACACACACTTAGTCATTTGACTACACATGTAGCTGACACACTAATTCAATCCCTGAGCTCAAATTCAAAAGGTGGCTGTGTCTCATCTGAAACCAGTGAGGGCTACTGTGAGACCCTGAGCTTCTTCCTCTTTGCTCCTCAGCTGCTTTGATTTCTCTGCTTGGTTGGAAACACAAAGGAAGAGAGTGTGTAACCCCACAGTTATGCTAGCAGGATGCTCCCGTGATATAACAGAAACTGTTATAACTGCGTAACAGAAAACACAAAAAATTTTAGGAATACTTCCCCCTGCAACAAACTCTATAGGTCTGCTGACTGACAAAACAATCCCAAAGAAACATCTGCCTTAGAAGAACTGTCTCCTGGCAAGGAGCAGCATGGGCAGCAGCAGTTCAGCCAGAGACCATTGGGCTGACAAGGACAGGCAGCACTCAGCTGCTTTTAGAAAACTGTTCAAAACTGGCTTGGAGAGCAGGAAATGCTGCTAGACATTTCTCTTCTAAATTATATTAGTGTTGAACACACTGCTGACAGTTAAAAACAGGAGACATTTTTTGATGCACACAGAGAGAAAAAGCAGCTCTGTTGCCACCTGGAGTATAGATACTGCCTGCAAAAAGCCACAGAGATCCAGCAGCTAAACAACGGTGTGCACAAACCTTCAATATCAACATCCAAGTAAATGGATATAAGGCAAATTCTAACACAGGGAAACTGCATTAAAAACATACTTCAGGTCTGTCTGAATCCCAGAGCCTGAAATCTAAATAAACTACACAGTTACTGACAGGTAGGGAGTACCTAGGGCGAAGGGAAACTTTGATAGAAGGCAACAGTGAATTAATACCCAACATGCAAATGCTGATTATTTTAGAAATTGGGCAAGCACTGCCACAATAAGGTTTTTTGTGGGTTTATGTACTGTATTTGAAGTATTTGCATTTGTTCTCCCCAAAACCTCACCTGAAACAAATACTGAAGAAAGGCAGTATATGAGATCAAACAGAAAACAGCAAAGCATTTTTGTTACATTAGTTTCAAAACAATCCAGCAAAGACAGTAAAGTATCTGTCAAGTAGCTAGGAATAACTCTTTTGCATTACCAGCAGCAAATCAAAATAAATTAAGCCTATTTAAAATTAATTTTTGAAAGGGCAAGAATGAGGCCAAATGTGAAAACAGTGAGTATCTGTAAACCTCACTTCTGGCTTTACAAACAGAAACTGAGAAATTCAACTTCTTGCAACTCCTGAAACTAAAGCAGGTACTAAAGCATCTGTCAGGTACTTCCTTTTACAAAAAGAGATGAAATGACCTGCAGTCAGTACTAGATGTCCTCGTGTTCCTTACGTATGGAACTCAGTTCAAGTGTTATCCTCAGACTTACGCTATTTAAATGTGTTTATCCCCTGCAGCCACTTCAGCCTTTCATTCAACTTCTATTTAGTTGTCATAAATACTTACAATTCCTACACAGAAGATACCAGTGTCACTGAGCAAAGACTCTTCTTTATGAAAACTAGCAATACATTTGGAAAAGGTAGATGTTGACTATAGTACAAATTTCACAAAAGAAGGCTGAAAGAAAAAAGCCAATTCTGTACGTAACGTTTCTCTTCAGTGCTAACATTAACAAGGTCATGTTAAAGGTTTCAATTTAGTCATCTGTGGAGATAAAATTTAGCTTTTCTTTTAAGGCAAACATCTTCTTTTGGTATTAATGAAGCCAAATCACAACATAAGCCTTTTTTGACCACATGGTAATTCAGATCCTTTTACTGATACAAGCAAAATCTATACAGACACGTGTTACAGTCAGTAGTCTTATTTACTGTATTTCTGTACACTTTTCAGAGAAGTAATGGCTTAACACTTTCTTAATATAAGAAGTATTGACACAAGTAACACAGATCCTGGGAGAGCAGACAAATCACCCCAGGGTTACAGGTCTACCAAGTTATCTTTTTTCTTGTTTGTAATTTACACGGAAAAAATACTAACCTTGTGGGCAAATATAAACCAGTTTTAAAACTTCCAAATATCTGGACCTGAAACACAAGAAAAGGATAAATAAGAAAACAAATTTTCAGGCTTCAGAAGACAAAGAAGTTCTATTAGGCTGCGTATAAAGGCTGGCTATTGCTACCCTCCATTGGTAGATTTTGGTATTGCTAATAGGCACTCAACACTTCTGTCAAAGCATACACATCTTCAATGTACTACAAACAGCTGATCCTCATTGTTTTTATACATGAAACATTAATAACTTTGACTTTTCTATTAAAAAAACTGCCTTGCAACGTAAAAATTGTCCCCATGACCAAATTTGTCAAAAATCCAGAACCCAAGATTTTGAAACACTTAAGGACAACAGAAAATTTAAGAAAAATGGTATCAGTTCAATTTGTATTTTGCTTTCACATCGCTAAATACACCCTTCAGTTTTTAAGCATTTTCGAAATTCAATGTACTTTTATTGCTTTGCATACTTTAAAAAAAAGTCAATTCTATCATGACCCACCTCTTTTCCTGAATTACAAAGCAAGAAGCACAAGGTTGTCTATTTCTGCTTAAACAACAAAGTTCTGTAAAGCTTCCCATCCCACAGAATACCTTTCTTATGCTGGATTTTTATTAGCACTGGAGGTGTAAATCATCAGGTTCCCACCGTAAGCTGTCCAAACCCACGCTCATTATTTAGCCAGGCCTCGCAGCGAGGTTGGACTCCTGTGCTGAGTCTCAAAGGGGGCTGGTGAGACTTCAAAGTAAAAATATCTACACATTTGGACTAATTTTCAACCAGTCTTCTGATGTGTTTCCTGGAGCCACCTTATACAGACTTGAGTATTCTGCTTTAATGAGTCTCATACACTAGCTTGATTGCCACCTATTTGTATGTCAAGTGACCCACTTTTTATGTTTCTCCTCTTCAGGATAAGAAAAAGGGGGAGACAGGAAAAGATGATGTTTTGCAAGTATCTTAATACTTTCGTAGACTAAGAAGCAGTTTGAGTGCTTCTTTTTGATTATTTTTTATAATTTCACTCTTCTTAGCCCCTCACCCTACACCCAATAAAAAGCACATACACAATTTAATATTGAAATTTCAAAGCTTCTCAAACTGGCAAAGACTGCAAGAGATGCCACAGAATGAGCATCAATATCATACAAAAGCATAAAGGCATCACAAAGCTAAGAATGTAATAATAATAATAATCACTATTTTTAATCCAGGATAGTAATAAAAGTAGCCTCTATGAAACTGGGTTCAGTAAAACCAGGATTTATTTAGGCACCAAAAACACCAGAAAAGTGCTTTTGCACAATAAAACAACCACTGTTGGGTTCAGAAAAAAACTAAATGTACTTTCACATTATCAAACAAAATAGTGTATTCAGCTGAACAGCAAAGAGAGCCTTTACTGAATAAACAACCCTGAAAGTATTCATAAACTTACTGATACAACATATATGACCTTTATCAAAAGGAATGAGACAACATCTGCTCTTGTACAATAATTTGGAGTATGAGAAACACTGAACTATTATAAAAGAAACCCACACCCACACTTCAACCCCTCTCTCACAAACACTGGAAAGACAAAAGAGGAAGAGTGGGGAAATGAGAACACAAATTTTAAAGGATTTTAATTTGTTATCAATTTGGAATTTGAACTGTAGCCATGTACATCTTTAAAGTATCCCAAATACAGGACACCATTATGGCTTGAGACGTGAGCATTTGTGGTGTGCCAACACTGCCCAGCTTGTTTTTATTCTTTGTGGACAGAGATCTGTATTTGCACTCATAAGATAACTTCAGACTTCACAGTACTGCAATGACTCCTACTCTCTCTGTTATTGTTACTGCTTATCCCACATTGCTGAGAACTTGTTCGTATTAAATTCCAAAGCTCCTGAAGGAGCTTTAATTACAATATGTGTCCAAATATGTGCTCACTAAGTACAACAGAACTTGGAAACCCACAAAACCTTTGTAAATTTTTTATACCAAAATACCTCCATCAAAACAAACAAAAAAAATCTATCCACAGACAATTTAATTTCCCTTCTTCCACATCTTTCAGTAGAATTTTCTGAAATTTGTTGAACTAAATAGGGTTCATCTTTCTACTTTCATTCCCAATCATAGTATTTTCATTACTGAAGTGTGTGAAGTATGCAACATTGCCTCTTTTCAGATCTATGAAGTTACATAGACACCAAGCTGAGGACATTATGACAAATGTTTACTGAATTCCACTGTGTGAGTACTTATTTGTTTAATAGCCAGATTTTCATACTGAACTGGTCAAAAATCTTTGTCTTAAAATGTTTTCATTTAATGTTTTGGGTTGTTTGGTTTCAGCGTAATTAAAGTGTTTCTTATGGTCAGAGCCTTGCTGATGCCAAGAACAGTTCTCACTTACTAGGAATGTTTCCTTCTAAGCACATTCCCTTGAGTAAGAGAGCAAATGACACAATTGCTAATTCTATAAATAAAGTAACAGTTTAGGATACCTAGTTTTACCCCCCCTCCATCTGCTTTTCCAGCCTTTTCCTAAGTGGAACAGGGGAGGGGAAAAAAAAGGGACGTGCTCAGGCACATTCCACATGTTCTCTGTACACTCAGATTTATGAAGCCTGATTTTCCTTTTCTTGGTACCTGATTTTTATATATTTATATATGTTTTATGTCTTACCTATGTGTTTAGTGAGAAACTACAAACTACATATGTATGTTTAACGTACAAGTTTATTTTAGCTGGTTTGGCTGCATCTACAACTCAAAATGAACAGCTTAAACATTAACTCATCACTTTACACTACAGCTAGAGCTGAGGACATTGGACCAGATAACACTCCAGCTTCCCAGAGCATGTACTCAAAACTTGAATCTTAGAAGTAGCTAAACCAACACAGATTTTCAAAAGGTTAGTGATTAACTCAAAGGACTGAAAATTTAAAAGAAGAGACTGTCAGAGGTGAACACAGTTGAGTTCAGCAGTTCAGTTCCCAAGCTGATCTGGCAAAGTAAGTTTGAGAAAAATAACATCACAGTAATGCTGTTGTCACCATTCAGTTCCTTTCCAGCCTCTAGAAAACGGAAGGACATACAAAAGGAGAATTCTTCCTCGATGCAACAACTGCAGACAAAATGCAGTTGGGCTTTGAAGAACAGTTACTGACTTGAGAAAAGGGAACTGGCACACTCTCACTCCCTAACATTTTCAGGCACAGTGGAGAAAGACAGTCCTGGCAGTTTTAACTGGCACTAATTGAAAAGTGAACTTCAGTTTTCAACAATACAGTGTGTGCTTCCTCTCGGTCACGTTACAGCAAAGCCCAGTGGTCAGCTGTCCCTTGTGGCAGGACTTGTAATTTGCTGAAATACATTGTGGCTACAAAAAAGTTTCAGCAGCTAAAGAAAGACTATTTTCTCAAGGCCAGAAAGGAACATATCTGTCTGTCTGTCTATGTATCTATCTGTCTATACACACACACACATATATAGGTATGTAAAAAATTATTTTTAATATGAAAGACTTAACTTCTACAGATCAAGCCTGTCCTAAGAGTATCTCTGGAAGCAATATATTCTTGTGCCCCACTCAAAGTGTTAGTGGTAACAGAGATCCATGGCAATAAATCCATTCACCCCATTAGGCTAGTCAAGTTTGCAGCACACAAACTTGCCTAGGAGATGGCAACATCTTCTCTAGGCTGAAGCAATCAGTGGTTTTGGTGAAACCCCCTCCTCCAAGGCACTGGCAGGATGTCTGACAGCATGCATCATGTCATACTCAGGCTGTTCCCTATACTATTGCCTGTCAGACTGGCAGCTCACTACTGCTCTTGATTAGGGCCTACCTGACTGTTTCAGTGGGTTGGAGGAGAGCTGCACAACACCTGTGACAGGGGCTGGGCTCTTACACAGTTCCCAGGGAATGGTTACTGGGTTTGCTCAAAGAGAAAATCGCCAGATACACGGAGTACTGACTCAGCCACTTCCCTCTGACTGTGCAAAGGCAGCAATCAGCGAGTGGAGAGTGCTCCTTCCATATGATACTCACTGATACATCGTCTGTAACAACAACCACCTTGAAAATGGGAGTATATTTTACACACAAAACCACACACCACATACATAAAGCTTATAAAGAATTCACATTCTGTCATACTCTGCCAATTTCTGAAAACACGTTGCAAAAAAGCAGGTTAAGAAGATTTAAAATGAACAATGGATTTAAGTCACTCATGTCAAAACACTATCTTTTACTGTGGCAGGATCAAAGAGCATTCCTTATACTAGAGATTCTTCTGTCTGAATCTGGTTTGCTATTCAGGCTAACAAGCCCTTATTTTCAGCTACTCTTATCTACAAATAGATGACTACAGCTAGAAATCTGCATTCTGGCAATGAACACCATATTAGTAGAGGAATACAATTAAACTAGATTCAATTATGCCAGAAATCCAACTGTGTCCCCATAAAACCATACTGCCTCGTAAAAGCAACATCCTCTGTCTTCTCTTTAATCCAACTTTTATCAAAAAAAGCAGAGCTCTGCATAGGAGAAACTCTTGTTTTGAATGAGTAACTACTAGCAAATACCCATCTTCAGTGGAAAGAGGCATTATAGATTTTAAGCTCAATACACAGATCTACAGATTTGTTACTTCCTATACAGAGACTCCTTTTTTTTTTTTAATTTGTAAGATATGTCCATTTAGTTTAACTGCCCATTAAAAATACCATGGTCTATGTAATGTGGCATTGCTGGTACAACACCTTAACAGACTTATTCAAGACTGCATGTCTTCGGACTAAAAGCCCTGCTACTACTACTCAAGATAGGAGTTTCAGAAGGTATTTTTTAACACAATACATGCATGCATGTCTGATATGTTCCCATTAATCTTAGCTAATAAATATTCATGAGACTGAACACTGCCACACCTTATGCCTTTCCTTTGACTACAGCAGGACTAACTTGTCTTTGGTCCAATGTGTGATAGAAAATGTTAACCTGCATTATTCCAGAAAGAAAGATCACCTCTCTCATTTCACCAGAAATCTTTTTATGTTTAACATGGAAAAATAAACAGCAATTGCAATATGCAATATTTCATAAAGTAAACAGGCACAAAAAGTTGCTGTCACACATTAACAAATAAAACTGTGTTCTACTCACATCTGCATTAGGCCAGAGCTCTTTGATAACGTTTTCTATTCTGGTCACCACCTCCATTCGCATTCTCTCTTCTTCAGGTCTGGGAGACATATACTTATAAAAGTCAATGATCTCTTCATGAAGACTAAGAAAGAGAAGAAACAGAAAGGAGAGAAAAAGTCAAAAAACCCCCCACATGTGAATGAAATATCCACTACTCTAATCAAACATGTTTTTAAGCTCCTGGTTCCCAATTTCGTTAAGTGGCAATTTTAGAGCAGTATGCAATTAAAAAGAGAAAATCCACATTCACAACACTTTATGAGGTTTAGTTCCACGTTAGCTTCTTACGCCAACAGGTCAATATTGTACTTCATTTGCTAAAAGCATGGAAGCAAATCTAAAACCAAGTGCTTTCAATTCACATTGAGAGTCACACTCTATTTTAATGCCAGCGTAACACAGAAATGGTTCAGTCTTCAACTATGAACGCAGCTGTAGCTCTGAGTACACTCTTCACAAAAATTTAAACAGGAGATTTTTAGCCAACACTTCCTAGTCAGCCCCTTGGCACCAGCCAGGGAGTTTCACGCAGAGTCTGTATTCAGTACCACGCTCGCAAAAGTTGACAGTAATTGTGCCAGTACTAGAGCTAGAGAAACTGCTTCTTTTACTGCTTATAGAAGTCACATAAACTAAAAATGCACTCTCCCCCCATAACCCCAGAAAATAAGTAGTACACATGCAGCAGCGGCTCAGAAGAATAAGTGACTGACAGACAGTTAACCCATATATAATTTACCATATTACATGTGTTTCTCATTGTCAGTAAGTTATGTTTAGCTTGCCTATGATGAGAGCTGAAATAAAAAGTCCTCATACAGTGCTACAAATTTCTGTGTTTCTGTAGTACCATAAACACATCATCAACTTGACTAATAATGTAATTCCAGCCACGGAGTAACTAAATTAATTTTGTTTGTTTCCTGCAATGACCGCTATAGTAATAGCTAGTTATCTTTTAAAAATGTATAGTTTCTAGTTACCAAGTACAACTGCATCTTTCATTAAAGCTCTGAGGGACCATCAGAAGATTTATTGAGATCGCGATTTATTAAGACCAAGCCCTTAGCTGAGATGGGGAATCTAATACTTCCCCACTGCACACATACTTAAATAAATCAAATGTTCATAACTGGAAGCTGTATATAGGTGTCAACAAACCTGATTAAAATACCTGGCAGTTGTATTTAACTGAGTCAGAGCAGGGAAAGAACTCAAACCACCTGCATTAAGTTCTTCAATACTGCAGCATTACAAACAACACAAGCTTCTCTCCCCCCAAACCCAAGTTAGGGGAATAGTCACAAAAGCCTGGCAACTTGTGGTGGCCACCATCATGACTCTCTATATAGATCAGGCAAAGAGAAAAACTCTTCTTACAGAGGAAATTTCTTACCTCCTCCTATAGCTGCTTTCTTGCTTTTCCTTGGAAGTTTGCATCCTGGAGTTAATGTGCACATTCCAAACCACAATCCCTTACACCACACTGACTACTCTGCCTTCACCTTTTCAGCCATCTCCTGTTCTTCTAGTCTCCACTGCTATTCCATGTGTTGGCACTTAAACTTTCTTACAGTTATCTTCCCATGCAAGTACTGGATTCAGGTGAGAAGTGCGTGATAAAGAACAAGTTGAGCACCCCAATGACCAAGTTTACTCTCTGTCCTCACTGCCAGTCACATGTACTGAATTGTTAATTTAGTTTTCACATGCTTGACCATTAAGCTAGCTTTCAAAACCAGCAGCAACATGGAAAACAAGCAAAACAAGAAAATTAAACTCTTGAAAATACAAATTTTTTTTCAACTGTAATTTGGTGAACCACCTTACAGGAAGACCTGGGAGTCACGTATGTCTTTAGGAGCTACACAGTGTGGAACTGATCGAGAAACAAAGCCCCATTTCTGCCTCTGCTCCTCTGGACTAGCTGGAACAGACTGGTTACCTCCACAAGGAACACGATTAGCCCCAGAGCAGTGTTTTAGCAAGGACTGAGTGTGTACATGCACTTCAGGCATGAGGAGCAACACCGTTTTGTCTAAGGACACTGAATGGCACGAGACAGGGAGCATCCCTGGGGAGAAATCAATGTGTGGCACAGCACAGATCCATCCTGTCCATCAGCAGTGGGTCCAGTGGCTCCTGGGCTTGTGCTTTACAAGAGTTAATTGTTCCCCTGTCCCATCAGGGAACTTGGAAGGAACAAGGCAATCAGAAAAGAGGTCCCCAAAGTGCACAGAGAGCCAAGCCACAGAGACACTGTAGTTCTCAGGGCACTGCTCTTTGTTAACGTCACTGACACTCTTAATCCAGATAATTATATCAACTGCTGCATTCTTCAGAAGCACATAAAAAAATGATGTATTGTCAGAACCAGATGTATTTCTTTTTCTAAACATAACAGATGTCTGCATCTCTTTAAACAAGATCCTTCTTCTTCTTAGGTAGTGATGAAAAGCTTTGTGGCAAAACAAAAAATTAAACTACATACAAACACACAGAAACTTACATTACACATGCACAGAATGTTACTAAACACTGCAGATGTAGAAATGAAATCTGAACTTTTCAATGATAGAAGAAAGGCTTAAAAAATACTAGAGAGTGTTCCCATCAGCACACCAGTTGGAAATAGTACAGACATATCTGTGCTTCATCTGCTGCAAGACTGCACACTGCCAGGGCCGCCTGTGCTGCACAGAGCCACGGTGAGCAGGAGGCAGGCAGAAGCTACAGGGGCTCAAGACTACACCTGGATCCAAATTTCCCTGCCCAATAACTGCTGCTGCCAAAAATAAGGGAATGATTAATTAAAGCCAAGACAAACAGAAGTAGGCACACGTGGATTTCAGAGCAATACAACATGACTTAGAGGCGTGACTCCAATTAATATGGAGTTAACTCATGCTGTATTGAAAATTAAAACTCAAGGTTATTCACTGTCTTAATCAACATCTATTATAGCTGCTGTTTTTCAAAACAATTTGTTTGGATTAATGGAGTCTGTTTACAAACGTCTCTAGTGAAATATTCTATCTTTAGCCAAAATGAAGATCAAAGAGACTGAGATGTTCTTTTGGCATCATAACAGTATTTTATTATTTAATACCACTACATTCATTAGTTATTTCAGATAGAAGTCCTTAAAAGGAGACTTGTTTATAGAAGGAAATTACACTGTAATAAACCTGATTTCAGTAAGGAAGGGTATTTCATTTAGCTTTATAGTCATACTGGAGAATATCAACACCCAAAACCTACTTAGGATACATGGAGAGAGTTCTCCACAATGCATTAATGTGCTGTTTTTATTACAGTAAATAGGAGTAAACAAATGGGTCTTTGTCCTGTACTTCAGGAAATTTAACACATGGCAAAAAGAAAAATAAAACTCTCTTGCACTTTCTCTAAACAGGTTTTAAAACAAAGTTCTACCTGCATCACACCCTGTTTTCAAGCAGATAAGCTTATTTCATACAATTTCACAGAGAGAACAGAATTTTAAAGAAGGGACTCACATTAGTGTCTTGTTCACCTGAGAGAGACAGTGATGCATCACTAAAAAATAAATTATGGCTGCAAAATTTGTAGTCACAAGAATGACTTCCCACGGTAACATCACTGAATAGCCCCACAAGGAACACAAGGCTGTGACACTCAAGCCTTTTAGGTGAAAAGTCACAGCTTTTGTGAGGTGCAAGTACTATGGAACACAGTGCATTACATTGCTTTCTTAGTTTCATCCCACCTTACTTTATTTTGTAGCTCTAAATGTGCAACTGGGGAATCTCAAGCTCCTCTCCATAAGATGATGTTATTCTGGAGTATGAATCTTGTTGCACATGGGGCAATCATTACAAAGTAATCCTGCAGGAACAAAATGCCATTTCTTTTTGATATGCAGAGCACACAGACAGATAACGTGGACAAGCACATACACTCGACCATCCACTTCAGCCACCTGAAACAAACCAGCACAACTCTCTCCTGCTGCAAGACCAGAATGGGAACCCAGAGTGACACCGGGAAGCACAGAACCCTACAAAATGCAACTGGAGATACCACAAGTGTCACTGCCCTGCACTAGAATCCTGATGCAGAGTAAATGACTGGCCCACTGTCCTCACAGATTTTGGCAGTTTGGAGGAAGCCCACCTGACCAAAGCAGTGCCCAGGCCTCGGCAGCCACACCAGAGGCTGCCCTGAGTGGGACCATTCCCTGGGCCTCCACTGCCCCGAGCAGCTGAGCAGCAGAGCCCAGTCCTGCTAAGCAGAGCAGCCAGCAAGGTCAGGATCATTCTGACCCATTTTGCTCAATCACAGGACAGTAGTTAAGTGTTGTCTTTGTGTGCCAACACGCCATATTATACTAACCAGAATAATTGGTTTTAATTGAAAAAATTCCTGCTTTTGTCATTCTGGACTTGTGTTATACTTTCACTCTCCTCTGGCTCTTCTTTATTCTTCATTTCACAGGAGAAATTATGCAGGCATGCATGTTCTAATTTCTCTCATCAGGGCGTTACCCGTGGCTTCTGCTCCAACTGTTCAAAATTCTGCTCATCCATCCCAAAGAGCTTCTCTGCCTTGGCCATATATATTCCTTTGCACACAAAATGCTATTTGCAACATCACTGAAAATAATTTAAAACAATGGATATCAACTATACTAAAAAAAATTGTCTAGTGCTCATGCACTACAGTTTGGTTTTGGCAGAATTTTCTGAAGGAAGTTTTGTTTGCAGAAAGACGAAAATCTAAATTCTTTAGAAACGCTGTGGCTGGTGGGCAGAAGCAAGTGATGAACACACAGATGACTTACGTCTTCCCAAACTCTATGCTTTAAACTTAGTTTAAGGGGTACTTGCAACAAACCCCTGTAGCACTAAACAAGCCATTTGTACCTGAGTTTTCTTTGGATGAATAATTTCTAAAGGACAGCATTTAGTTGCCCCTACCATTTGAAGTCTCCTCTGGAGGAAAAAAGAAAATCAAAGGTAACAAAGAGAAATACTGTAGAATTTCAGGATTATAACTGTCTTTGGGAAAGAATGTGAAGGAGGAACCTGAGGTATTTTAGCTACTGAAATCATCAATGCTTAAGAATTCAAACTGTGTCTGTCCCTCCGCTCCTGAAAGGAAAACTATCATTGCACAGGAGAGAAACTAACTTAGTTTGAAGCCTCCAGAGGTATTTTATTAAGAAAAAGATGGTACTGGTAAGTTCTGCCAAAACTTCAGAAGTTTCATGAATTAAACAAAGTTTTTACCCCTACAATTCATGACCTACTTGGTTTTGAAACAGTTTTGAACAATAACTGTACTAAAGTAAAGGAAAGACAGAGAGCCCAATCCTCCCTGTTCCTCTCACAACTGTATTGGGAAATTCAACACCTTCCTAAATTAACCTTCTATTCTAACACTGTTCTTCCTCAAGCTTAATAAAATAATTTCTAGATTACTATTACCACCTACATGTGTTGAATAATGAAGCAGGAACAACAGCTTCATTCAGACACTGTAAAGATCACAAATTATTTTCCCAACTACAAATTCAAGCAAAACCAAACACCAGTGAAGGGAACTGTAATTATGAAGCATCTGCTGAGGTCCTCTCCCTACTACCTGGGCCTCTGTAGCAGACAAATCCTTTTAATATTTGCTGGCTTAAGCTACTGAAAAAAACACCTCACTGCATTTGCAGGTGATTTAATAGGCAGTTAAGTTTCATGGTGACTGACATCAGTCCTTGTAAGAAAATAAAATCATGCATAATAAAGAAAACAATTTTCAAAAGCCTCAGAGACTTCGGCCATCACTTTTTATATCCTTAGTTACTGAACCATATCAATATATTATAGGTCACATAGTAACCGTATTTTGAGCCACATATGCCCTATGGGAGCTTTTAAATTGAACATCCCAGAACACGTCCATAATAGCAACCAGACAAAACCAGGAAAGCCTAAGGAGCTGAGTTTTCAATATCACACATTTTTTCTTCAGTTCACCCATTTGAATTACAGCTTTGCAGACCATCTTTTCACAGTTTACCTAAAAACAGACAAGCAGAAAAAACAGGTATTCCACTGCCATATGATTGCTACACATCACTAAAAATCAGGATATCCACTGTATAAACACTATCTTAAGGTGCAAATGGACAATTTCCCTTTGCAGAGAGCTAGGCAAATGAGATTTGTATCTGTCCTGTCCATTATAGCCCAGGTGTTTGATACCACTCCCCGAGTTCCCAGCAACAGGGTCTGTTATAACAGGATTACACAAGCTGCCCTAATCCATCCAGGGCAAAGTTAGCCAAGCTAAATCCCACCACCTTTATCAGCTCAGCTAAAGCAGCCACTTCTCCTCAGAGCTGCGGGGAGCCTGAGGAGCCCTCAGCCCCTCAGTCCCCCCACAGACGGCAAGAGGAGAAACGATGCAAGCAGAACACCTTCAGTGGCTGTATCTACACCCAGAAAACCACCTCTGGCAACCACCTCTGAGTACCTTCCACGCTTTACTCAAGAACAGCTTGACCTTTCTAACTAATATTTGTTGTCTGCTGAGTATTTCACAAAATTGCCTTTTAGGACTGAGGGAGAGCAAAATTTTCACAAATACATAAATGATTCAGGAACCCTGATCCTGTTTTCAGGACTAATGTCTTTTGGGATTAATCTGGTCATGCTGATACTGAGTTTGAAAACATGGAGATAGTTCGCTCACTTCCACAAACCATGACGGACTGATTATTTCTTCAAATGCTGTGGAAGGAAAAAAAAAAACCAAAACACTGCATCTACATTACAAGACCTACACTTTCTATCCTTTGCAAATATTTGAAAGCCTACAGCATAGCCCCCTCTTTCTTCCTCCCAGTTAACACCCATTCCCCTCAAAGCCCTCAAATTATGGCCATTATTGCCAGTTCTGTATTTTACATTAACTTATGAGTTTAAAGGCACTAAAATAGCACTGCTTTCTGGAAACAGCCATGGTGTAGTAGAGACATTAAAACACTGGACAAAGAAGAAATGTGGACAGTTCTTTTCAATTACTTAACCTGGTGTCTCTATCTTGTCAGGTTTTTATTTATTTTATAGATCCTTGGTTTCAATCAGCATGACTGCTATCTTCTTTAAACTGATTTGAGTTACTTCTGACTAAAATTCCCGAGCACATTCTTTAGTCAAGAAGTAATGTAGGAGACTCTTTTCCTATCAACATAAAAGTGAGCATTTTCTGTCTGTTTATAAATTCCATTGTATGCTTTGCCTTCCTAAAATACATTCAGATATACTAGAATTTTTCCTACAGAAATTTGTCTTTCAAGAGGCAGAAAAATCCTACTGAACATTAATCATAAACCAGATGCTTGAATTGGTCCTACCAATGAGCGATTTGACGTGTAACTCTGCAACTAATCCACTGGCTTTTAAATCCATGCCATATGCATGCTCAGTCTTGCTCTCTATTTTTACAGCATTTCCAGCAAAAACATCAAATGCCAACTGGAAAGACTGTTTTGAGAAATACCCTTACTTCCCACTGGTTTTTGTGGGTTTTTTTAATCACACTGTACATAGAAACAATCCAGCTGAATCACTGCATGTGTGGGAATAACCTCTACTTCTTCCCTGGGAAGTATCTACATATCATCCCTCCTTCCCATCTCTGTAAGCAAGTGCTATGAGAGTCTGCTGCTTCTCTTCCCTCAGGTGATGGAAGATGCATTTTGTTAACAGAGGAGTGAAAAAAAAAATCGAGAGAAACTGCTACCTCAACTGAGCTGAAAGAAAAAGTACCAACAAAAGAAAAAGATGAAGCAGGAGAAAAACATTTTGTGCAGGAAAAACAAAGTGGGAAGAGCAGCAGTGGGAAATAGCTGATTTGTTTCATAATGACAAAAAGACTTCAACCCTAGTAGTACCCAATTATCTTGAAACACACCAGTAAATCTAACATCTCCTATAAAATGCAGCCACAAGGTTTTTCTTTAGCTCACTTGCAAAAGACTGTTAGTCTGCTGAAACAGCTACACACAGACTAGCTGTGCGGTTTGCAACCTCACCATTTAAAATACTGATATATATTTTTAAAAGCCTTAAAGTGCAACTATTAGCATGCACTTTGTACATTCTGTAATTACAGCTTGAGGTAAATTTCCAAACAACCACAGAGAAGTTAAAGGTACCTTTTTCCTACAGTGGGGAATTACTAATTCCTCAGTCTGTTTAAGAAGTTCTCACTCAAAAAGAAACAACAGTTCATAAGTCTGCTTTACTAGAAGTTAGCTTAACTGGAAGTAACTACCAATATCAGTAATACTTCAACGAATATTAGCTGAACTTTCCCAGTAAAACAGCACCATTTGGGTTTGTGTTAGAGCTGTAACAAAAGCTATAGCTACTACATCACTGTAACACTTGTGAATAGCTTTGACCCCCTCTGAACCACAGGTACAAGCAGGGAGTTTTAAAACAAATAAAGATCTCTTACATGGGTTCTGCAAATCACACCAGTGGTGTTACTATTAAACCAAACCAGAAGGAAACAGCAGGTCAGGTAATCTGCCTTTCTCTCTGTCTCCATAAAGCCAGATAAGCTTTCTAATACAGATCTTCATACAGCTCTAGTATATTGCTCCTATTTTGTTAGTGCAGTAAATATTATCACATAAACAAACAACGTGTGACCTGCTGATAACTGGCACCACATGTTGTCTGGGCAGAGGTGACACTAACACACTCCCAGCAGGCTGATGAGCATTTCTGGTGGATAACAGACTCAGAAAAAAATCCCCACCTGAGGACTGATGGGAGCTAAAAACCTGCAGCACAAACCTTTGCCACCATGTGCACAGCAGTGGGTCACCCTACATGAAGGCTGGCGAGCTTGCACAGGGTTTTCTCACACAGAATAGGGTGGAGAAAATCCTCTACTTCCACACACATGGCAGGTTCTGCCTGGGAAATAGTCTTGTTTATGACTTCATAAATTATTTGACTTGAAAGATTAGTTAAATGAAATAAAGGAGAGCTATGTAATTATTAACTCCTGTCTCGTTCATCACAGTAGATTTACAGTTTCAAATGTCCACTCCAAACAAGGCCACACGAGTCCCTAAGAAGGAAGGGACACCACCCAGGACAGCAGCCTTACACTGTTCACCTCAAAGCCCCAGGAAGCTGTTTGAGCTGCAGGTGCTGCTGACACTTGGCCCCACGGATCGGGAACGCTCCCCGAGCGTGCTGTGCTCACTCCAGAAACCCTCTGCACGTCCATCTGTGCAGCAAACCTGCTTTGTAACTGCTAAGTAGGCAGAAGAACCAAGAACAGAAATAAAACTCTGAACACCTCTCCTTCAGGAACACAACATCAAACTGAAAATAATTTAATAAAAAAATATTAAGTCCAATAACTAGTCACAGTTGCAGTTTGTTAATAACTTTTCAGCTCCAGAATAAGAACATTTTCAAATTAAATCTGAAGTACCAGTATGCCACCTGGAAAGTCAATGCAGATTCCCAAGGCTTTCCAGCATCTTCTCATATTCACAGGTTTTTGGGTGGCCTTTTAAATTTTTTTTTTTTAGAGGAGGGACTTTTGCACAACATTTTGGAACATTCAAGGAATACAAAACTGAGCCACAATTACTTTGGTATATTTCCTGTATTAGAAGTATTCAACACTTCCTACAAAAATATTTTAAGTTAGCAATTACAATTAAAACCACGAGGTTGGGTTTGTAGGCTAAATCTCTATTCCTTGAGCAATAGGGACAGTGACCCCAAGTTGCCTGCTTCAAAACAAGTTTATCACCTGTTTATTACTCATTAGTGTACTTTGGTGACACTGCTACACTACTAACACAAGCTTAGATGCACTGCTGTCATATCCAGGCAAAATAAAAATCACAGATGCAGTTCTCCCTCTCACTTTCAAATGCTTAGAAGCAACTAGAAGTAGGTGCACTTTGAAGGACGAGGAAGAACAATCACACATACTATGGCAAAGGTACAAGGAACATTTCAGGCAACTTTTTACTTTGATAAATTGTTATCTTTACAGTAGGGGTGTGCACAGTGAACTATGTTCAGATTAAACAATGCAATATTCATTTTGGAACTCAGGATGTAGTAATATGCTCCCTTAAAGGTATATATTAGAAACTATTTGTTCATATTCTGGTTTCTTCTCTTGTGCTCAGACACTCTTACTTGCAAGGCAGGATGCACAGGTACAAGAAACACCATGGGCCAGGAACAGTAAAACTGCAAAGTATTTTGCAGCCACTAGTCTCCTTTAGCTCTGCTTATCATCCCAAGATAGAAAGCTACAAACAATAACCACCAGAAAAGGACACTGCCTAAGCAGATTACAGAAAAATGTTTCCTGTGGTCACCTCTATCAGCCCAGTGATAGAGATGCACATTCTACAGCTTCCAAGTCAGGAACTGCAAAAAACATTCCTTCCTCCAAAGCAGGTGACAGATCTCATCCTTCCAAGCATCTGGAGAAGTTGGTCTCTGACTAACCCTGTGGATCAAATCATGGCATTTATCTTCTCTCTTTCTTTCTCCTGAAGGCTCAGCTAGTACATCTATCAGAAACTATCAATACAAGGCTAGAAAACACTTCACTGAAATACTTCCCATGAGCACCAAACGTTAAAACACCAATACATGCTGAAAGATTATTTACTAAAGATTTCATGCAACTACCTCAGTTGCTGGGTTCTGCTTGGACATAAGGACAGAAGAACCAGCACATGATGGAAAGGGAGGGACTTGTAAGGGTCTGACTCAGAGCCAGTATCAGAGAAGTGACCACTGGAACCCACTCCAGGATGGGGAAGCCCTGGCAGGGCACAACTCCTCACACCATCCACGTGCGCACTGACACACTTGCGCACAGAAAACAACAAAAGTTTTTCAACAAAAGTAGCAAATGCAGAGTGAGAGGTTGTGCAGAGCTCTCAGAAACCCCCTCAAGACTCATCCAACTCACTTGCTGAAACCAGTCTCTAAAAATAATTTTAAGATTAAGTAAAAGTGTACCCAAAAGATGATAGAAGATGCAGCAGTGACCAGCTATAATAGAGGTGTAAGAGGGTCGCTGTGAGCTCCACAAATTGCTAAATCAATAGCAACTGAAAGAGCATGTTTCAGCCTGCCTGAAGCAGGTTCAGAGGAGCAAAGGCTCATGTGAACTATTCCAGCATATAATGTTCAGTGACTTAATGCCTACAGGCAAATACCACACTGTACAAAAAACAAGGGAGGAAGTTTGTTAATACAGTTATTCTCTTCATTTACTCCAAGGTGCTCTGATGCCAGGAGCTAACACTGCTACTTAATGCCACTGAAACTTTATCTTTTACCAACTGTATGTGCCCTGTCGCATTTGTCTAGGTTGTAACAAGAGCAGCTTCAAAAGATCACTGGTTAGTTCCAATTTCGATAGAAAAACGGTTGCAACTGATGCACACTGTAATTACAAGAGAGCAATAAAATCAGGAGTGTACTGTCCATTCTGCTCAGTTCAAAAACTACCCCGTAAGAAGCAATCTAACAGCTTGATGAGGCAAACTTCTCTTCCACCCGATGCTGGAAGCAGAGGTACATGTAAAGAAGCTGCTTGCCTCAATAACAAACTAGTTCTTCAAGGCAAAAATCAACAAGAAAATTTTCTCATGTGAGTACCTGCCAAGTATGACTACTACAGGGAAAAATCCCCATGGATGCATGAGTGTAAGGTACTGAGTCTAGAGCACAACTATAAGGCTGAGTATATAGAATATCCTCAGTCATGTGAGTTGAACCACCCAACTGAAGAGTGTGACAGAACAAAACAAAAATTAAATAAAATTAACTTTATGACCTAACATTTTCAGTCAGACTCAATACTGTGGCCTGCAATCATGACCATTGTTCAGATCAAGATAGTTCCATCACCATTACATTTAACTCAATACTTTAACTGGCAGCTGTGGAAAGCTTGCCACCCAGGAGTGCCTCAGAATACATAAGAGATAAAGCCAGATGCAAGGCACAAGTCCTTCACACCATCTTCAGAAATGATATGCATACTTTAGATTAAAGCCAAAATCTTATTGAGGGATAAGGGGGAGGAATGCAAATGCATATAAAGGACTATACTTAAAACAACCCCCTTGAAATGAAACAAGCAAAAAAAACCCTCTCGAAACCAGAACAAAGAACGCTGCTTTTTGTAACACACAGGAAAATATCAGCTGTTTCCAAAGTAACATACAACATGACCAGCTCTAAAGTTAACAGAGTGAGAATTAAGAAAGCTTAAGAAAGTAAGTTATCACACTTCCTCTGTCTAGCCTAAACACAACATCAAGAGGTCAGGCAGGGTCAAGAAGCTTTGATTAAGGACTCCCTGTCTTCAGACTACGCACTGACACATAACAGTAAGATCAACACCTTAGTCATCAATACAGCACAATATTCCTGCACACTGTATTGTAGAGGTATTCTTACTCTAATTACCATATGACATTATATGAAGGGCTTATCTATACTTGATACCTGTGACAGGTTAATGTAAGTTCTTTCAGGTGTTACTGCATCCATAAACAAAGTAATCGTAAGAAAGCAGGTGATACTTTCAATGGGTGTACTTAAATGTAACTGAAAGTAAATCTACACTGAGTGAAGATGATGAGCCAGTGTTGCTACTCACCTATACACCTCTCATTTATCACATAATACTACCATAACTTCCCTGATTTGGAAGTTTCCTGAGGACTTTAATGTTTGAATTTGTCCACTTTTATATCCCATTACCTGTAGAATCACAATACTACTTCCTCCATGGTGTCTAACATCTTCAATATATAGTGCTGGCTACCCCTCCCACAAGAGAGCACATTGACAAGACTGACTTTGATCCCAAGCCTCTGCTACCATTGTTTTGAAGTAAAAATCCTAAAATATGCAATGCAAACCAGAAAAAAATTGCACAATGCACACAATACAGCACGGCGATGGAGAATTCCATACCATAAAGCCTTCTCAATCAATTGTAGCAAGACTGTGCCACTTTCACTGAACAGTGCTATTGAATAATTCAGATGTTGCTCTCATGCCATGGAGGATGTTATGAGACTGTCAGAGAGGCTGATCTGGAATGAGGGCTGCCAAATAATCTTAATTGTCACCACGGGAGAAAGAAAATTAACAGATGTTGTTGCATCCCAGCATAAGACATCCCCAGTCCCAGCCAGGCAGCCACTTCACCCTCCCCCTGAGCTGCTGTGCTAGAGCTGCCCTGGCACTGCTGCCTCTGCCCCTGACCCACCCTCAGAGCTCGGCAGCCCCAAGGGACACGAGCAGTGTGGCTCAGCCCCGAACAGATTTTGGGACGCAGCTCTAAGGGTTAGGAAGACAACCCCGAGTGACAGGCAGTATCAGATCTGCACTGAATGCAGCAATACTGATACGTTAACTGCATGACTGATACAACGCAGAGTATCACCAATACAAAGTTCCTGGAAAGATTTATACCAGCTGTACAGATCTGTAGGACAGGGTTATGTAAAAACTTAAAAACAAGTGTTCTGCTCCCTCAACCCATGTCTATCTCTTGCTTTGATATCATAAGTTTGTAGTATTCCTGGAAAAAATTCCTGCTGTGTTATCTATTGCTGAAAGTTACAAAATGATTAAAGTTCAAATTGCTCCTTCTGTAGCTATTTGCAGCCTAGGAAAAATATCTGAAGCCTACATCCAGCTTACTAGTTTTCCTCTCTTTTTTTGTTTTTTCTTATAGAAATATTTTCTTTAGCCCAAAATTCTAGGCAAAGGGGCAGGAAGTAATACTCAAACATGACTGACATCTTGAGCATTCTTTGGCAGTTCATCTAAAAAGATAATTTTAAAAGACAAACACTCATAATTTAAGAATTCCCAGCATGTTTAAATAATGAATTAGTATTCCAACTGCCCACTAAGAACATTTATAGCATTTATTTGCTTATAATACATATTATGCAAGATTTTCACTGGTTATGTTGCTCTATCACCACCAGCGCCCCTCCGCCCCACAACACAACACCCAGGCTGGCTCTAGGCTGCATTCTGCTCCTGCTGCCAGTTCCAACATCCAGCAAAGAGAGCATAGGAACCACTGTTTTACATCACATACAACATAAACAACAAGCTTTGAAGCAACAGTCACCTCTGAAATTTTGGCATATGCATTATTTTGGGAGAACATACACCATACTGAAAGATGTGATCAGAATCCCCACATTATGAGGTAAATAAAAAAAGAAATATTAAGTATTTCTATTATTGCCTATTTTAGTAGTAGAGTTATGCACACAACTTCTGAAAACCACATTTAAAAGTTTCCAAAGTGAATTCCCAAAGTGAAGAATAGACTTCATACTCCAATTTTAAATAAATGAATAGAAACGGCCCAGGAACAAAGTATAATAGTGAGATGGAAGAAAAAAAAATGAAGAGGAGAAAAAAAGCAACAATGTGCTCTCACGATACAGGTCTCCATCTATTTGTGTTCCCTAGGACTGACAATATGATCCCAGGCTTCCTAAAACTGACCTTATACTGTCAGTTTGACAATTAAAAATAAGAGTTACTACTCCAACGTGGTTTAATAGACTACTAATAAAGACTGAGGGTGGACAAATCCTCTTTTTTCAATGCATACTGGTGCATAAAACACACAGCAGCTCTTGGGAATCAGCAAGCACATAAGAGGGAATGACAGCCTCTTCCTACTACTTAATATAGACATCTCTATCTACCAAAAAAAGTCTGCCAAACTTCTGTTCCTTATATAGCCACTCCAAGGTAAATGGGTACCCAAGTCCCAAACAGAAGACATGAATTGGAGAAAACAGAACAGTTCACAAGAATACATCCACATGCTGTTTCCTTGCACATGTAGAAAGCAGCAGTCTCTAAAGTCCTCCTTAAATTCTTTAAACAAAACATGCCGAAATGTTGGCCCCATTCCAAAACCCTGTAACCTCAAACAATGCTGTTATATAATATTCACAGTATAATTCTTAAAAGTTTTGTCAAACTGCCTTTTGTCCAGCATCTTCATCCCCTGGTAAACCTGTTTCTCTCTCCCAACCTCTCCAAAAGAAGTCATTTCTTACTACAGGAGGCTGTGGGGAAATATCCGGTTTCACTTCCATAAAGCCCAGCTGACTGCCTCCAAGAGCTGCACAAGCTGTCACAAGGGTACTGCCAGGACAGCGCTGTGGCATGACTCAGGACAAGACAGAGTGACAGAGGATCTCATCAGACAGACACAAGAAAAGGATCTGCACTCCAGTCACATCCATGCACTTCCACCTCACAGCCGACACCGGCAGCTATGGAGTGAGGACAGAGCACTGCTCTAAGAGGCTGTTTCAGGAAGCAAACACATTCGTGTCTATCAATTTTTCCCAAGTAACACCTTTTTACATGTGACGTACACAGTGAATTCACCTGCAACCTATCTTTTAATGTACATGAGTTCACCAAATCCTAAACACATGCAACTGCTCTAGAGAAGACACATGAAGAAGTCATGCACACACCTCGTTGTTGCTTCACCAGAAATCAGAAGTCTGTGCACAAACATGTTTGTTTCTCTTACATTTAGCATTTGTATCAAGTAACTCAACAGTAAATCAGGCACCAACTCTGCATTTGATTTAAGCACTCAAGAGTAAATGATGAAAACCAACACAACTGATTAGAATTTTATCAGATTTCTCTATGTTAGGCATTCAGGCTAGCTGAACGTTTTGCTGGAGGTACACAGACCTGCTCTGCTCACACTGCACTCAGCTCTTTCTCTTCGTGCTCCAGCCCACATGGAAATCCTGCTCCCAGGGCTGATATCATGCAAGGGCCTGAGCAAATAGAGCTAAGGAAATGCAGTGTACATTATCACAGGCAGACAGCTGCCTTATTGTGGCTTCACGTTCTCTGGTCAGCTCACACATGGGAGAATGGGTTTGTGCCTGCCTTAATGAGACTAAAAGACCTGAGAAGCTGACAAACTTCACATGAAAAACTCATAATGGAAATTCTGTAGCAAAGACTTATGGTTTTAAGCTATTTTCTTCTCTAAAGTAGTTATGATTTTATTTCATGGTATCCTCTGTAATCCTGGGCAACACGCTGGGAACCCTTACATTAAATAAGCAGAAGTCTGCTCAAGTCTGTGCCAACCCACTCAGCAGCATGGCAGTGTGTGCACGTCTGCGTGCAACCCCCTCCTCCAGGGGTTACAGGATTCTCTCGCTTTCATGACAAAGTTTCCATCAGTGCTTCAAAACATGTGCATTCAGTATTTCAAAATGCAGTTTTCTACTTAATCCATGTTCCTCCTCAGCAGTACACACCATAGATTACCTCCTGAAACTCACACACTAACTAGGTTCTTGCCTTCAGCTGCAGATTACTGTGAAAACTAACCAACTCCCTACAGAGTCCCCAAATCCACATCTCCTCCCTGGGAACTGTGTAGAATTGGACTCGTTTGTTTTGGCACAAGAATCATAGAAACCCAAAAGAAATAGGCCAAACTCAAGTGCAAGTCTTTATTTTTGGGTTTTGTTACACTTAAGTCTTCTTGTTCCAGCAGTTCTTTTGTCACCTTTTAGCCAAGCTCAACTAAACCTGGTGAAAGCTGTAAAATTTCAGTATCCCAAATAACTTTTCTTCCTTTCTAAATGTGACACTACTAACATTATTTACTGCTGCCCTTGGGGCACACGCGCACACAGAATCCCATCCAAAACCCCCAACCCACGCATCCTCCTACAACCTTGAGTTTTGCCACTAACTACCCTGCCAAGCCAAATCCAATTTAACTCTTTAAAGGTATGTGCTAAGTCAACAGTAACATCATGTGCATGGTGCAAAACTTTTCATTCATTTTTTGCATTATCTGTTCTTTATAGAACTACTGTCTGATGACAGAGGCCCCAGAGGATGGAAGACCTGCAAGCTGATTCTGACTGGTGCAAAGCGACTTGCAGGCAGCACGAGACAATTGATTTACAGTGATATTTCACAAGCAACCAAGAGTGCCACAACAAAGCAGAACACCTGTCATACAAACATCTGCATTATTAATAGAACTGGAAGTCTGAGAACTTAGACCAAGGAAAAAATAATAAAGATGGGCCAGAATACAATGTACACCATAGCACCATTAACTCTGTGGGAGTAAAAACTGGCCACATGTTTCCATATTTCAGCACAGATAAATGTTAGGAAATACTGTGAATACTTTGTAAAAAATCTGTCTTAAAATAAAACCCAATACTGTTGTGGGTTATTTTTTTTAATTATTTAGTTATCTCTTTATATATGTATCTAGCATTAACTAAGAGAGTATATTTCTCAATAATTTAAAAAAATAACTTAGAAGAAAAAAAAAAATCAAGATTTGACTGAACAGCTACTCAGCTTTTAACCAAAATCTCTATCTCATCATGTTTATCTTACCTAAATCTTTAGACAGCTAGTTACACACTCTTATGTGTTTACATAATCTGTTCAACTAGCTAAAAATTACTGGCTGGTTTTCCAGACAGCTGATCAATACGAATGCATATTCAGAGCTGGTTTTGCACAGCCATCCACACAAGTGACATCCTTGCACTGGAAATATGAATGCCACATGTCAGCATTCAACTGTGTTTGCCAGCAAATCAGGCCCAATCTTTACGAAAATGGGACTGTTCCACACCTCTGTTGTATTCCAAAGACTCAAAATTTAAAGTGATTAACCAAAGAAAATTATGGGATGGCACACAGGGAAAAGCATTGAAAGAGCTTACTATTTTTTCACAATTTGAATAGTAACGGTCAGGGAAGAAAGAGATACCTGCTAAAACACAAGTAATGATATAATAGTAATGCTGGTATCTTTGTTTTCCCCAATAACTGCTAGAACTAATCAACACAATTTTCAGAATTCACGTTGGAAATAACGAATTTAAAATACTTATTTTAGCAACAGCCTCATTTGTTAGGTTACAAACCTCCCTACCCATCCTTCCTGTGTCTCAAGATGCAGACAGATGCCTTACAACAGATACTTCTTAAAGAGAAATGTGCAGTGGGGAGTGATGGCAGCACCTCAGTGCACACCACAGGCACAGGAGGCTTCACCCAGCCCTGCCAGCAGCCAGTTGGTCACACTGCAACCTTCACAGGACCTAGGCATTGTCTAGGCTTTCCTAGGAAGCTTCAGTTCTTTTCAAAAATTGTTTCCTCAATTTTTCATTCAGACTGCTAGCCAACAGCCTCTAAAAGCTTTTGGAATAGTTTTTAAGAAGCAAACTTCTGTAATTTAGGAAAAGCAATGTACGGGTGTATTTTAGAGACTCTACCTTACTCCACTTCAAACAAAGGAAGTAGGTAAAACAGAAGCTCAGCATCATGTAAATATATGCCACAAACTAGACAGTCAATACACACGTAAACTATCTGAGTACATTTTGATACTGTTTAAAAAAAAGTCTACAATGTGCTTCCACTTGGAGTTTGAAACTGATTCCACCAAAATTCAACTCTAGTAACTAAATTAAATACTTTGCTGTTATTATTGTTATTAATCTCTTGCTGAAGCTCACTCTTTTTTCACCCCATGGTTACTACTATTACTCTCTTGCTGAAACTCACCCTTTTCTCTCCCCTACATCTTCAACACAGAAAAAACTTTACGAATTTACAAGACAGACCAAGAACAAAGCACTTCTAACAATGTTGCTCAGCCTTGAAGTAAATAAGTTACAAGGTAGAATATAAACAGAGTCCAAAAACTAACTTACAAAAATTCAAAACTTGGTATGTTTTACACACGTTGCTTTTAAGTAGTGTGAAGAAAGTTACCGAAAGTTCCCAGGTACGCTGACTAAAAAACTTTAAACAACATACTTCTGCAGTGTGATTTCATGGCTTATTATAAACCCAGCAGTAAAGGTAACATAGGAGCTGGCAAGAAATCAGGGAGCCAGAGCTGGTAAGAGCTTGTCTTCCAAAACAACCAGCAAATTTGAATAGTCATTTTGACAAACCTTACAGAACACCAATTTCGGAAGGCAAGAAGTTGATGCTTTCCAGTGAGGAGGGGCTGAAGGACCCTTAGGTACAAGCTGGGCACACAAAAACTCACACAACCAAATCACTACTGATTTCTAAAATGAGCTCTTCCAGGCCTTCAGCTGTTACCATACACCTCCGTCATCTAGACCCCGGAGGGTTCAAGGCAAAGGTTATGTTTTGAAAAGCGTAAACTTCAAAAAAAAAAAAAACCCACAGAAGTTACCAAATGGCCTTTATCTAGGGCATCATCCACATCAAAAGTCATCACCGTATTTAAAAAAACGGGGAGAGGAGGGCCCAAACCAGTTTTCAGATAAACGGAAGAGAGGTGATTGCTCGCCCACCATCTCCGTGGGCTCGTGCAATGCCAACTGATGAGACCTAAGCTAACACAAAAAGACTAAGGACAAAATATTCAGATCACCACATACTTTCCACAGTCAGAGATCCATGACAACCATTAATAACCTCACAGCACACTACCCATGCACGGAAATTTACTTCTGAGAGCAGGTGCTTGCCTGTATGCATACCTTCTCTGTCAGGTCGCAGAAAACACACTCTTCGGGAAATTACATAGTCTGTGCGCTTTCTTTTAACACCAGCAGATTATTATTGGCTTTTTTTAAGTCCCTACCACGCATTTGTTCCGCAGGCGGCACAAAGCGCTAGAGGTGTGCCTGACAGCGCTGCGGAGAGCAGCCGTGCCGGCCCTGAGCCTCCCCCAGCCCCGCCGCACGTGCCCGAGCAGCGAGGGCAGCACCCGGCGCCACAGCAGCCAGAGCAGCGAGCGCCGCGCTGACAGCGGAACGCCGCGTCCGAGGAGCCCGGCGGCACCGGCCGGCAGCGCGTAACACGTGCACGGGCGGTGACAGCGGAGGGCCGGCGGAGCTCCGGTCCCTGCGGATAGGCGTGCCCGCTCCATCAGCATGCACACGGGCACCGCCGCCGCACGCGTGTGTCCCCGGCCCCGCGGAGCCGCCGCCCCGGCGGGCGGGACGCTGGGCGCAGGGGCTG